>CM028679.1:31050758-31652425 GCA_016760335.1 Gastrodia elata | reverse complement strand
CCAATAGCCAGTGCTAAATTTACAGCAAAATCATTTCCAGAATCATTGTAATTACGCCATAGCCTCTCCTTTCTAACATTATTAAGCATAATCAAGGTGGTTTTGTTTCTTGTTGCCTAAGAGATATTTCATAATCTCAAATTGAAACAAAGAGATCATAATTTAGTAATTAAGCTATACATGGAATCCCTATGACAAAATTAATTGAGAATTCCTCACCAAAATTTTTGCTTTTGGGTTTGTCTACAATTTCATTGAGAGGATAAAAGCCATTATTGAAAATGTATGGCATTTAAACATCATCAATGGATCTCATGGGCTTTTTAAATCTCAAAAACGACCTAGACAAAAAGAAACTCATCCCAATACTAATTGTTATTACTATTGATTATTGGTTGAAGACCAATAATCACCTTTTTGTAGAGATCAAGCCTTTAAATTTAATTGAGGGAAAATTGTTAACATCTCACCTCGCTTATGCTGAAAAATATCAGGCTTAAAAATAATATTATCTGTAAATCCTTTTTCTATGTTTATGGCAAAACCAATCACAAAAAAATTAACATAAAGACATTCTTGATTATAAGAAAGGAAAGTTCCCTTTCATGTATCTCTGTGTCCCATCTTTGTCAACCACAATAAATATTATCATTTGATTACTTGATAGAGAAAATAATTAAGAATAGAATCAATTAGGAACACAAATTCCTTTCTCCCAGTAGTCATTTGACCCTCATCAAATATGTGCTTAACACAATCCATTTCTATTGGCTTGACGTAATGAACCTCACCAAGGTTTACAAATATATGAAAATACTACTTTATAAATTTCTATGGATCAACAATAGTTGGTTCAAAATAATTATGACTAACAGGGATCCAATATGTTTACCCACTCAAGAGGGGTCATAGCATTAGATATATGGAAACTATACACTAGGCTCTCTCTCTCTCTCTCTCTCTCTCTCTCTCTCTCTCTCTTTGATTTGATCTTCTCAAGGCCAAATACTGCCCAACTAAACATCCTTATAATGTTAAAGCTAAATTTTTGAACTTGATGAATTGGAAAGGCGTGATGAAGTTAAGAGACTATCCAACATCTCATCCTTTGGGATAACTTTGATGACAACACCAATTTTTTGTTTAAAAATTGGTCTAATCTTGGAATTTTATGTGAGTCGGCTGAGGGGATCAACCACAAATTTTGTGCCAAGGACTGCCTAAATGAATCCTTCAGTGGAACATTACCGTGTCCTCAAATTCTTCCTCCTAAACTTGTGGACAGCATTGCAACTATCACGCCTGTCTATGTATTTAAGAAAATTGCATCTTCGGAAATTGTGATAAACAAAAAAATTTCCATCAAATATGCCTGAGAATTATGTAGGACCCATTAAGCTTTTACTAAATTAAACTATTAATTGAATATGATTGTGTCAATTTCTCTATCCATTTTTATATAGAGAAATTATAAGAGCTATTACATCTTTTCAAACACTGAATTACAATCTAAAGGCATCTCTCTTGCTTCTAAATGCCACTGCTGCAGTATTGTTGAATCTACTGCTCACATCTTTTTTGATAGTAACATGATAACTAAAGTCTTGTGAGCATGAACAAGGTAACTAAATGTGTATGCTTCCAGAATATGTTGTTTTGTATTAGCGTAATTTTATCGGAACAGATTCTAGCAAACTGCAGCTTGGCGTTATCTTATCATCCTACATTCTTCGGCACCTTTGAGGTGCTTAAAGTCAAGCTAAACAAAATTCTGATTTTTCTGCTAATAAAATCATTCAAAAGGTTAAATATGATATTTTGATTATCTTTACTGCATACTTGGCTTCTAAAATGGATTTTAATGGTTTGGACCATCATAAACTCAAATTTATGTTATTAAATGTTAAGTTGGATTAATAAACATTCATGCTATCGGTTTTCCTGGGTTATCAATTTAATGTTTCAGCACTTATTTCTTGATTGTGACTTGTTACTTGATAAACAATGGTTGTAGAAATATCGCTGAAATATTAAACTATGCATAATGTTATATATCTAAGAATCAATGTGTTGGGTTCTGGCTCACGCCCTGTCATTTTTAATTTATATTTTTAGTTATTTATGTTCTGAGATGATGTTAAACAGTTTTCTAGTCAATATCAAATTTCAACCATCAGATAAAAGCACAAGAATACCAAGTACAGTTATTAAAGTAAAGCAGATGAATCATCAACCACAACCACAAGATAATAACACATGAATAATCAGCCACATTAATCAAATGTTAACACAGATCAATAATCATAGCCATAAGATTAAAACATATGATCACTAATTACAACCATCAAAGTACATCCCACTGATTATCAATCATAGCAATCAAATTTTCTTTATCATTATTAATAGATTGATTATTCAATGGCTTCATAAATCTATAAATAAAACTTCAATTTTTCTTTTGTAATAAACTAATTCTGAAAGGCAAAAAACTGTTATTGTGGATGTGGTGTTCTTGAGTGTAGAGAAAAAGGCGATAAACTTCTGAGAGAATTTTTCTTTTGTAATAAACTAATTCTGAAAGGCAAAAAACTGTTCTTGTGGATGTGGTGTTCTTGAGTGTAGAGAAAAAGGCGATAAACTTCTGAGAGATTCTTTCTCTTGTTTAGCGTGATTCTTGCATTGCATTAATTTGGTAACAATTGTTCTTTAGCCTTTTGTCTCCTAAATTTTTGTATCATTGATGTAGCTTGAAACTTGAAACATTGTTGGCAGCTATACATCAGGGATATCATTTAAGTATTAGTACCTAAAGAAAAGATTCTAAAGGACTTCAAAGTTTTATTTGCAAAAAGTTCATTTTAAAAAAAATTAAATTATCAGCATTAATTAACTAAATTACTAGAGAATTTATTTTGCTATTATTTTGAACCATGATTCTGGAACTGTTTCTCAATTTATCATTTATACATCTTTCCCTTTTATTTATAAACACTAATTATATAAATTCATACACAGGATATAATGAACCATGCCCCTATTCCCTCCTGTATCAATAACAGTTTTTTTCACATCCTTCACTACCCACCTTTTGGTTTGGACACCACCACTGTGATACAACAATACAAAAATTCATATCTATAAAGTGTGTCCATATCCTTTTGTTGTAAGTTCATATCTTTTTATTATAATTATAACTGTTCTTATTGAACACATTCAAGAGGAGGCTCCTTGGCACAAGTTATTTACAATTGCATTCTTTTAATTGATAAGACTGGATATAAATTTAAATCAGCACTGAGTGGTGGAAGACTACTTTGGAATCTAAGAGTTTTCATCTTAGTAGATCTAAAATTAAATATATGGAGTGCAAGTTTAATCGTAGTAGAAGCCATAATCTCGAAAGCATAACTATTGAGGACCAAGTGATCAAGAAGAGTAAGAGGCTCCAATACCTAGGTTCAATTATTCAAAATAATGGTGAAACAAAGACGAGCTCAGATAAGATGAATGGAAGAGCGCTTCTAAGGTTTTGTACGATAGAAAATCCCACTAAATATTAAAGAAAATATTTATAAAGCAACTATCACACTATTTGCTATATGGGGCTAAGTATTGACCAATAAAATCAATTGATAAAATAAGTGTTACGGAGGCTAGAGTGGCTCTAATTGTGGATACAATTAGAGAATCTCATCTAAGATGGTTCGGTCATATTAAGCGTATAGACTGTCCGATGCCTTTGTTAGAAAAATTAAATCTATAAATTTTGATCATGTAAAATGAGGAAGAGAAAAATAAAAAACAACGTGAGAGAAAATTAATAAAAAGGATGATCTCTATTTGAAACTTGGGAAGAAAATTCTTTTTTATCATGAACAATAAAATTAAATGTTTCATATAACCATTCCCATCTAGTCAAACGCTTGGTGTTATATCCATAATGCCATTTTTTATCATGCTATATACTTTAATCTACATCATTCAAAACCAATGAGAGACAACTCTTAATATGGAGGGAAAAAGAAACAAATCTGTAAATAGAAGATGTTGTCATTCTTAACATAATAAATAAATAAAATAAATTAATATATATATATATATATATATGTGTGTGTGTGTGTGTGTGTTTGGCTTGCAAAGTTTTGGATTATAAGTCTTCTTGCTTCTAGCTCCATCTGGTAAGCTAAATAAGATGCCCTCATATAAACTAGTTGGATATGTTGTTTGTGAGATGCCTCCTACTTCGAACATCATTAAAGAATCTCCCCACGCCTTCACATGGGATTCATAAGCGTGTTCAAGGACTTGAAACTGATGCAACCAATATTGAAAAGAATTGCCAACTTAGGATCATTCATCCTTCATGTATGTCCAACACACTTTATGGCACTTCATTTTCAGGCACCACAAGAATTTCATTAAACTCTTTCCAGCAAGAATTGACCAACAGTTATGCTTTCAACACCTTAGACATTGACAAACAATATATTAGTATGGATGAAAAACTTTGAACCAGTCATGACTCCAGTTCATGAGCTTAGGCTGATATTCTTCTATGTGGTGATAAACTATGTCTACCGCAAAGATAGACGACATCTTAAAAAGTACCCATTTTCTAGAATTTTTAACTCTTCAAAAGGCTTATAGCATCACAAACTTTTTTAGGGAGAATAGAAATTTTACTTTAACTGATCATATCTCTTTCGTACTTTATTGAATTTTTTTAAGTAACCTTGATACAGATAAAGGAATCTCAATTGTAATTTAATAAATTTTCTGCGAACTTTTAGAGAAAAAAATATGGAAATATATGCACATACAACAACATTAGGTGCCCCAATATTTACAAAAGTTTCTTACAAAATTACAAACTTGCAAAAGTGAGCCACAATGGTGCAATACCTGAGGAAACGCCTACATTGCTTGTTTCTCTACCTTCTTCAATTATTGTGCATAAGAAAACTTTTATAAATTTTATGGTATCATAACATTGTATATATATATATATATATATATAAAGAGAAAGAAAAGGGTCGCTAACTTCAACTATGAATGGCAGAAAAAAGATGTGGGTGATTACCTGTTGTCTTGAGAATTGTGTAACTATAAATCTAGAAGCAAAGAAAGAATGCATTTGGGTAGGGCTAACGGTAATGATTAATTTGAAAATTTTGATGTTAAAGACTTATAGATCCTGAGCTTTTGAAAACATCTCGTGCAGGCCCTTCTTTATTAGTTAGTAGAAATATTTTACCACCAATAAGATACATAACTCGATACTTCTGCCAACCTAAGCGGCAGTTAAGAAATTCAGAAGCTTTCCAAGAGTGAAATTGATCTATCTTTACAATCATAAACCTCAAGAACCAGACCATTTACCCAATACAGAAATTATGTCTAAGCAGAGATTTCAATCCCTATTATAGACTATAATCAATGATCTTTTATTTAGAAGGGGAACATTTCCTTGAAAAAAATAACTACAGAGAATTTAAAATGTAATTAACTACTATTTTTGTCAATCTAAAATTAGACAAACGCTCTCAATGGATAAATTATGATAATTCATAAAACTTGATATCCGTTGAGTCAATCAATGAAACGTACAAGTTAATTGAAAAAAGATACTAGTAATATTAACCTTCAAACTTGTAATAAGAAAATTCTGATTACAAGTGAAATTTAGGTGCAAACCTCAGGTGTCGAAAATGGCGGTACACCAACTCATACAGAACCAACATGGAAAAAAGGGTTTGAGTCAACCCATTTAAATTGCGATACAGAGTCAAACCAAGAAAATTGAAGCTATTTAAATTTAAATTTCTAATCGGGTTTGAATCAATCCATATAACAAGCTCCTAATCCAAAATGATCCATTTAATAATCTAAACAACTCAAAGTAACTCAAAGTAACTCAAATGATACATTATAACACAAAAAAGTTAGTTATTTTATGAAAATGCAGGTTTAACGTGCTCGGTTAAGCAGGTCGAGTGAGCATTGAATTTTTTGGCCATCATAATAAGGTCAAGTTTTGGTCTAACCAGTATGGGTTGGGTCAGATTCAAGATCAAGTTTGATACAAACCATGCCTGCTAACCCATTTTAACACCACTAACCTAAGGCAAGGATGATAACTTTCACCTTGAAAAAGAATGATAAATTTTGGCCTTAAAGAATACCTTTGTAACATGTTACGATATAGGACTGTTTAATAGTGCAACCACAAAGAAACACACAAAAAGCTAAATATTCCCATCCTTCAATTCTAGCAAACATTAATCACTTTCATGTGAACTTGAAAACCATGCTTTCTTCCTTCCATATTAGTTTAGCCATCGACATAATAAGAAAATTTATCAAAAATAATGAGAATCAATTCTGCAATTTACACAACAAAGCAGATTTCTACAAGAATCACACTAGACAAATTTTGAATCACACCAAACACAAAATAATGGCATAGAAATAGAAGACAGTATAAGACAAAACAATTGAGAGAAGAAAAATGCAAATATTTGGCCCATAAAGATTAGAGTAGAAAAGAGGGGAAGAGAAAAATCCAAGCTGCAGAAGAAGAAGAAGACGGACAGATGCAGAGTGGAGACAAATCTTAAAAAACGATGCACAAAAACTAAAAAACTGCACTGTACAGATTCTCATCTTTCATTCTTAGCAAAATTTGGTCAAATATTTTATGCAAAATAAAATATCCAGCTTTATTCATATTCAATGATAATTTCACAATTAAAATATGATATGACCACAAAAAGAAACAAAACATGCACCGTGCTTAAAAAAGCTCCAATCATGAACGCATACCAATCACTACACACAAGTATATAAATCACTAGTCAAAATATACAAGCCACCAATCCTAAGAGACATCTCCCAAGCATAGTCGAAGCACACTACAAAGTATACCTAACAACACGAACATAAGATTTGAGAGGAAACTGATACTCTTTATCTTGAAGGCTGCATAGATATAATATATAAAATAAGGAATTGTTAAGTGATTAGAATGTGACAAAAACATAAAAATTGAATGCCAGCAGATGGACAGACCACAAATGGAAAGCAGCTGAAGACAGCTTTGTTGCTGCCTACAAAACAACACAGGTGGAGATGGCTGCACCAAGCTGCAGCCCCTGGAAATCAAAATTTGAAGAAGGCAAGAAAAGCAAGAGCATTGATCAAAATTGGAATAAAAACTATAATCACTTATGTTTCCAAAAAGAGCGACCCATTCTATTGAACATTTTTTCAAAAAAATTACGAGCAACTCATTTATTATGCTGTAAGCAATGGAATTTATGTCAAATAACTCACCCAAGCACTGAAATTCAGATATTTAACTCACTCCAGCACTGAATTCAGTGATAATCAGATGAATAAATAAAATGTTCATTTAGTGGAAAACATTTCAACAGCAAAATTTACTGCAATGAAAAAATAATTAGTGATTACACTAAAATGTAATACAAAAGGTGAAACTAAAATTAACTCAGTAGCAAATTATATCACAACTCAACTCTACAAAAAGATGTGGAGAATATTATACGGTTTATGTTGAAACTCAAGATAGGTGCAGAGATGTAACTATAGATTACAGTTTTAATTGGTGAGTCATAAGCTGAATTAATGAAAGTCAAAACAATAAAATTATATAAAAAAGATACAATTAGTAGAATAATAAAGAGCATCTGAAGTACAATTTAGTGCATTTGAAATTAATAATTATTACAGTACAAGAAGAAAAAGTCATGACTAAACGCAATAGGCTTATATATCTTAATTCTAGTCTGCATAGAAAGATAATATGGAAAAACGGAACTTTATGGTTGGATAGTTAAAATAAAGAAGTATCTCATAAATACTATACCATAAGAGTACATCATGAAGAATTAAAGATAAAATTTATTCATACTTAGGCAGGCTATGTTGAATATACCAAAGTATAGTGCAATAAAAAAGACCAATGATAGCTCAGTTGAGCATGGTAGAAACAAGAATGTTGAACTTTACTATGCAAATCTGTAGAAGAAAAGCCAAGTGCTATGTAAAAGAAAATGAGTGATGTCTATTAAGATAGGCTTTAAGCAGTTTATATGAGTACAAAAATGATAAAAATGCTCTTCATTAGACAAACGCATAAAATAGAGCTAGCAAAAAAAAACAAAGGTAACGGGTGGCTAATTTAAAATATCCTTGATGGAAGTTGTTCAAAATGATTTTCAAAGAAAAATTAACACTATAGTATGGCTCAACAAGAAAAACTAGAAAAAATTACTTCATAAAGCTAACTCCAAATAATTGAAATAAGGGCTACTAATGATGATGATACCTAAATGATAATATACTTATGTGCGATCAACAAACAAAAATTTTTTACATTATAATCATGTGTTTACCATAGCGTAATAGCTTGAAAGAAGTTTATTCATATTTGCTAATGTCTAAGAATATTTTTTTAAATATAAGGCTTTAAAACAATGTTTTAATATATAAAGTAAATCCAGGAATAAATTGTGAACCAATCATACTATTATATATAACATGTAAGAGAATGAGAAGAAACAAACCTGAACTTTCTTCATCCTTAAAAGAAAGTCTTGTGCATCCTTAGCCTTTCAGTAGCTCTACAACCAGAATTGTTAAAAAAAGTTGAACACTACTATAGGATTCAATATAAATTGTTAGCAATTGTGGATTCATAAAAGTAGCACTCAATAATTGTGGTAAGGGCCTTGGTGATGATGATGTATGCCTCCCTCACTCCACCAAAAATACACCCCAATCTTCACCTTAATGATCACACCCCTCACATAGCCATTCCATTAAACACATAAACTTCACATATCTCTATCCATATCATAATGACAAAAAAAAAAAAAAAAAAAAAATGCAAAGAAAGAGGGATTCAAAGTTCTAGACATTTGGTCAAACCCTCTCAAACAACGATGCAGAGTTGCTTTTAAAGAGATAAGCCTATCAAAGAAACAATATAAATGAGAACCAATCCAATAAGAGTTGTTCTCAACTTGAACCTGATCTACAAAAATCAGTGTTTATACACCATGGAAAGGGCATGTGAGAGTTGTTTAACATTGTTTAGTATATCGCCAAGCAGTGGTAGAACCAGAACCCAAAGTTAGGGGATGCAAAATAGAATAATTGAAAAAATTAAATCTCAATCAAAATATATAAACAACTAAATCATTCTTTCATTACCACTAACATGTTTAATTTAATAAAAGCAATAATATTACAAATATCCTCTTGGAGTCTCCTTATTTTTAACAAATAGTAAAATTAATTCATTATCAAATTCATTAAAAATCTCTCTTTCAAAATACATGAATGAAATGTATTGAATATCACAAGAGTGATTATATTAAATTGATTAGCATAAATGCCAATAAAAAATAATGCATTTTTAATTATTGAGCCATGAAGAACAAAATCAATGCGATAATTAATTGATTGAAGTTAGAATGAAATTATGTTATCGAGATTGACAATGTACTCATTTGAATAATAAATAACTTCAAATTTAGAGCAAAGTTCAAGATCTAATGGAAGATCATTCAAAATTGGTAGTCTTTCATTTTTAATTATAGAGCTATTAGAATCATATTTACTTTGGTCATCAATAATTGATTTGGTTTTGAAAGTTCTCAAAATATAATAAACATTAAAAATTAGTCTAAACTATTATTAGAGACAATTTCACTATAGAAAAAAAATGTAACCTTAGAATTATTACAATTATCGCCCCTTAATACAAACATTTATATTTGATAATTTTTATAGTAGACTATTGCTACTAACTGTGCATATGCCACAACACATGATAGAAAGCACACAAAAAAAATGATGAGCAATTTCCTAAATAATTATTATAAACTTCAGTTTGCTAGTTTTTTTGGCACTAGTAGTACTTTTTGTAAATGGGTACAATTATCATTCTAAATGATTCTCTCTAAAAAGATTAGAATTACCTTTCTAAAGAGAACTCCCTATCATTAGAGAAAACATTTGCGCCACTTAAATACAAAATAGGGACAATAGAATCAAATAAACAATTGCGTTATGCAAAGAGTTGATTCTAATTTCTAAAAAATTTACAGCTTCTAAATATTAAGTAGACAATGCAAAGCCTTGTTAGAAAAATTGAGTTTATAAATTTCTCTCTTATTAAAGGAGGAAGACAAAATAAAACATGGGAAGAAACTATTATGAAGGACCTGCATTTGGAACTTAGAAATGGGTTTTTTATTTAATTATACACAATGAAAACAAAGGATTCATGTAGCCTACCTAGCTAGTGGGAGTAAGGCTTGGTGTTGTGTTGTTATTGTTATAAATATCAAGTAAAAAAATCATAAAAACAACCCTTTACAAAGCATGGTTGTCGAAGGATTAAAATAACCCTTTTGAGCTATCTAGAAGAAGAGTGTATATATATATATATATATATATATTAAGATTCACACTTTAAGTCAAATCATCTTATTTGTGTGACCTCAAAACATCTCCAAATTTTTTCAAAAAATAAAAATAAAAATAAAAATAGAAAAAGAACATGGAAAAAAATTATAAAATTTACCATCTACAATCTTTTTTACGTGGTAATCAAAAGTGTAAAAAAACATTTGATGCAAATCATACCCATCAAAGGAGTGGAAGAATTCATTCATATGAGCTTCAGAAATAGAAGAAGCAACATGTGTTGCATAGTGGTAACCATGTGAAGGAAAAGTGATTGGCAGCGATCGGCAACCGGTAATATATTGGTTACTAGACCAAAGATGAGCGAAAGTAGGATTTTAGGGCTGGGAACTAGAAATTTAGGAAGTCGCAATGCAAAATGAGAAATAAGAGATGAATCAACTGCATTTTTTATCATTATTTAGGGAGCTACTCTACTTTATAAATAAACAAGATTAAATTGTTTTAAAAATTTTAACTAGATTTATGCATCATTATTTGCAATTTCACCAAAGAACGCAAATCACACAATGAAGGCTGTGAAATGGTGGATTGCACAAAGTGAAAGGATGCAGCCAAGTAAATGTTTTAGTAATTTTAAATATAAGCAATTCCTATTATGCAATTTCACAATTTAAGAGAGAGCAATTGCACCCCTTGGATAAACATGGCTTCACCCCTATTGCCAAGGCATTTCCCAAGGAAGTGCCAATTTTTCCCTTAAACGAGTAAGCACTAAGCACTAGACCGTGCTTGTATATGATCTGATGTAGTAATAAGAAGGTATGAATAAGATTTTCTTTTCTCTTTTCTTTTTCATTGGGGTTCAACACAAAATAACCTAAAATAAAATATCGATAAGATGATAATTTTAAACATATAACAACACCAAGTCCTTGTCCCTCTAAGTGAGATGCTACATGATTCCTTTGTCCTCCATTGTACATGATCAAATAAGAGCCCCTCTATAAGTTCTAAATAGAGAAAATCCTTTATAAAAGTTTCTTCCCATGAGTTTTTGGTCTTCCTCTTTTAACATGGGCAAAATTCATATGCTAAATTTTTCTAACAAGGACATCGCTTGGTCTATGCTTAAAATGCCTGAATCATCTTAGAAGACATTCTCTAATAGTATAAACTTGTAAACCACTCCAACCTTATTACGAATGAACTTGTTTCTCATTCTAACCTTTCAAGTATATTCGTTCATCTAACTTAGAATCCTCATTAATATAACACATATTTTATCGATAAGTTTCTTCTTGCATGGCCGATATTCAGCCGTTCAGCCCCATATAATATAGTCAGTCGTGTAGCTGCTCTAGAAATTTTTCTTTAATTTTGATTGGGTTCAAATCAAACAACACTCCAGAAATGCCCCACCATTTCATCCAACCATATTGGATCCTATTAATTAAATCGTTCTCTATTCATCATTATTTTAAAAAATTAAACTAAGGTATTTAGTCCTCTCCCTTCTTGATCACATGGTCCTCAATAGTCATGTCATCAAAATTGTCTTTTATTATGATTAAATTTTCACTCCATATATTCTATTTTAGATCTACTAAAACAAAAATCTTTAGATTCTATAATAGTCCACCGCAACTCGAGTATTGAGATTATATTAAACATGAGTAATGCAAAATTAAGATGAACAATAAAATAAAATAAACATGCATCACACAAGATTTTGATCAAATGGCCTCTCTTAGTTTCAGGCAATTTTCAATCAATTTTCTTGTGTCTTAATGTTAGAATTAATAGCAATTAAAATAGTTCGAGAAATTCCCTTTAAGAACTTTGAACATCTTTAAGCATATCTTTCAATTCTAAAAATGGATACATAAGAAATCCAATTCAAAAAGTAAATAATACTAATCTAAATTAATAATTTAACAAGATATGAAAGCTCATCAAAATATGGTTGTTACTTTAATTATGGTAAGAGTTACTATGGCTTCCAAATTTTATTTATTATTGAAACTTAAAGTTTGAATGTTGGAAGTACAATGAATGAGTGGGTTAGCAATAAGAAGGAAGAAGATTTCAATGCATTGTATAATCACATCATAACTCTTAGAAAATACTCAAATTATAATGAATGTGTAGCAAGATTAAAAAAATTTTAAAATTATTTATACTAAAGGAATGGTGAGTAAAACTTGTTTAAGATGAGATAGTGAAAATAGATGTAGATGGTCTTGAGTGTGTACTAGAAAAGGTAAGAGTCTCACAAAGAATACAGAGTTGAAATCTTTAGAAAGAAAATGAGATAAATCACACACAACATAAACAAAAGTTGTGCAAGAATATATAATACATAAAACATTCAGAACGAATAAATGAAAAATGAGATTCATTAAGCAAAGCCAAATACTAGTGAGAAGGTTAATAATTGTGGTAATGATAATAGCCAACTCGACACCCAAAAGCTATAATCATTAAAAAATAGGCACTCTAAATGTAACAAATTGATAAAGCGCTCACAATTTTGTTCTAATGTAAGCTAAAAAACTTCAAAATTCTATTTGAGCAAAAATTTAAATTATTTAACTAGGATATTCTAAAATAATTAAGAACATTAAAATCAATATTTAAAATCATTAAAAAAACTTTTGCTAGAGTGAATGGACTGATTACAATCAATCACTTGCAAAAATAAATATTAAATTTGTCGATGAAAAAGAAAAAGATAAGAAATAAAAAGTCCTTGCATCAAGGAGAAGGCTTCAACCAGAAATAGGTAATTCCTCTTGTCATTGTTTTAAAATTTAGCAACCAACAAAAACATAATTTTGAGAAGGAAATTTATCATTCAAATCTTGTCAACACACCTCTCAAGCATCTCTTGCATGATTACATGAATACTCAAACAGATTTATTGTCAGCCTCTCAAAATGCATACTTTAAAAATCATCAATTTGAATAACTGTTTGCTTCCTTCTGGTGCAAGTTCAAAGAAATACAAAAGACTTCACTGAAAATGATAATTTCTAGTAGCTGTTCGCAATAATAAGCTGTGCTGCAAGGTAATTTTTGACAGAAGTTTTCCTTATAAAAAAATGATGTTACTTTGAAAATTATACTCTAGAGAATCATAAACCAACAAAAGGGTATTAAAACTATCAATTTAAGAAGCACCACATCATTCTATGTATAAATGGAGGCAAAATACTCATACATCATTTAAATTGACGAAGTGGATATAGATTAAATTGAATTGAAGTATCAGTTAATGTAATATGATAATGTAATATATCAAACAAGAGAGCATTTTCTCATAAAACAAGCACTCACATAAATTAGTTTTGCAATAGTAATCCAATGAGGGTAACCTGAAGAGGGTGGATGTCATCATGAAAAAATAAGGATCAAACATAAAGAAAATGCTTGAGAGCTTCTAAGAAAAAATAAATGGCATAAATGAGCCAATTTTACATTCATGGAGGAAAAAGTAATAGTTATATCATGATAGACAAGACGTCTTTAAGCAAACAGAGTGAAATTCATATAAGAAGTTCATAGTTAATCATATTCGTTGGAGCTGCTCCTAGAATAAATGATCATCTAGAAAATTATTGTATGATGATAAAGATATGAGGTCAACAAGGCATTGAAAAGCTTAGGTAAAGTGAGCAATGATTCACAACTACAAAAGGTACTGAAATTACTACAATACAAATGTCTCTTGCCAAACAGGTTTAAGATTATATAATTATAGAAAAATAAGAAGAGTATATATGCAAATAAAATAAAGTCTAAATCACTAATTACTTTCTCACCGCTTCGCAAGGAAAAAGAAAAACAGAACCACATAAACCAGAAAAAAGAATCATATCCGCAAGAACTTCAATGAAAGTTGCAAAAATGGTCTGTTGTGCAAAACATGCAAACATCTGCAATGGTATCCAACAAATAAGAAAAGATTTAACCATAATAATGCATGAAGTCTTGCCCTTTTTGTAAGCATTCAAGAGAAACCACCAAACTAGGAACTAAAACTAAGATTTCCTTCTGAAAAAACAATTAAATTCACAAGACCTAGTAAACTGGGAAAAGGCTGAAAATTTGTCCAAACAAGCTTTCCAGTGACCAACCTCGAAGTGTTCCAAATATTTGTAGGCTCCACGTAAGAGCTTCTCCCGTACTGTGCGGAAATCCATAGGATGCTCAATGACTTCACGATAATCTGGGAGCTGTAAACAGAGTAGTCCCGACATGTGAATAAATGAATTAGTAAAAAGACCACGTTATTTAAACCAAAGAAAAAAAAAAAAAAGAGTGTGAACAAGGAGCAGACCTCTTCATGATCCACCGGTTCTGAGAAGACTCCATACGTGTCTTTTCTGGAGTTAAGCAGGAATATCTCATCCAAATCAGTGGGATATTCAAATGCAATAAAAGCTGGAACAAAAAAGCCTAAAAGCAAATTAAAAAGGGCTCTGAGTACAAGATCCCAGGACGCACTTCTGCAGCATATTAAGGATGAACAACAACAACTTTTTGTCTGGCAAAGGTGTCGTGGGCCCCGAATTTGGTGTCTCCGCTGCTCAAAGCACAAACAAATTACGCGTTAAACCCGTTAAAATCATTCTCATTGATATTTTACTCCCAGCAGAATTAAAGACATGGACAACAAACCTCGAAGTAAACCCGTCGTTTTCAAGGAGCTGTGCCAGACAACCTGAAAGAAAACAAACGACCATTTCCATAAAACAAGTTAAAATGAAAAATTAAAAGCCAGGAAAAGGGAATCGCAAATACAGATGGTTAGTCTCTACCTCATACCAAACATGAAGAAACAAAACGCGGACGTAAAGTGAGACGATAATGAGATTTTCAACACAGTCGCGGCAAAACAACAGTGGATTATTTCAGCGAATTAAAAATTAAGAAATCCCTATCCAGATAAAAAATGAACAAATAAGCTTCTGCAGGAAAAAATACTCGGGGGGTCCAACAAAGATCAAAGCATTGACTCGGTCAAATCAGAAAATCAGCAGCCCGGAAATCCATGAGAAAAAATACAAGCAAAATCCAGCCGACATGGACGCATGAATTACCGATCCGTGGAAAAACCGTACCGAAGACCTTATATAAATAACCAGCAGAATAAAAGCGCCACGGAGTCCCCCGATCTCCGCACCTCCAAACGCAATCGTGCCAAAACAACATAAAACAAGAGACTAGTCTAATTCTAACCTTTGAGCGGTCGCCATCACCACCAAAAGGCTGGATCTTCATCTTCCTGCGCGAAGCAGAGCCCTCTCCTTCCGATTCGGAGCCCGACGGCTCCGAATATCGCGGCGAATTTTCTGAAAGGTCGTGGATTCGGAGGAGGAGCTTAAGCTCCTTCTCCCTCTGCTTCCCAATTGTTTCGTCATCGTCTTCTCCATCATCACGCACCTCTGGCATCGGCTCAATGATCGGATTCCGGCGGGTACTCCGGGGACCTGAGCAAGCGCCAGTGTTGGGGAACCGGTGATATGGATTTGGATTAGCATTAGAGTTAGGGCTTCTCTTTTTCTGTTGCTGCTGCAGTCTGAGGCTACGCTTCTGGAGATCCAAGAGAGAGGGACGGCCCTTCTTCTTCCTCTTGGTCTCCACGGTCTTTCCCATTTCGGACCCCGCCGCCCTCTTCTTTCTCTCTCTCTCTCTCTCTGGACACAGGGATAAATTTCGCTATTTTTTTGAAAAATAAAATATTTGGCGAGCCGGAGGCTTGGAGCCCCGGCGCACGTGTCGGGCGCTGAGATATTTATTGGAGAGGTTCGACAGCGCGGGAGTGCCGACGTGGCAAACTGGATGGGCTGTGGGCTTTCTAGTCAAGTTTAGTTGTGACTTGTGTGTAAATGCCCAGCGGAGCACTTTTCTGGTTTATAGATTATACTTTGGCATCCGAAGAAGCCAACCCCAACTAATTGGTGGGCCCTCCTGAGTTATTTTCTTATGACAGCTATGATGCTCATTTTTTTAACAACATTAAAATTTCTATTTTTAATATTTATTTTATGTAATTAAATTTATGATTATAAATTCATTGAATACAGTATTTTTCTAAAAACAAATCGTTGGATATTTTTGAGTAAAGTAATGATGATTTAAATATGTTATTAAATAAATGAATTAATATTTTCAAATCAAATCTTTAATTTTATAATTAATTATTTAGCACATAATTATTCAACATGTAATAATTAATTACATAAATATTGTTACAAAATTAATTCATATATAAATAATTAGTTCATCATTAATTAATTAAATAATTATTTTAATTATTAATTATTTGATTATTAATTATTTTATCATAATTAATTAATAAAAAATTAATATAATTATTAATTTTATGATTAATTAATTTTAAAAATTAATATTTAAAAAAATAAATAATAAATTAATTTATGCTAATTAATATGTTATACTAACTACTACTACATATATATATATATATATATATATATATATATATATCAATTATAAATAATCATTTTCTCATATAAAATTTCTCAAATATGAGAAAAAGTAATCAATAAATATTGCCTCACTTACTTGAGAGTTAAATATTTCTATACTCTACTTGAGAATAAAATATCTACAATTAAAAATATATAAATATACAACTTTGTGCTTAGTCATTTTAATTTTTTATATGATTACTTCTCAAATATATTTTAAAAATTGACCTTTTTAACAACATAGCACTTTGATATTTATGGCTTCATCCAAAATGCTCTTAGGTAAATGATGTGCAAGTGACTTGAACCCATTCATCTCCTATAATGTTTTATCAATTCATACTCCATTTCATTATAGATTTCTTAATGCAAGAAATACTATTTTCAATTATTAGAAGCAAGAAACAATCAAAAAGTTTATTTTCAATTTCTCCACCATGGTCACTATAGATGATCAAAACCATATAGCACAAATAATTCTAAATTTTATTTACAAATTTGTTAAATTCAATGTAGTTTTCATTCTTTGATTTTATAATATTTACTCATGCAAGTTGAGAGTAATTATTTCTGACCATAAACTCAATCCTGCCACCACCTAAATTAGCTAAGCTAATTATATATATATATATATATGTATGTAGAATTAGATGTTGTTGTGAAGTACTTTATTACATGTGATACGTAAAATAAATACATTTTTTGCTTAATAGGGAGGCCCTGCTTAGACGAGATTTCAAAAAATTTAAATAAGCAAATTAGAAATTATTAGGATGTGGAGACCATTTAAATCATTATGAAAATGTCAATGAAGCTCCAGTGGGTCCCTAGGAGGTCCCGGGATTTTCCGAGACAAGTCGGGGAAAGTCCGTGCGCTCCAACGTGCATTGGCGTGCCCAACAGATTTTGCTGCTGAGAGTTAGGCGCCACATGGAGTGCCATAACTGTGGATTATCATAATTTGAATATCTCTAATGCCGGTATTGATGAAATTTTCACTGAGCACACCGTAGCAGAAGCGGTTTAGAGCGCACTCGATCGAGGACTGGTAATGATTTGATGGTTATCAAACAATATGACAAAATCACAATCACACAAACAATATATTACAGCACATACACATGAACAAGCATACAAACATCCAAACACAAAGATTTATGCGAAAAACCTAAGAATTCGAAAACTACGGAGCCACACCACAAGAAATTTCCACTATGTAAAATGAAGAGTAGAGAGTTACAAAGAACTTAACATCCTCAATGAACACTAGCTCTTACTATAGGATGAAGATGTAGAAGTAGAAACTACCACATGGAGTATCTTCTCCAACATGTAAGAGCTCCATTGCACAGCAGCTCTCCCTTAAGGTTCCTTCTTGGAATCTCCTCCCACAGCAACTAAAGCCTCACAAACTAAAATGTCAACACCTTGCAAACTCCTCCAACATGTTCCCTTAAGTATCAAGCACATTTTTGGACCCCAAATGGTCCAAAATATCCCCCCCAATTTACTTAGGGTGAAGCCTGAGCCATAGCGCCTAGGCTTCGGGTAGCTAGGCACCAGGGTGCGTTGTAGCACCCAGCACTATGTTTGCTTGCACTGCGGTGCGCGGTAGCGCCTTCTTCCCTGCAGTGCACAAGAGCATCTTCTTCCGCTACGGTGCACTAGAGCACCTTCTTCTGCTGTGGCATGCTGTAGCATCTTATTTTTGGTCTGCTGGCACTGAGGCGTGTGATAGCACCTCCTTCTCGGGTGTGGGACGCCATGACATGCTGTGGTGCGTCGTATCACCTGTAATATTGTTGAACTTCGCACTTTATTCCAAATAGCCTTGAAACCTCATGGAAGCTCACCGGAGCACCATTAGCATCTCCATGATTAACTAAATGATCTCCACAATATAATAATCTCCCACTTTGAGACCTTTTGGCATCACCCTCTTCAATCTTTGATTCTTTATTATTTTCTCCAATTTTTATCAAGAATATAGTGTGACTCACCCCTGCTCTCTTGTCACATGTCGAGACCAACTGAAGCTGCACATTACATCAGTTTCTCCACTGTTACTGCTTTTGTAAGCATGTTAGCTGGATTCTTAGAAGTATCAATCTTCTCTAATTTGAGTTGCCCTTCTAATAGTTTCTGAATGAAATGGTACTGAAGTTGTATGTGTTTTATCCTAATATGAAATGCTATATTATTTGCTATGTGAATAGCTCTCATACTATCACTGTAGAGTTACACATCCTTCTACTCCTTGCCTAATTATGTCATAAAGCCTTTTAACTAGATCATCTCCTTACTTGCCTCAGTAATGGCAACGTACTCCACCTCCGTAGTAGATAGCACCACAATGTTTTGTAGCCTAGAGATTTAGCTCATCACTGCACTTCCCAATATATACACATATCTAGTTGTGCTTCTCCAGCTATCAACATCTCCTGCAAGATTTGAGTCTACATAACACTGAAAAATAATGTCAAATCTTCCAAAATATAGAGCTTTGCCTGATGTACCTTTCAGATACCTTAAAATCCACTGGATTACATCCCATTGGTGCTTCCCCTAGGTTTCCCATGAATCTGCTAACCAATCCCACTACATGGGCCATATCTAATTTGCACTTCCCAACTATTAAAGCATAAGGAACCTTCAGCATGTGTTCCTTATCTTCTTCAGACTTCGGCATCTGTTCCTTAGATAAGCTGAAGTGACTGCTTTGCCTCTCTCGTGTTGAATCTTTTCAAAACCTTTTCAGCACGGTCTTTTTGAAATAGCCTTAGGATTCCATCACTTCTTTCCTTATTGATTCTTATTCCAAGAATCTATTTAGTCGATCCCAAGTCCTTCATGTCAAACTCCTTTGACATCATCTCTTTAGTATTCTTATCTCTTTCATGTCTGATCTTGTGATCCACATATCATCCACATACTACAATAGAATCATATAAGATGACTTACCTATTTTATGTAATAACAGTGATTCATCTGGCATCTTTTGCACCCAAATTTTAACATAAACCTATTGAATCTCTTGTACCACTACTTTGACACTTGCTTCAAGCCATAGAGGCTTTTCTTGAACTTACACAATAGCTCAAATTTTATTTTTTCTTGAGCCTTGTACCCTTCAGGTTATTTCATGTACAGCTCCTCCTTTAGCTCTCCATGTAGGAATGCAATTTTAACATCCATTTGCTCTTGCTACAAATCCTCAACTGCAATAATGTTTAGTACAACCCTAATGGCTGTTACAATGGTGCCCCGCTCCTTAATCCACAATCATTAGACTAAGGAGTGGAATGTCACTTCGGCAAATCCCCCACTTAAGATTGGATTAGGTATAGACTCTAATCCACTAGTAAAAAAGAGATGAGCCGCTGCATATATGCCATAAACTTAATCACTATGCGAGTACAAAATCAGAGTGCAAAAGTAAAGTAGAACAAATATACATCCAATTTATCACAATAAATAGAAACGTGCAACATACAACTCAGAACATAAAGTATAATAAGGAAAAATACTGTCAAAGATACCTGTATTATTACAACACTAAATAAATAGTTTAAATGACTGAAATAAAAGTAAAACTCTCATTCTCACAGAAAGTGGAAAAAGACTAAATGGCTTTTGGTTCTCTTGGCTGATGCTCCTCTTCAATATAAGGCTCCTCCTCTTCATTACCCATCTCCTCAAACCTATATGAATCTGACTTTGTTAATTTTATAATGCCAGGGGCCCAGCCAATAAAAAAAAAAGAAAAATCTTATTAGACAATTTTCTAAGTACATCTTAGGCTGAATATTTTTCACATATTATTAATATCACCATTTATACTTTAACAAATAAAAGTGAACTAACTAGCATAGGAGCAATAAGCATACAAGGTACAGGATAAGTTATAAATGCAATAATTATAACTAAACATGATTTGAGAAAAAAGACACACCTCAAAGCAAACTAAGCAAAGATAGACATATATATAAAATACAGTAAGTAAAAGTACTTAAAGAAAAGTCTAATTCTAAACATGTTGATGATCATGAAATATATGCTAATTTAAAATAGTAAATCTGAAAGTGATATATATAGTAAGTAGTAAAATTTAGCATCCTATAAATATATACAAGTGTGCAGGTAAGTAAGGTAAAGCTGACTGAAATAACATGCATCATTAAAATAGTAAGCAGTAAACTAAAATAGAAATGTGTATGTATAACTACCATATCAGAAAATTGGTCAATCGGGCCCAGACAGAAATTTCCAAAGCCTTTCTGAGCTAGGACAGACAGAACAAAATAACAGAACTGAAGAGGCAATAAAAGCAAATGCAATAAATTTGAGTTATTTTACTTTTACTTTTGTGGACACATCCAGAAACAGATGAGAAGTCAAGCATATCTACAAGACTATATGGGTTCTGAGCTTAACACACACTCCTCAATGAATAATGTTAAGCATCCTTATTACTCCTTACCCCTGTCCATCAGGGTAAATGTGTGCCAGAACCTACCAGAATATAATTGAACATAAGATAACTGTTATCCTATTTATTCTAAGTTTTTATTTCATGCACAAAGTTTTCTTACATGACATGTTTAAGGAATTAAGCATAAAATACAAGGAATGCGTAGCACAAAAATCAAGTAGTATGCAAGGAACTTTTCTACACATGGTGACATTATTGTTGTCTAATCAACCATTCTAACTATTCTAAATTATACAAGTTCAGGATCTCCCATTTCTTACTATTGAGTATAACTTAGAAATACGGCCTTATAGGTTACAAAATATTAGGACTAGCTAAGTAATAATATGATTAAATCAATGTTGACTATGTAAGTTAAATAAAGCATCTTCACGACCTAGTTTATGAATTTAAACGTTCTAAACTAAGAACTAATCAAAATCTACTAAGACTAAGGATTATGATTTTAACACTACGAGTTGGAGTTAATCACATAACCCAAAGGTAAAGTCTAAGGATTTAAGTTTCCAATTTTAAGTGAATAAATGATTGAGGTAAATCCTATTAAGCAGAGTCAAGCTTAATGGGATGATTCTCCTATTCTTAATATAGGATTGAAATATAAAATAATCAAAATGAAATTATGAAAATTTAAAAAACTATAAAATTAAGGATTCATTCATTGAATAACCCCATTATTCAATAAATGAAATCTAACCTAATTTCTATTCTTAATCCTAAGGAACAGATCCTAAGATGAAGTGAGAATTTCTAATGAGCTACTAATGAAAAGACTTAGAGAGATTATAAGAATTGATTGAATTTATTTACACTTGTTGTTCTTATTTAATTAGGAAAGGTTAAAGGTGTATTTTAACTAAATAAGGAACATTTCCCTTAGAGATTTTCAAGCCTAAATTAAAATTTTTAGACAATTATTCAAATTATTAAATTTATGTCCTAAATTGATCCTAAATTAGTTTTATTACTAATTTTATTGATCTACTTAATAATTTAAGGGTTAAGGGCACTTAACCTAAATTTTGGGCAAAATTACCATTTTACCCCTACTTATGGGTCCAAGAAGTTACTTTTGATTTAGGGCTCCAAGTTAAAATTTCTTACTACCAAATAATAATTTACTGTTTAACATGAATATAGACAGTAAGTACACCAAATTTGGATAAGAAATGGGTCATATATGTTCAAACTAGAGTTTTTAACCTAAGGGGCATTTTAGTAAATTGCACCTAATGGAACTTAAATTTTTGTACAATTTATTATTGGTTGTTGTTCAAGAATTCCATAGAGCCTAAGAACACTAAATTCTGAGGTCTAATAGATTAGTTATGAGCTTTTCAAGTTTAAGGGTATTTATGGAATTGTCTAAAATTAAGAGGGGTCAAAAACCTAACTTTTTCATTTGATGTCCAAATTTAATAAACTCGATAACTATAGCTTTACTATATCACACTGAGTACTTTAATTGAGAGTAGACCTAAATTAGATCTCAATTGGTCAAGTTATGACCTAATTAGGGTTATGGGTATTTTTGTTCACTTTAGGTTTCTAAGATTTAAAATCAAAATATTATTTCAGTTTAATGTTGGCACTGAAATTCTAAGCTAGCTAGCAATTTGAATTTTTTGATTTGGAGCTTAATTGACTAAGATATGGCTAAATCAAAATCTAGAGTTTCAGGGGTAATTAGGAATGTCTTAAAAGTCATTAAGCAAACTAAGTACCCAATGGCAAAACTAATACTATCAGAGGGTTTCTAATGTTCTCTTGATTAGTTTAAGACCCATATTAGCTAGGTTTGGGTCACTAGGTACAAAGCTATGTGGGTTCAAAGTCTTGGTTCAAGTGAGAGGATATCAAAAAATGTCACTATATTATCTATGTGTCTTACAAGAAAATAATACTATTATTAAATTCCTCTGATTTTTCTGAGCAAAATAAGATATAACTTGAGTATATTTGGATTTATGGTTTAAGAGTTATGGATCTTTAAAGTTTCTGCAATTTAATTAATTCAATTTATTCAAATTGAATTATTTAACTTTACTATTTTAATTACAATCATTTTAATTAATTTATTAATCTGCAGGATGTGACAGCGGCGAGCCCCACACCAGACGCCATGCAGTATCGTCTCGATGCGTGGCAAGGTGGGCCCCATCTGCTATAAACATAGGAGACAACTGCGGGACCCACATGCCATGTGGCAGTACGCCAGTGGGCGCATGACGGATGTGGGACCCACTGCCGCTGTCTCGGATAGACAGTGGGTCCCATAGAATCCGCAGTAGCAGATTGAACTGCGTGCACGGATTCAGGTCAGTCCCGAGTCGACTCGGCCCGACCCCGAACTCCTCTCGCCCTCGTTAGGAACCCGAGGCAATAACCTAAGGCACGAGGAATGACGCCCCTCCCAGTGGCGCTTGGGCCCAGCCCGTACGACCAAGGGTAGGTCTCGACAAGACCTACCCGATGGCAGCTGAACTACCGGCAGAGGTGGCCGGTACCGCTATTAGGGTTCGGCGAAGGGAAGGTAACAGTTCGTAATGTGGATCCTTCACCAAATTCTCTCGATCGAGTTCGATCAAGGCTAATCATACCTGATCGATGATCAATCTAACGTATGCAATAATGATTAAAAGCATAATGGTAACAATCGAGCGAAGATCGAAGGGTAGAGGGGTACCTGAAAGTCGACGGATGAGGCGATCTTTAGGTTCGAAGGCTTCAGTCAGGACTTGATCGTGCCAAATAAAGATGTCCTACGCGCGATGTGTAACAGCCTAAGGTTGTTACCCAGCTTAATTTTAGCTTAATCGTATCTTAATTATCATTCCATTAAGTTCAACTAATCATTAGAACCAATCCCTGAAGATTTTGTGCAATTCGGAACTAAATCAAATATTTTGGATTATTTTAATATTTAATTAATTAGAAAATTGAGGTTTTTAATTTGATATTGAAATTGAAATCTAACTTCACCATTGCGATCGTCACCCCTAAATTAGCTAGGGGTGATATTTTGGACGCATTTGGAAGTCGTCAGATTTTTGCAAATATATTAATATAATTAGATACTCCGAAAAAATAGAATAATTAAATAATTATCAAAATTGAAATACTACTTCGCCGTTAAATTCCTTACCCCCAAATTAGCTATGGGTGAATTTTTGGGATTTTTCGAAGCTCATCTATCAAATTTGATTTTTTAATATAAATTAAGAATTAAAAAGAAATAATTATTTATCTCTTTATTATTCCTATTTTTTTCTCTTCCTCTGGCTGCCTTACCCCGTTCGGCGCCTCCTTGTCCTAGCGCACGCAAAAAAGGGGGAAAGCCCATCTCCTTTCTCCTTTAACCCATGCCTCCCTCTCCTCTCATTCTCCTTTAAGAAGAAGCCCAGCCTCCTCCTTCCTCTCCCTTTGCAAAAGCTGAAGCTCTTCCTTCCTCCTTCCTCCATTGCTGAGCCTTGTGTTGAAGAAGAAGTTTCTCCTTTCCAAGCTCCTAAAGAAAAATAAAGTTTTTCTCTTCCTCTCCTAAAGGCTAAGGTACCTATTTACTCTACTTCCTTAGCTATTTCTTTTTGCTCTTATGCTTATTTTGCATCCTTAGAAATCCATAATTGAGTACGGAAGTCATTAAAGTTCATTAAGGCATCAAATTTCATTATTAATAAAATGCTCTATTTTCCTCCAATTTGCATACCTGAACCTTTAACTCCATTGTTTGCATAGTTAGAATAATCCATTCATGCCGATTTTGGTATCAATGGAAAGGTCTCAGAAAGACATTTCCATCGGTATATGATACCACTCATGAGGTGCCCAAAATTGGGAGTATTTGAGTGCGAAATGAGACCCGTCATGGTTTTTGCACAGGCAAAATCCGCCATAGCGAGCCGTAGCATGTTACAGTGCACTGTAGTAGCACAATAAATTGTGATGTATAAAAATATATTTTGATGAAAATAATAGAAATCCATCATAGCGTGCCATAGCGCGACGTACTCCCGCACTTCGGGGAATCAAGCACCATAACACACCTTAATGACCGCACTTCGGGGAACTAAGTACCATAGTGCGCCGCCGCGCTTAAAAGTGTTGCAGCGCACCACAGCGCTAAAATTCGCCACTGTGCCTAAAAGCGCTACAGCGTGCCATAGCGCGCTCTAGCTCCCTGATTTTCGGTCATAAGGCCCTACAGCGCGCTGTAGCGCCCAGAATTGCCTGAAGTTGCTTAGAATTGTCTGAAATTGCCGAAACTTTCATTTTTTATATTGTAAGGTCCCTAGGACCCTAGTGGGTCTGAATGATATCAAATTTGAATTAGTTTTATTAAAATTAAGTATTGTATAAAATTTTATGTAAAAATCAAATTTGAAAGTTATCCTTTATAGCATGCACTAAAATCTCTTATGCGTTTTAAGTATTTTATGCCAAATATTAAAAAATAGAATCTTTGAATGCTTAAATTGACTAATTAGATCTTAATAACCAAATTGCATGAAACTTAAGTCTCTTAGATTTGCCGAATATATTAGTTAATTAATAACTATTGCTTAGTGCTTATTTTTGCTTAATAATATATGTTGATTATGTTGAAAAAAAAAGATTTTCTTAATTTGGAAGTTAAGAAAAGAAAGACTTCTGCTTGAAATAATTTCATCTGCAACAACATAAAAAGTATACTACTTTATGCTTAATGAGAATATATTTGATTTAATGTTCTTTTACATAATTTTAATTTAATTATAATATCAACTTTATTTAATCCATGAATTGTTATTATCTATATGACAATAATTTAGACTCTTCTTTTCTGTTCCCAAACTTTGAGAAGAATGTAGTCTTAAGCTTTAATTATTTTCTTAATTTTTGTGTGCATTTTTTCATTGTAAGTGCAACTTGATTTTGAAGAATTACATCCCCAAATTATAAGTGTTTTACAATATTATATTATGTGTTTTATTTTCTTTCAGTGTTGTCGCCCTGCACAATGTGCGAGTTTCATGCTTGTATATATATATATATTTCTATGTTTCTTAATTATGAAATTAATGTAGCATTCTTAAAATTTAAAAAAATGTTCTCTTGCTCATTTCATCTTTCTACAATTTACAATTAAACTTGTCTCATAAATACTTCTTAGGCTTTAAAATGTTTGCTAATGACCTAGGGTCATTATAGACTCTTTCACTTAAAATGATGTCATCATCAACATCCTTACTTATTAACGTGAAGGGTTAGGTTAGTACCTCCCTATATATTTTTTTCTACTATAATGAAAATATTTAAATTCCAGAGTAATTTCTCATAGCATGAATTTTAGTTTAACCCATCTCTAATTTATCAATAACAATATCATTTACAAATAGTTTATTTTAATAAACATTTGCTTGAATGCTTTAAATGACAATAAAACTTAAAATTCACCATAAATGTTACTTGGATTATTATTTTAGGAGCTGTCAATTGTAAGACTCTCTTATCACTCAAATTTTTCTCTTAAACCTTGAAAAAGAATTATCATGAGGTTGTAACTAATATTGAACAAGAAAAAAATATTATCAACTAAGCCATCACAAAAAAATGTCTTACTTCTATCAATATTATTTTAAGAATCTTAAATTTATCCAACAATAGATTAAGAATTTGATTTGTAATGAAATCTTACACTCCTCTCATTATGACATTTAGGAACCAAACAAAAAGATTATTAGGCTAAAAATAATATGATATTATGATTTTCTTAGTTATGAATAAATTATCCTCAACATTACAATACAATTTGATATGTTTTGATTATTTGCATTATGTTGCTAACCATAAGAAGAAAATGTATGATCACATTTGATGCTAGTGTAGTTGCATTTACTAAAAATCTACTAGGTCATCAAACAATGGCACATTCAATCTATATTACTGTTATTTTTATCACTATCATTTTCTTAATTTGGTGTGAGTTGAAATTCTCCACACATTATAACTCTTTTATTTTCCTTTCATTTCATATTATTTTTGTTCTAAATTTTTTAATTTAAGTGAATGAATATTATATGGCTTTATATCCACACCATCTCATTTAATTTTTCTCAATCATACTCTGATACCAAATGTGAAGATTGGTGTTGGGTTAGCGGGAGTTAAACCAGTATTAGGCTCTCAGAGCCGTGGGACCCTATTACGTATTTAAATGAGATAGTATAGTATAAAAAAAATCACCTCTGAGCCATTCACAATAAGAAAATATTCATCTATTCGTATTAATTCCTTATTACAAAAAAAAAACATATCATATTCCATATAAACATTTATTAATTTATATATGGATTTTAACAAAATAGAGGATAAAAAGAAAATGTGGATAATAAAATAAAAGCTTTTTAGCAACAACTCCAAAAGCTCCTCAAGTTCAATCCATCATCTAACTCAAGGTCTTGCATGTTTTAAAAGTGCAAGCACTTTAATACTAGTTAGTCTTGAGACTAAGTACCTTATGATATCAAACTATAACTTTTAAAATAAGTAAACAATGTGCAATAAGTAAAAATACAAGGGAGAAAATATAGGAACATTTAAAAGAGCATGTAATAATATTAGTCCAGTGCAATGGTGCAAGCAAAATCAGCTAAGTCTCCCGCTGCCGCGCGCTACCGCATCCACATTTTGCAAATTAACCCGCTGCAGCGGTTCAATTTGTAACAAGCCCCGCTGCAGCGTGCTACCGCGCCCGCGGTTTGCAAATGGGTCCGCTGCAGCGCGCTACCGCGCCCGCGGTTCGCAAATGGACCCGCTGCAGTGCGCTACCGCACCCGCGGTTCATAAATAGATCCGCTGCAGCGCGCTATTGCACCCGCGGTTCGCAAATGGATCCGCTGCAGCGCGCTACCGTGCCTGCGATTCACAAATGGACCCGCCGCAGTGCGCTACCGCGCCCGCTGTTCGTAAACGGACCCGCTGCAGTGCGCTACTGCGCCCGCGGTTTGCAAATGGATCTGCTGCAATGCGCGGCAACAGATTCTTTTAAAAAATTTTGAAATTCTGCATAAATGTCTCATTGTTCCTTTGGATGCTATTTTCCTGAAAAGATATATAAAATTTGATTTTAGAAGTAGTTTAAAGATCATAAATGAATAAAATTTTTCTTTATTTTATATATATTTTATGGATTCATCACACCCCACACTTAAATTCTTGCTCGTTCTCGAGTAAGCTCAAAATAATATTTTTTTCTATTTTGTAGGGATGCTAGTCACAACAATGTATTTAGAATAAATATAAGTCAAGGTGTGAGCATAGCAATAATGAAACGAAACATTTAGCAAAATTAATGTTTTAACCGCGATAATAAGTGGGTTAATCAATTCATCTCCACATATTTGATTTTTCATGCTTGACACTAGGTGATGGGTAAAGTTCATTGTGAACCCTAGACTAGAGAGGTAGTCAAAGACTCCAAGAGTTTTACCATATATGCTCCTTATGAATCACAAAGATGAAGAGATTAAAGGAGAGATATTTTTCTTCATCCTTTCACATTTTGATCATTTGAGAGAGATATTTTTTATCATCATTTTTAAAATATATATATATTTTTCTTTTCAATCTTAGGAAGAGATACTTTTCTTCATCCTAATATGCATCTTTGTGATCATGAAATCCTACGGGAGCCTAGCACACTCTTTTTAGAGTATTCACCATATTTTTTAGTCTAAGTCCAATGTCTTTCTCCACACTTAGTTCAAGGTATTAAGTTAAATTTTTGGAGATTAGATTATCCTCCATTCATTTTTTAATTAAAATATTTTAGTGTTTATAATGCATTTGGTTATTTTTGATAAGCTCCCTTTTACTTGTATTAAATTCCAACTTGATATTTTTGTGATTTTCATTTCCTTGAAAAATTTAGAAAAAATATGTCATTTAAAAATATCATAAAAATGAGGGAAATATAAAAATTCATAAAATAAAATCTCAAAATAAGACACAAAAATAAAAAATAAGGGGAAATCATAGAAAAGAACAAAAAAAAATATAAGCTATTACAAGGATAGCGCGTCTCCAAAATGGGGGCACCAATAGGCGGCCTAGCCAACACGGATGGATCCGGTCCACCCTGCAAGCTCCAATCCTCAAATATCATCCCGAGGGTTTCATGAAAGTCGGATTGCAATCGGCGATGCAGGATGAGTTCTTGTTTAAAGAACCCCATGTCCGTGGCAAGAGCCTGGCTAAGCTTCGCTTGTTGATTATGGAGACATATCAAGAGCTTGTTCATGTTGTAAGGGTCGGGCTACGCAGATGTTTTCCCCTGCGCGCTCCTTCTTTTCTTGGGCAGCTTTCATTCACTTGCCCGGACATTCAGATTCAATGGGTTAAGGGCGCAACTGGGGAACGATGGTGTCCGAGGAGAGGATCTTGACCCCTTGGGTCTCGCACAACCCTGATATCAAAGACCCGAAGGCCAATGCAGCGCAGGGACCCTTAAGAGCTTTCCAAAGCTGCTCAAAAATAATATTTGAAATGCGGATCTCGCCCGGCCTAACCAACGAGCACAAGAGAAGTGCTCGGGCACGGGTCACTTCAGTCAAGTGACTCGTAGGCATGATAAAGCTAGAAATGAAGACTAGCCAAGCACTACACGTATCCGTTAATTCGAAACGAGGAATATGGCTAATCCTCCTTCCCATTCGGTGTCGTTGTGGATGATTTTCGCAACAAGATCAAGGGGGGGTTGGCGAGATTCCAAGAGATCTAAGTAAGCGTAAGAATGTACCTCCTTGAGCCCATAGAATTGCTCAATTTGAGCAATTCCAAGGGTAACACCCTTACCTCGGCAGAAGATCCGCTGCCTGCCTGCATCGATTGCATTTGCATAAATCTCTTGGACAATCGCCGGGTACGTCGGGGATCTCTTAGTCACCAACTCCTTCCATCCTCGAGGGATGACTTGTTCAACCGGAACGGGTAAGGTGGGGCTGAAACATCTCCCCAGAATTAACTTCTGCTAAGAATTGGTTGAATAGAAACGCTGCCCGGCCTCCGTGGAAGAGAACCTTTCCTTATTAAAGGTTCCCCTGGAGGAAGAGGCTTCGGCCTCCCTTCTTGGAATGGCTTTCTTTTTGGAAGACATGACAAGAAATGAGAGCTAGAGAGATCAAGAGTATGAGAAAGAAGGAGAGCTAAGAATGGTGCAAGGATAACCCACCCCCCCCCATGCCTCCTATTTATAGCCAAGAGAAACCAAGCAAGAGAGTATAGTCAATAGGTCTTCCCCATACCATAACTGTGGTGATCCATGTGAAGGGGGGAACAGCTTTTTCAGCCACACCTTTTGACTACATAGGGAACCCAAATTGCATAATCTTTTCAATCTTAGATCGCGGAAATTCCACTGCAACGCGCTATAGTGGAAATTTTCGCTACTGCGCGCCGTTGCGGTTTTCCACAGGTGCGGTTTACCCGCTGCAGCGCGCTGGAGCGCCAGCGCCAGACTTTTTTTTTTTTTTGAATTGAGTTGCCTCCCAATAAATGCTTAATTTAATGTCCTTAGCTAGACTTGCTAACGATCAATTAGTAGGATCCGGTAATTTCCTCTTCCATAAGCTAAAAATGCTAGAGTGAGCACAACTCTCATGGGTGATGGAACTCCTGCTATCTTCTACTTCTATTAGCGAATCCATTGTATCTAATTCAAGTTTAGGGGGAGTTTTCTTTTTTCTTTTTCCATGTCTTATTTTTCTCTTTCTTACTCCTTCCTTGCTCCCTTTTCTAAGGAAGGAGTTGAGCTATTATCAGAATTTCTTTCTTCTATCATTAGATCCTCTAGAACATCGTCAATCCATAACCTTTTCTCTTACCCTTCTCTTTACCTCATTTTCCATCTCTCTTTGCTTGAATAAAGTGGATTTAAGGTCAATTAATTCACTTTTCCCTTTTACACTTATGCTCATAACCCCGCGACCTATATCAATAATAGCTTTCACACTCATTAGAAAGGGTCTCCCAAAGAAAATTGTGGAATTCTTATTCCATTGATCCCATTCATAAATCACAAAATCAGTTGGAATTATAAAGTTTCCCATTTCGACTGCAACATTTTTTATCATTCCAAGAGGGGTAAGGGATTCTAAATTGGCAAATTCCAAAATCATTGAGGTATATTCCATCCCTCCTACCTTTAGATGTTAGTAAATATGGTTGGGGGTTGATGAATCCATAAATTATATATAAATAGAGGGGAAAATTCATCTATTTAAGATCTTTATGCTACTCCTAAAATCAATTTTTTCTATCTTTTTCAGGGAAATGGAATCCAGACGAGTTCTAAGGCATTTATGCAGGTTTTTAAAAATTTACTAAAGGAAAACCACTGCTGCGCGCGACCGCGCGCCGTAGCGGGTTGCAGCGGAAATATCTAAACATTATAAAAATTAATTGAACAGTGTTTTTTGCGGAATTCACCGCTACAACGCGCGACCGCGGCTGCAGCGGTTTATAGCGGAAATGCTTGACTTTATAAATCGGGCCGCCCAACTAATTGAACAGTGTTTTTCACGGAATTCACTGCTATAACGCGCGGTCGTGCGCTGCAGTGGTTTATAGCGGAAATACTTGACTATATAAATCGGGCCGCCCAACTAATTGAACAGTATTTTTTGCGGAATTCACCGCTACAACGCGCGGTCGCGCGCTACAGCAGTCTGCAGCGAAAATACTTGACTTTATAAAATGGAAAGCCAAATTAATTGAACAGTATTTTTTGAGGAATTCACTGCTACAGCGCGCGGTCGCGTGCTGCAGCGGTCTGCTGTGGAAATATTTCTAACTCTATAAAAGCAAGAAAAAGAACTAATTGAATAGTATTTGCAGAATCGACCTCTACAGCGCTCGGACGCGCGCTGCAGCGGTCTACAGCGGGGGACTTCGCTAATATGATAGGGACCAGGGTATGCTAAAGCACGCCACAGCGCGCTACAGTACGCTCCAGCGTACAACAGCGCTTTGCAGCGGCCCACCGAATTTTTTCTCAGACACTGCATTTAATGTGGCTCGAGACATGACATCTATCATGAATTTTGTCTCCAGCCACCATTTCCTGCAGCAGCCATTTTTTGTTAAAAAGGGAAGCTTTGAGGTGATGTTCTGGGTAAAGAAATGAGATTATTGTCATCTCACCATTAATGGAAAAATATTGCAATGATGAATTTAGAATTCTTTATGGAAAATTTGGTTGCAAATGAAGAGGAGAATTTAGCCTCCCCCCTCCTATAAATATCCCTCCTCTTGACGTCAAGAGGAGGGTTCACAATTTTAGCAAAAATCCACTCAGTAAAGAGGAGAGCCAAAGGAAGAGAGAACTCCCCAAGGGTGGCAAGGCAAGCTTTTGCAAAGGGAGAAGAGAAAGAAGGTAGCACTAGCGACCTAAGAAGAGGATAATTAGAAGGAGAAGAAGAATTTCGGAGAACTTCTACGGAGCGTTCATAGTATCTTCTAAACTCAATCTTGTATTTTCTCTTTAGTTGACCATGAAAGGGTCTTTATCCATGTATGTGCATTCCTTATTTTCTTATGTAATGAGTAGCTAAACTCCCCTTGGGGAGGGTTGGGATGAAGTCAAATTTTGCATGATATAATATTGATGTATGAATTTTTTCCCTCAAGCATAATGTATTTGTGATTTTAATGTCTTACTAAGAAATTTTCATCTAATTAGTCTTGATGTGTTTATGAGAAAAGAACTAAAAAGTCAAAGATCTAATTGTCTTGTGTTCCTTAGCTCACCTTAGGTTGGATGCTAGATTTTGAGTGCATGAAAGCTTAAACCCATGTGAGAAGGTTCTTGAGCTCAATGCACCTCAATCTAAGCTCAACTAAAGAGTTGATGCAAGTGATGCTAAGACCCACTAAATGAGCTCCTTAGCTCAACATAATTGAGATTGAGTAATGAAGTGTTGAGTGCTCATGAAATAAGTGACATAGTCGTTGAGCCCAACATGTGATTCCCTCATTTCAACTATGTGAGATGCGAGTGATGCTCGTAGTGGAAATCAATGCTTGTGAGATCCTAAGATTTAAGAAAATTTAAACTCTCCTTGAATAAAGAGAAAATGAATTAACTTTAAATCTCAAGAATCTTACAAGAATTTTTGTGCTAAAGTAGAACCGAATATGAGTTCATTTTGTGCACGAGATTTGAACTTGTAAGCCTTTGAGCTAGACTAAAGGACAACAATGTGCACTTGATTCAATTAAATGAAATGATAAAGCTTGAGAAACAAATCTACATGAGTATTATATCATTGCATGTGGGATGGTCGCAACTCTCCTCTTTCTTTAATCTTGCTATTTTACATAGTGAATATTTGTGCTAATTTTAGACCAACCAACCAATATGTACTATAGCTTAAATATTAGTGAGAATAGATATACTTTAGTGCCAAATTAACCAATTCTCTGTGGTTCGATAAATTCCCAGAAAGTCACACTTTCTACTTATTACTTCAGACCACGTACACTTGCGTGCAAGCGTAGACGTGTATTTACAGTCTGTCAAGTTTTTGGCGCCGTTGCCGGTGAATTGTTTTTTTTTAATTTGAACTAAGGAAAATCTATTAGTAGCTAGTAATTTAAGCATTTGATTTTTTTTTATATATTAGTAGTTTTACATTTTGTTTTGTAATTATCAAGCTAACATTTTATATATTTCTTTTTTGTTTATTTTCATTTCTGAAAAAAAATCTGTTTGATCTTTAGTGCTAAATCGTTCTTGATAAGCCTTATTGAAACTTGTATAAGTAAAAAAGTTTGTACTGAATATTTATTTGATCCTGAAATAGAACGAACATACTTATAAGCTAGGCGAGAACGAAATTTATCAAACCAACAAGCTGTGATGGACACTTTCACTGAAAACTTAGAAGAGCCTAGGGGTAAAGCACTTAGAGATTATGCACTGTCCACTGTTATGGGCATTCCCCATGCGATTGTAAAGCTGAATATAGAAGCCCATAATTTTGAAATCAAACCCTCTACGTTGAGTATGGTACAAAATAATCAGTTTGGAGGATTAGCCACTGAAGATCCAAATTCATATATTTCAACATTCCTTGAAATATGTGATACCTTCAAGTTTAACGGTGTCTCTGAAGACGCAGATAAATTGAGGTTATTTCCTTTCTCACTGAGAGATAGAGCCAAGAGTTGGCTCAGCTCTTTACCGAGCGATTCTATCCGTACTTGGGATGATTTGGCTAAGAAATTCTTAGCCAAATACTTGCCTCCAGCTAAAAATGCACGGTTGAGAATTGAGATCACCAACTTTACTCAGATGGAAGATGAGACTCTCTATGACGGGTGGGAATGCTTTAAGGAGTACCTCAGACATTGCCCGTATCATGGGTTCCCTCTCTGGATACAAGTGCAAATCTTTTACAATGGTTTGAACGCTCCAACGAGGACACTCATTGATGTGGCCTCCGGGGGATCAATTAGTGGAAAAACCAAAGAGGAAGCCTATGACCTCTTAGAAGAAATGGCAAATAACACTTACCAATGACCTTCTAAAAGGCTTAAAAAAGAATCCATTAAAGTGAATGAGTCAAATCAAATAACAGCTTTGCAACAAGAAATTCATGCCTTGAATGAAAAGATAGAAAGGATGAATCTACACGTGGTTTCTGAGGTACAATGTGAATTATGCGGAGGGAGACATATTAGTGAGAGCTGTACCTTGAACAACCCTTTTGTACAAAATAACACTGAACAAGTCAACTACTTAAGAAATAACAACCAAACAAATAACCCCTACTCCAACACATACAATCCAGGGTGGAAGAACCATCCAAATTTCTCATGGGGTAATAACAACAACAATACAAATCAATATGGGGGGAATTCATTCAACCAACAAGGCATGAATTATAGTAACAATAGCCACAACTACCAGCACAATCTAGAAGGGGCATTCAATGCATTTAAAGCCGAAACAACCCAATTCATGCGCCGCACTGAGGCAACTATCACACGTCACAAGACTTCTATCCAGGGAATAGAAGCCTCCCTTAGAAATATTGAAACTCAATTGGGGCAAATCTCCAAGCAGCTGACCTCTCGGCAGCATGTGGATTTACCTAGTTCTACTGAAATAAATCCAAGGGAATTAGTGAGTGTGATATATTCTGAAGTTGTATCAGGAGGAATGAATGATGAAAAAGTGAGAGCAACAAATTTTGGATTAGAGGTAGAGGAAAGAATAAAAGGGAATGATAATGAAAAGCTAACTGCACCCAAATGTGACAATCCAGGGAGGTTATGCATTCCATGCGTAATAAGAAATGAAGTGTTTATAGATCCCTTGTATGATCTAAGCGCCTCAGTTAATGTTATGCCCTACCACATATATGAGTAATTAAAGGTAGGAGGGATGGAATACACCTCATTGATTCTAGAGTTTGCTAATCTTAAGTCCCTTGCTCCTCTGGGAATGATAAAAAATATTGTTGTGGAACTAGAAAATTTCATTGTACCAACTGATTTTATGGTGTGCGCATGGGACAAATGGAGTAAAAATTCAATAATTATTTTGGGAAACCCTTTCTGATGAGTGTTAAGGCTGTTATAGATGTAAGTCGCAGTATTATGAGTGTCAGTATTAAGGGAAAAACAGAAGTGATTGATTTAAAACTCACTCTCTTTAAAAAGAAAAAAATGGAGGAAGAAATCAGGAAAAGAATTAGGGAAGAGAGATTATGGGTAGATAATGTTCTAGGAGACCTGACGATAGAAAAAAAAAATTATGATGGCTATTCTACTCCTTCCTCTGAAAAGGGGAGCAAGGAAGGAGTGAAGAAGAGAAAAACACGATGGGGAAAAAGAAAGAAAAAGACTCCCACAAATCATGAAATCGAAAAGAAGGATCCTTTAGTTGAGGTTGAAGATGAACAGGGTTCAAGCCACTAAGAGGGGTGTGCTCACTCGGACATCCTTAGCCTATGGAATATGAAACCGTCGGATCTAACTTATTAATCTTAAGAGAGTCTAGCTTAGGACGTTAAACAGAGCGCTTATTGGGAGGCAACCCAAATATATTATCATATATATATATATATATATATATATATATATATATATATATATATATATATTTGCGCTACAGCACGCTGTAGCGGAAATTTTGCGACAGCGCGCTGCAGCGGGTAATCCGTGCATAAACGGTATCGTGACAGCGTGCGGAACCATTTTTCGCCCGGGCGCACCCAAACACGCGATCGCACGCTACAGCGCGCTGCAGCGGTTTGCCTATATTTTCTGCCTTGGGAATATACAGTCAACAAGTCATGACCATTGGGTTTCCAAGATAGTCAAAAGTTGCTAAAAAAGCTGCCCCCCTTCACATGGATCACCACATTAATGGCATGAGGAAGACCATTTGACCATCTTCTCTTGCCTTGAATATTTGGGCTATAAATAAGGAGGGAATGGGGGGGTTATCCTTGCACCTTCTCTTTATCTTCTTAGAGCTCTTGATCATCCTAAAACTCTCATCCAAAGTAATGTATTCTGGGAAGAAAGCAATTGCTAGGGAGGATGTTGAAGCTTCCTCATCCGGAGGAACTTTCAACAAGAAGAGGTTCTCCTCGGCGGAGGCCGAGCACTGTTACACCTCCATCACTTCCCAATGGAAGTTGATCCCGGAGAGAATTTCAGTGTTGCCTACCCCATCCCTCATGAACAGGTCACTCCTAGAAGATGGAAAGAGTTTGTGACCAAGAGAGCTCCTGCATACACGACGATCGTCCAGGAAGTGTATGCCAATGCATTTGATGCATCCGGGCAGCGGATCTTCTGTCGGGGAAAGGGTGTCACCCTAGGAATTACTCAAATAGAGCAGTTCTATGGGTTGGAGGAGGTAAGCTCTTGTTCGTACTCTGATCCCTTGGACTCTTGTTTTGACTCCTGCGCTCTTGTTGCGGAAATCGTCAATGATGACACCGAGTGGGAAGGGGGACTCGCAAACATTCATCGTTTAGAATTAACGGAAACGAGTAGTGCATGACTAGTCTTCATTTCTAGCTATGTCATGCCCACGAGTCACTTAACTGAAGTGACCCGTGCCCGAGCACTCCTTTTGTGCTTGTTGGTTAGGGCGGGCGAAATCCGCATTTCAAGCATAATCTTTGAGCAGCTTTGAAAAGCTCTCAAAGGTTCATGCGCGGCATTGGCCTTCGGAACTTTAATTTCTGGGTTATGCGAAGCCCAAGGGGTAAGAATCCTCTCCTCCAATGCCATTGTTCCCCCCAGCATTGCTCTGCACCCCTCGAACCTTAACGTCCGGGCAAGTGAACGTAAAATGCCCAAGAAAAGAAGGGGCCCAAATGGGAAAGCGTCTGCACCTTCTGACTCGCATCTCACAAACCAACTCTTGATGCAACTTCACAATCAAAATACGGAGCTTAGTAGGCTCTAGCTACCGATATGGGGTTTTTCAAACAGGAATACGTCCAACAGCGCCAGTTCCAATATGAATTTCATGAAGCCCTCGGAATATTGTTTGATGATTGGAATTTGCACGGTGGATCGGACATCTCCATGTTGCCAAGGCCTCCCATCGGTGCACCCATACTGGAGACGCGCTACCCTACAAAGATGACATATGTGTCGGAGGAAGACGATGATGGGGACGAGGATAATTAATTAGGTTGTATTTTTTCTTTTTTTAATTTTTCTTTTTATCCTTATTTTATTTGTTTTCATTTTGAGATTTTAATTTATAAATTTTCATATTCCTACATTTATGAGTTATTCTTAATTAACATATTTTTTCTAAATTTTTCAAAAGCAATGAATATCACAAAAATATAAAAATTCAAAGATAATATAAGTAAAAGAATGTTTAGAAAAAATTATTAAATGAATTATAAGCAATAAAATGTTGATATTGAGGAATGAATGGAGGAAAATCTAAATCTCCGAAAATTTTAAATAAGTGCTTGAGCTAAGTGTGGGGGAAGGCTTATGACTTAAAATTAAAAAACTATGGTATGGATTCTAAATGGAGTGTGCTAGGCTCCCGTAGGACTTTATGATCATAAAGATGTTAGGAATAAAGAAAAATATCTCTCCTTAAAAAGTTGAAAAGAATAAACTATTAATGAAAAAAAAAAAGGAATGATAAAAAATATATCTCCCAAATGAGCAAAATGAGAAAGAATGAAGAAAAATATATCTTTTTTAATCTTTTCATCTTTATGATTTATAAGAAGGAGCACATATGGCACAATTCTAAGAGTCTCTAAACCATATCTTTAGTCTAAAAATCCAAATGTATTGAACCCATCACCTATTATCAAGCATTAAAAATTCAAATATTTGGAGATTTAGTGACTCAACCACCTCAGTGATTCAATTGAAAATATTATTATTGCTACAATGTTCATTTCATTTTTGCCATTGCACATACTTTTTTACTTGTACCTATTTTATATTACATTATTATGACTTTCATCCATCCAAAAATAGAAAAAGTTTAACATTTTGAGCTTACTCGAGGACGAACAAGAATTTAAGTGTGGGGGTGTGATGAATCTATAAATTATATCTAAATAAAGGGGAAAATTCATATATTTAAGATCTTTATGCTGCTCCTAAAATCAATTTTTTCTATCTTTTTCAGGGAAATAGAATCCAAACGAGTTATAAGGCATTTATGCAAGTTTTTAAAAAGTTACTAAAGGAAAACCGCTGCAGCGCGCGACTGCGCGCCGCAGGGGGTTGCAGCTGAAATATATAAACTTTATGAAAATTAATTAAACAGTATTTTTTGCGAAATTCACCGCTATAGCGTGCGGTTGCGCGCTGCAGCGATTTATAGCAGAAATGCTTGACTTTATAAATCGGGCCGCCCAACTAATTGAACAGTGTTTTTCGCGGAATTCACCGCTTCAGCACGCATTCGCGCGCTGCAGCAGTCTGCAGCGAAATACTTGACTTTATAAAATGGGAAGCCAAATTAATTGAACAGTGTTTTTTGAGGAATTCACCGCTACAACGCGTGGTCGTGCGCTGCAGCGGTCTACCGTGAAAATATTTATAACTCTATAAAAGCAAGAAAAATGACTAATTGAATAGTGTTTGCGGAATCGACCGCTACAGCGCACGGACACACGCTGCAGCGGTCTACAGCAGGGGACTTTGCTAATATGATAGGGACCAGGGTATGCTAAAGCAAGCCACAGCTCCTGCAGCGCGTTGCAGCGGCCCGCCGAATTTTTTCTCAGACACTGCATTTAATGCTGCTGGAGACATGACCTTTATCATGAATTTTGTCTCCAGCCACCATCTTTATGGAAAATTTGGTTGCAAATGAAGAGGAGAATTTAGCCTCCCCCCTCCTATAAATATCCCTCCTCTTGACTAGAGGAGGGTCACAATTTTAGCAAAAATCCACTAAGTAAGGAGGAGAGCCATAGGAAGAGAAAATTCCCCAAGGGCGGCAAGGCAAGCTTTTGCAAAGGGAGAAGAGGAAGAAGGCAGCACTAGCGAGCTAAGGAGAGGATAATTAGAAGGAGAAGAAGAATTCCAGAGAACTTCTACAGAGCGTTCCTAGTATCTTCTAAATTCAATCTTGTATTTTCTCTTTAGTTGACCATGAAAGAGTTTTTATCCATGTATGTGTCTTCCTTATTTTCTTGTGTAATGAGTAGCTAAACTTCTCTTGGGGAGGGTTGGGATGAAGTCCCATTTTGCATGATATAATATTGATGTATGAATGTTTTCCCTCAATAATAATATATTTGTGATTTTAATGCCTTACTAAGAAATTTTCATTTAATTAGTCTTGATGTGTTTATGAGAACAGAACTAAAAAATCCAAGATCTAATTGTCTTATGCTCCTTAGCTCACCTTAGGTTGGATGTTAGATTTTGAGTGCATGAAAGCTTAGAACCATGTGAGAAGGTTCTTAAGCTCAATGCACCTCAATCTAAGCTCAACCAAAGAGTTGATGCAAGTGATGCTAAGACCCACTAAATGAGCTCCTTAGGTCAACATAATTGAGATTGAGTAATAAAGTGTTGAGTGCTCATGAACCAAGTGACATAGTCGTTGAGCCCAACATGTGATTCCTGCATCTCAACTATGTGAGATGCGAGTGATGCTCGTAGTGGAAATCAATGCTTGTGAGATCCTAAGATTTAAGAAAATTTAAACTCTCCTTGAATAAAGAGAAAATGAATTAACTTTAAATCTCAAGAATCTTACAAGAATCTTTGTGCTAAAGTAGAACCGAATGTGAGTTTATTTTGTGCACGAGATTTGAACTTGTAAGCCTTTGAGCTAGACTAAAGGACAATAATGTGCACTTGATTTCAATTAAATTAAATGATAAAGCTTGAGAAACAAATCTACATGAGTATTATATCATTGCATGTGGGATGGTCCCAACTCTCCTCTTTCTTTAATCTTGCTATTTTACTTGGTGAATATTTGTGCTAATTTTAGACCAACCAACCAATACGTACTATAGCTTAAATATTAGTGAGAATAGATATACTTTAGTGCCAAATCAACCAATTCTTTGTGGTTCGATAAATTCCCAGAAAGTCACACTTTCTACTTATTACTTCAGACCACGTACACTTACGTGCAAGCGCAGATTTGTATTTACAGTCTGTTAGGGGTCTTGTCCCAGCCGCAATAAATGGTCCTGACTAGCAAAAATTTTGGCAGCTGTGGTAGCACGCTCAACGCACTGTGGCGTGTAATGGTGCAAGCAAAATCAGCTAAGTCTCCCGCTGTCGCGCTCTACCGTGTCCACAATTTTCAAATTAACCCGCTGCAGTGCGCTGTAGTGGTTCAATTTGCGACAAGCCCCGCTGCAGCGCGCTACCGCGCTCGCAGTTTGCAAATGGGTACGCTACAGTGGGCTACCGTGCTCGCAGTTCGTAAATGGATCCACTGCAGCGCGCCACCACACCCGCAATTTGCAAATGGATCTGCTACAGCGCGCTACCGCGCCCGCGGTTCGCAAATGGACCCGCTGCAGCACGCTACCGCGCTTGCGGTTCGCAAATAGACCCGCTGCAGCGCGCTACCATACCAGCGGTTCGCAAATGGATCCGCTGTAGTACGCTACCGCACCTGCGGTTCGCAAATGGACCCAATGCAGCACGCTACCATACCCGCGATTCGTAAATGGACCCGCTACAGTGTTCTGGAGCGCGCTACAATGCGCAAGTAGCGGTCGTACATATATGGGACTAAGCTTGCCAGCTATTTGAAACTTGTGTACACCTTTCATAGAACTAACTTTCAGATAAACATAATTGATTTACTAAAATTCTAGAGGGTGATGATGAGAATCAGGACATTTACTCTATTGATCATATGATGTCTAGATTCTTTGTTGAATGAGTCTAACTTTCTGGTTTTATCTCTTTGACCAATTCAGACCCATATAACTGAACCTCTTTAGTTTCAAACTAGAACAATAGTGTATTACATTTTCTACCATAAAGTGCTTCATATGGAGCCATCTTGATGTTAGCCTAGTAACTATTATCATATGTAAATTTGACTAGCATCAAATGTTCCTCCTAGCTTCCATTAAAATCTAGAATGCAGAGCCTCGATGAATATTCTAGAACTTGATTTATTCTTTCAGTTTGGCCATCAGTTTGAGGATGAAAGACCAAGATTATTGCTAGGATGGTTCCCAAGTCCTGATGCAGTGGTTGCAAAAAATTGGAAGTAAACATGCTATCATGATCAGATACTATGTATTTGGGAATTCCATGCAGCCTGAAATTTTCCTTAATGTAAAGCTTTGCAAGATTTGTCATGGAGTTAGTCTGATAGATAGGAAGAAAGTGAGCAAATTTAGTCAAACGATCGGCAATGACCCAGATTGCGTCAGCACTAAATTTTGTGTGAGGAAATATCATCACAAAGTCTATCAAAATGTCAAACCATTTCTACTCAAGAATTTCTAATGGATGCAATAGTTTGCCAGGCCTTTGATGCTTGTCCTTGACCAGATTGTATTCATGGCACTTTACAATGAATTCACTTCATGCCTTGCCAACAAAATGATTGTTTCAAGTTTTGGTATATTTTGGTGCTTCCAGGGTGAATTTTGTAACTAGAATTGAGTCCTTCGACAAAAATTTCCTAATGCATGAATTTAGAAATCCAGAATCGATACCCATGATAAATAACATTTCCACACAACTGTAGGTCATTATAATGACAACTTTCAATGTCAGCTTTGAACTCATATAATCTTCATCATGTGTTTGTGTGATGATGTATCTGAGGAAAGTTGTTTCAACCAAACACATATTTACTGATGAATTTAATGTTTTACCACACATAGTTCAATGCTCAAATTGCAAAATTAATCAACTAACGGGCTTTCAGCGATCATCGCACAGAGGGTAGCACGACAACTCAGAGAATTTTCTACAATATTCGCTTTCCCTGGGTGATACTGAATGCTGAGATCATAGTCATTGATGAGCTCAAGCCATCTTCTTTGATGATAATTCAACTCACACTAAGTGAAAATGTACTTCAAACTCTGACAATCAGTGAAAATTGCACATGTACCACCATACAGGTAGTGTCACCAAATTTTTAAAGCTAACACTACCCCAACAAGTTTGAGGTTGTGAACGGGATAATTCTTCTCATGTAGTTTTAGCAGATGAGAGGCATACATAATCACTCTTTTATCTTGCATAAGCGCATATCCCAAACTAATTCCAGATGCGTCAGTTAAGTCTTAGTAATTTAGACCTTTCTTTGGTAGGATTAGCCCTGGAGTGGTAGAGAGTGCATCTTTAAACTTTTGAAACCCTTCCTCACATTCAAGACTCCAGATGAACGATATTGACTTCTGAGTCAGCTTGGTTAGTGGAGATGAATATGGGAGAAACCTTTGACAAAATTTTTATAATATCCAGCTAATCCCAAAAAGCTACGAATATCTTATACTGACTTAGGTTATAACCAATCCTGAATTGCACTAACCTTCTTCTGATCCACTCTTATTCTTTGGGCATCAACAACATAACCCAAGAATGCTATAGAGTTTAACCATAATTTGCACTTAGAGTATTTAGCATACACAGAAGATGAATTGGTAAGGTTTTCAAAACTGCACTTAAGTGATCTTCGTGCATCACAAGGTTTCTAGAATAAATGAGGATATCATCTATAAAGACTATGACGAACTTATCTAGAAAAGGCTTTAAGACTCACTACATTTAACTCCATGAAGATAGATGGTGCATTGGTGAGTCCAAATGACATTACCAATAGCTCATAATGACCATAGCTGGTTTTGAAAGTTGTCTTCTCTACATCTGAATCTCTTACTCGCAATTGGTGATAACCTAACCTTGGATCAATTTTGGAAACTATCACTACCCTAGATAATTGATCAAACAAATCATCAATCTTAGGCAAGAAATATTTATTTTTAATAGTAACTTTATTTAGTTTATGATAATCTATACAGATGTGTGTAGATCCATCTTTCTTCTTAATAAAAAGAACTAGAGCTCCCCAAGGGGACATGCTAGGTCTAATAAACCCTCTACTCAACAACTCTTGTGGTTACTCATTTAGTTTTTGCAGTTCCTTAGGTGCCATTATGTACGGGACATTAGAAATAGGCAGAGTTTCGAGAATTAATTCGATAGAAAATTCCACTTCTCTACTATGTGACAGACCAGGCAAGTCTTCTGGGAAAATGTTAGCGAATTCTTTAACTACTTTGCTCTTGGACAGTGGAATACCTTCTTTTGATTCACCCATCATGGCGATAAGATAAGTGTCACATCCCTTATTGATCTTCTTTTTTGCCTTAATTGCATTGACTAAAGATATCTGAGTACTGATCCTTCCTATAAAGGTTTCTGGTTTGTTATGGGAGTGAAGGATTACTTTCTTTTTTTTGGCAGTTGATTATCGCACTATGCTTGTTGAGGCAATTCATACCCAAAATAATGTCAAAGTTGGCTATTGGCAGAATAATTAACTTAGATTCATAGGATTGATTATTCAATAGAATACTTATTATAGAACTTGAAAGCACTCATTTGGGTCCCAGAAGCAAGTCCAATACTTAAATTTTTTGCTAGTTTATAAGATAACAGGTTAAGTGATTTAGCAAAATATATAGAGATAAATGAATGACTATCCCTAGTATTGAATAATAGATTACATGGTTTTTGATTTATGCAAAGAGTTCCTACGTTGAGTGTTGGAAGATAACTACTTATGAAAATTAAGCTTACAAAAAGAAATGACATTATAAAAGAAGTTAGACTTAGAAATATGTACTTAAAACCACATTATTATTTTCTATTGCTTTAATTGGGGTCAAAGCATAAATATAGACAGAGCAAGCATGACAATTGTTGTTGACGTACTTCCTAGGATGATTCTAGGCTTGCACTCGAGGGGCAGCAGTTTTCTCCTTGACTGGATCTGAGTTCTCAGCTTGTGGTGGTGACATGATTACCATCATCAGATCTATTTTGTTCAGAGGAACTGCTTGAAATACTTGATTTTGATGAAAATGATCAATGCAAACTCCATATATTATTTCTTACTGCATGCATTGGTAGTACATGTGGCCTTGTCTACCACACGTAAAACAACAACACTTGGAATGATAGCACTTACCATATGGATGGGGTTTGATACAACCCTCATTCAGATTAAATGAAAAGTTGTGTCTATTTGGTAGATTTTAGCAAACTGAAACCTATTCCTTTTAAAGGCATCGAGTCAATTGGGCACAGCATGCATCTTCCTTTTCAAGTCCATTTCTGCTTGATGATGCTCCATTACTCTAGTAGTTTCCACTAATTAGGAGAAGTCAGTGAGATGCAGGGGAACAACATAATCTTGAAGGGATTCTCTTAGACCACTCTGGATTTTGTGGCAACGAGTGGAATCTGTTCTCACCAAATAAGAGGTGAAATGCATTAACCTTCAAAATTCTATCTGATACTTCGATACAGGATGACCACCTTTCTTCATTGGCAATAGTTTATTTTTTAGAATATTCTGAGCAGACGGAGGGTTGAATTCAACTTTAAAGGCTTCTATGAACTAATCCCATGGGATATCCTCAATATCAAAGTTAGGAAAGTGGGAGTTCTCTCATTATCCCACCAATACTCATCTTTTTCTTAGAACAAATGTATAGTAAGATGGATGACTTCAAAGTTAGGACACATAATACTAGTGAGATTCTTTTCCACCAATTTTAATCAGCTTGCAATATGCATTGGGGATAAATTTCTATTGAAGGTTGGAATTCTTTGACAGACATAAAATACACGTCTGCGCTTGCACGCAAGTGTACGTGATCCGAAGTAATAAGTGGAAGTTTAGTTCTGAGATTTATCGTCCTTAGGGAATGGTAGTTTTGATACTAAGTTATATTTTCTTTCAATAATGTTTAGAAGATCAAATTTTAGTTGAGTTGGTTCCTAAATTAATAATACAAATTACCTTAGGATAAGGTATGATTTGCTCAAAAGGATAGAGTTGGGGTTTTATTGTAGTACTTGTAAGGACCTGGTGTCATCACTTCATTATTTAAATATATAAATTGATTTTTTCCATACCTACTTAAATCAAGTGAATACTATTATAATTGGAGTTAATCTCCAAATACAATAGGTTTAGATTTAGTGCAATATGGAGAACTCCCCTTGGGGTTCTACCTCGGCATCTAAGCCTTTATAAGATCGTGGTTTAAATTTTTCTTTGATTTCCTATATCTAGGTTACCCAATATTTTCTTTTAATTGTCGGGTCTCCCAAACATGATTTCCATCAATATTGCATCACGCGCTTACACATGCAGTGTAATAACCCAAGGTTGTTACCCAGCTTAATTTTAGCGTGATCATATCTTAATTATCATCTCATTAAGTTCATCTAGCCATTAAAACCAAACTCTGAAAAATTGGAGCAATTCGGAACTCAATCGATTATTTTGGAATATTTTAATATTTAATTAATTAGAAAATTGAAGTATTTATTTTAACCTCAAAATCGAAATCTGACTTTGCCGTTGCGATCGTCATGCCCAATTTAGCTAGGGGTGATGTTTTGGATACGTTTGGAAGTCATCGAATTTTCACGAATATTTTAATATAATTAAATACCCCAAAAATTAGCATAATTAAATAATCGTTGAAATCAAATTCCGTCCAGCTTCATCGTTGAATTCCTCACCCCCAAATTAGTTAGGGGTGAATTTTTGGGAATTTTCGGAGCGCGTTTAATTAACCTGAATTTTTTTAGAAATTTAGAAAATAAATAATTAATTATTTAGTTAAGAAAAATCAATTTCTTAATTTTCCCTGATAGCCCCCATGCAATTTCAGCTGGCCATCCCTCCCTTATCCTCTTAGCCATTCTCTCCCTAGGCTCATGATGGCTACCTCTACTCCTCTCTCTCCCTAGGCTTATCATTTCTCCTCCTTTAAGTAGGAGCTCAAGCTCCTTCTTCATCTCCATTTTGGCAAAAGCTGCAGCTCTCCCTTCCTCTCCATTGCTAGGTCTTGGGCTGAAGAAGAAGAAGGAGAAGCTCTTCCTCCAAGCTTTCCAAGTCTTCTTACTCCTTCTCTTGCAAGGCTAAAGGTACCCGTTTGCTTACTCTCTTTGTACTCATTTGCTCCTCTAGTATGCTTGAATGTATCTTTAAGAACCCATAAGCATATATGGAAGCTATTAAGGATCTTTAAAGCATCACATTCTTGAAAGAAAACTGCTCTATTTTTCATCTATTCTACACACCCCTGCATTTATCACCATTTTTTGTATAGTTAGGATGCTTCATTTGTGCTGATTTTAGTGTCGACAGAAAGGTATCGGAAAGACCTTTCCATTGATATATGGCACCGCTCATGGAATGCTCTGGATTGGGAGTATTTGAGCTTGAAATGAGTCATTTATGGGTTTTCACACTGGCAAAAATATCGTCTGGCGCTGCAGCACCTGAGTTGCAGAAACTGGACCGCTACAGAGCGCTAAAGCAGGCTACAGAGTCATTTCAGAAAAATCATATAAAATCTGTTAATTACCTAATTAAATAGTAAATTGCAAATGGACCGCTGCAGCGCGCCATAGCGCTCTCTAGCGGGCTGTAGTGGTATTTTAAGAAAACTATAGAAAATCAGAAAAATAAACTAATTAAATAGTATTTTCGTGAGTTGGGCCGCTGTAGTGCGCCATAGCGGGCCGCAGCGCCAAAAGCGTTGCTGCGCGCTATAGCTCCAAAAGCGCCACGGCGCACTACAGCGCCAAAAGAGCCACAGCGCGCTACAGCACCAAAAGCGCCATAGCGCGCTGCAGCGCGCCACAGCGCGCTACAGCGCTCAGAGACTATAAAAATTTCCCAAAAACACTAAAACTTTCCAGAATTAGCTGAAATGGCCAGAACTTCACCGTTTGTGCATTTTAAGGTCTCTAGGATCCTAGTGGGACTGAATTATATCAAATTTGAACCTATTTTAGTTAATTTTGAGGATTCCATAAAATTATAAGTGAAAAATCAACTTTGGAAAATTGCCCCTTATGATATGTGCAAAAACCTCTTATGTGCCTTAAGGATTTTGTGCCCATTGCTAGATAATAGAATCCTCAAAGGCTTGTATTGAATAGGTGTAATCTTAACAATCAAATGGCATGCAACCTAAGTCTTTTAGATTTGTAATCAAGTATTAATCCCTTTATTTTGATTTAGAATTTGGTTAGACTTAAATACCTTTTATGTTATGTCATCTTTAATATTGAATAAGCACCTAAATGTGCTTAGTGACATTAAACTATAATTGAACATAAGAACCTTGATAACTTGATTAAGTAGATGATACTTAATTTAAACCTGAAATTGCCATCAATAATATACTAACAATACATTGAATTATCTTTGACCTTTAAATTAACCTTTGGTCTTAATGGTAGATGGGTTAGGGGTTAAACCCTAACTCGTCTTGGTTAAGATCTAAACCTTAATCACTTAATCAATTAACTTGATTGAAAGATAATTTAATTGACATTATTCTAATAATGCATCTGATTAAATATTGATCTTAAATTATTGAAATAGAATTGTTAAGGTTAATATTAAATCTGTGTGATTGAATCATCTAAACCTAAACTTTAGATCTTTGATTTTCTCTTATATAAGACTATTGGCATAAGAGGGAAAATAAAATTGTAATGATTTATGAAATGATCTAACTCTAATAATATATTTGATTTCATCCTGTGATTTTAGAATAGAGTATGATTAGCTGGATTTTATTCATTTGATTTGATCACTTAAATCCAAGACTAATAAGTAAACCTTGAATGTTAGCTTAAGAAGTAAAAAAAAAAGTGAGACCTTAAAGGTTTTGCTTTAGGATCATCTTAAAATATTTAAAGACCTTAATTATTGATACATTGAGATAGAAAAAACTATTATAACTTATTGAGGTAGGAATCTTAGATGACCCTTCATAACCTTAGAAGTTATTATTGACACCTTGTGGTAGGAACTACCTAAAGCATCTAGAATGGAACTTCCCCCTTGTGGTAAAAATCATTATTGAGTGATCTCTATGATCACTCTCTTGGAGCCTTGTGTGGGACTCACCCATTTAGAGTAAGGATTAATAGCTTTGATAAATCCTTGTATATTAAATAGAGTTATCTGAATCTAGATTATTGGTTGGTGTAGTATGGTATATCCATAGTACTGGATTACTTCAGTAGTATTCAGGATTGGTTAATTCAATCTAATGTGGACTTATGACCAGGTGCTATCCTGAGGGATTAGATAAATATAGTTCAATTAGAGTAAATCTTCTAAGACTAAGAGTGTTATAAATAGGGACTCATTCCTTAGTATGATTAAAATACAAATCGCCATCGGGTGATGCCTCCTAGCGAAGATCACTTCAATAGGTGTGGCTTAAGCAAATTAAGTAATTTGAGTCACATTCTTTAGGATACTAAGTGTGATTGTGAGTTGGGCATCTTAATGACTTAGCTTGAGATACAAATCGCCATCGGGTGATGCCTCCTATTGAAGATCGCTTCGTTAGGGTGGTTTAATCAAACTAAGTGTTCATAACCACCTTTCTTACAAACATGCTAGATATGTGTATACAATCATCCCATCTAATGACCCTCGACTTTAACTAATTGTCAAATTAGAATCTAGGAGTCAGAATCCTTTTAGCAGGATTCTACACAATGGAGACCTTGAATTCATTATCGAATTTCTAAGCACTTTTCTAGATTTATCTCATGTAGCTTAGAAGCATGAGCATGATCATAAGCATAATATTGAGTATCAGTGATGATTTATGGGTTACGAAATATTGCATACATTGATTGGGGAATTTTAGGATGCATGGCATCGCAGTTCCCAACTGAATGTATGTAGACATTGGACCGTACGACTCATAGCAGTTCAGTGATATTTTGGTTGTATATTCGTAGCATATAGTATTGTGGCATATTCAGATGCATAGTTTTGATGGCATACAACATAGTTTTACATGCTATTACTCAGTTTCATATACATTACTATTTTTGGTTTACTTTAAGTATTCATTTTACAGTTCAATTTTATATTACTTTACTTTAGTTTCGTACAATTTTATTCAATTTTATACTTTTAGTTACCTTCACAATTTTTCTGTAGATTTACTTATATTATATAAATGTTAAATGGATAACTAGAAATGTATAGATTAGTTTTGATGTGTTAGATTGTCTAACACGGGGTACTTTTGAGATCCAATAATTTGCTAGATCTTTAGTAGTATATTGAGTCAGGTCAGGAGGATACCTAAGAGATTCAGGAGGAGCCAGTAGAGCACTAGTGGACTCTCCTTCAACCTTACTTTTCTACTTAATTTTATTTCAATTCAGTACTTAGCCTTTATTTTATATTTTAGTAAACTATTTGTAATAATTCTGGATGTATTTTCTTTTCTTTTCTGAGATGAATATTTTATTCAACTTCTGTGATGAATATTTCTAGATGTTTGCTTTAGTTTTCGCACTTTGTTTATATACTACTTATACTTAGTATTATGATGTGATTAGTATACTGGAAATGCTGATATCTTATACATATATTGGATTCCTATTGTATACTAAATCCAATGTATGTATTTGTCTAATACTTAGGATAAGAATACTACTCTTATCTTAAATATTAGCTATCAACCCTCCTTAAGGTTGAGTCAGTAGCCCTTCAGAGGGGTTTCATTTTCACTATTTGGGGAGATGGGATATTCCTCCTCGAGTGGCGCACCGCTCTGCTGCCGATCTGTTTATACTCATGTATTACGCGCGATTTAGCTAGACGAGAGGATACATTAGGTCAATGAACTATGTCACATCATCCATTGGATTTCCAATATCCTCTCATCCCATCTACTTTACTGAGCAGCAGAGCAAAATTGATGGAAACTTAGTTCACAAGCATCAAATCTCTTGGTAGAGCTCTTTAAGAAAAGGTGCAAGTGAGCTTGAGAACTTGTCACATAATTTTTAGATCTACTTGCACTACTTTCCTAGCTCATTCCAATTGATGATCTAGGAACTGAAGTTCTTTTATTTATTGATAAATTATTTAAGTTTTGTTTTTAGCAAAGTATTTTGACAAAGTTTCATCTAAGCATTCCTTCACAATAATAATAATAGATAGTTAATTAAAAATCAATTTTATTCATTCAAATATCTCCATTACAATACCAATATAGCCTTACATTTTCCTACAACTACATCCCAACCCTCTCCAAGGGGATTTAGCTTTTCATTACTGAATAAATAAAAGTATATATGCAAAAGAAAGTAAACCTTGATATAGGTTTACAGTAAAAAACAATCAAAATAGAGTTTTGGAAAAATACTAGGAAACACCTAGAGGTTTTCTAGGGCTCTCTTGATCTTCCTCCTGTACTTCCACTTGACTTCTCCTCCTTTCCTTTGCTATCTTCTTCTCTTCACTCTTCATGGTCTATTACTTGTCCCTTGGAGAGTTCTCTTTTTTCCTTCCTGCAGCCTCTCCTTTTAGTCTTTTGAATATTGAAATTTGGAACTTCTCTTTGGTTTGAAATTAGTTTTTAAATAAGGGAGTTTTCAGCCCCCATGCATTAATTACCAATGACCCTTCATCTTCTTCTACTTTAATGCAAGCAATTTTATTTTATTTTGCTTAGTCTCTTTGGATTCATCAGAGTTATTATTTAACTCAGGTTTCAAGAGGTAGGGGAAAACCAAAGATATCATTTTGTGGCATTCCCTATGCTGCATTCAATGTAGATTCTAGAGTTTTCTGTAGAGGGCGCTTTGGCGTGGTGAGCTACAGCAGCTGAAGTTCAAATATTATTTCGATAAGGTTTTCATAAATAATCAAAAATTCCACCGTGGCGCGCTTAGGCACACTGCGGCGGTTTGACTATATGAATACGGAATAGTAAATGTTCAATTAGTTCACATAAGATTTTTTCATGATTAATCAGATATGCCGAAGTAGCGCGCAACAGCGGGTTGTAGCTCTTTTGTCCTAGGTCAGTATTAATCCTTATAGGGCATAGCGTGTTGTGGTGTGCTTGGGGAAAGCGGGTTGGCAATGTTTAATTATTATATATAACATTTTAATATTGCTCCCGATAAATGACACTGCGCCCCGCTGTGGCACGCTACAATGGTCTTCCTTCCAGGCCTTCAGGTACACTTCCAAGTGAGGAAATTTAGTGGACCACCATGGCGCGCTGCGGCGTGCCACAACAGTTTTCATCTATAATTCTTCAATTCAGCTCAGGCTTTCCCTTTTCTTCATTCTTCCTGAAAAAATATAAATTCTACTCAATATATACTAGTTTATATGATGTTTTGAATATTTTTAACACTAAATTTTGCTACTAATTTTGGATTTATCACACCCCCGCACTCAAATTCTTGCATGTCCTTGAGTAAGCTCACAAATAATTTTATGAATTTTTTAATTAATGAATTCAATGTGGAATGTCGATGTGAAATAATTTAGTCACTAAGTATTGCTCTAGGTTAAGGTGACTTCAAATTTCCAACCTCTACTATTGTGGGGCCCTGTACCCTCCGTGGCCATGCTAATACTGATATTAGCATAAATATGAGGAGTGCGGTGCTCCAACTGTGGAAAATCCTCAACTTAAGTAAAAGTCAGGTATGACCCAACTTGCATTAAGCCAAGGACTTGTCACTTGGAACTATGAACATAAATTAATATAAATCAAAGTAGCAGAAGCAAAAAATAGTATAATATAACATCCACATCATAGTATAGCATACAAGAGTAAAGGGAACAATAACTCAAATCAAATACAGAGAAGTAAATACATCTAGAATTTAGTTATTGCAGACTGAATTAAAAGAAAGAAAAGATCTCTCAATCTCACTGCAAGAAAAAGGAAAATCTAACTAAGTGGCAGCAGGAAGATCCTCCTCCTGCAACGGCTCCTCTCCTGTAGAACCACCAATGAACATCTTCAAATATGACATTTATCGGTATCACAAATGTAAGGGCCCCAGCCAACAAAAGAAAAATATTACATATAGACAAATTGTCTAAGAACATTTTAGGCTATATAAGTGAACTGAATATTTAAATATATCACATTAACTATTTGTAAAGATGTAAGCAATATAAGGTGCATCAAGCTACAAAGAAAAGGATAGCTATAAACTACTCATTTATAACTGAATAATAGGTATGCAAAGTAACATACAAAATCTAAAGCTAAGCAAGGTGAGGCTAAAGAGCAAAAATAACTGCAAGTGTTGAAATAACTAATCCTGACATGCTTATGATCACATGAAAACATGCTGAGTTTGTAAAAGTAAACTGTACTGAAAAGTGCAGAAATGAACATATGAAGCTAGCATCCTAAACATGCCAATATCTAATACTACTCAATAAAAACATATATACAAGCATGCATATTTAATATGTAAAAGGCCATTGAAGCATGTGGCAAAAGCAAGCTAAGAGCGTAAATGAGTTAAAAAGTAAAGCCACTGAGACATGTGGCAAAGAAAGCCAAGTACTAAAGTAAGGCCACTGAGACATGTGACAAAGCAAAATAAGAATTGAACTAATCCGAATTGAATTAAAAGTAAGCCTAAGACATAGTACTACCATAACATAAATAGGCTATACAAAGCCTTTGAATAGAAAGTTCAACATGTGTCCATCCTAGGCATCATCAGAGCTATGTCTGAGTTGAACTTATAGAATAAGACATATATCCATCCTAGCCAAGCACTGAGCTAGGTCTGAGTCTATTCTATAGCAAAACTAGAACTGAAGAGGCAGGTTAAGCTAGGACATACCCTACTGGACTGAATGTACTGAAACAATTGAATATTATGCTTTTCAAATACTACTTAGGATGTATCTTCCATATCCTAAGTTCACCTATTATGCTCGAGGAATAAGGCTCAATATTCAAGGTGTGCAGAGCAATGAAGTCAAAGTAAGCAAGAGACTCAACTAGACTTACGTGATATCTGTTATTGTCTAATTTATCAAAAACTAACTATTCTGAGAAGATACAAGTTTAGGATCTCTAATATCTAGCTATCGAGTATAATCTCAGATTTACAACTTTAATGTTAACATTAGAACTTAAGAAGTTCTAATTTAAAATCAAGTGATGAATATAAAGGTTTAATGTAAGTAGATTAATAGCCTAATTATTATTATTATACTCACTTATCCCAAATTTTGATCAAGTAAATTAAGATTGAGGATTCTGGACTTAAACTCCACATTGGGGTTCAAATCCTGAATTCAAGGTAATATCTTAATAAGGATCTAGGGTTCACACTTAAACATAATCTAAATGTGCAATACCTTATAAGCTGAAGGATTTAGAAACTATGATCTTAATGAAAGGTTATTCTAATATTATAAGATAAAATAATTAATTAAGAACTAAGAATCTAAGATCTATATTCAATTTTTAGGATAATTGCATTATTCTATAGATTGAATCAATCCTACACCCACATGGAGGTTTCAAAAGGATTAAACAATTAATCAATTAAGGAAGTCCAAAGAAGAAGATTTAATTCAAGCAGATGATCTAAAGTCTAAGATCTAAGATTTGATCAGTTTAGATTCAAGTTAAAACAAAACTTAGAACTTCTTAAAAGGAGATTTACTTCAGATTTATAGCTTATGAATCAACTTAACAAAGTAATTAAACTAAGGGTTTAGTATTAAACTATTTTGGTTTGCTCTCTTAGGGAAGTGGTTTTTGAGTACAATTAAGATCTTAAGATCTTAATTAGATCTTCTTAGGATTTCTTTACTTAACTTCACCCTTATCAACATGAGATTTCAAGAAGGTGCTAATGAGCTAATTAGAGTTACTTTACTAGAATTTTCAAGGCTTTAAGGGGTGCTTAAATCTATTTTGGTCAAAATGACCAAAATACCCCTCTTAGGGCTAAAAGTGGGATTTTAAGATTTAATCATCTAAATTATTTCAAGAATATTTTAATGAGTTTCGTATTGATTAGTTTAGCACCCCGCCTCATCGTCGTGCACAAAAGGATAAGTAATATATATACATATTCAGCGGCGGAGCGGTGCGCTACTCGGGAGGATGGGTATACAAGCAGAACCCATCTTCCCGAATAGGCTAATCTAAACTGAGCCATACTGAAGGATGCTGACTTGAACCTAAGAGTAGGTTTGAGAGCCAATACTTAAGATAAGAGTAGAGTACTCATCTTAAGTATTATGCTAATATATATATTAGATTTAAAGAAATAAGTAAGGATCCAATATACATTATCAATATATATCAGCATTTCCAGTATGCTGACCATATCAGAATAGTAAGTATAGTAGTATAACAGAGTGCGGAAGCTAATAGCATATCATCCAGAATACATTTATCATAGAGTAGTATGTAAACATTTGTCTCAGATAAGAAAAGAAAAGTACATCTAGAGTTATTACAAACTGATTTAACATATGAAAAAAAAATAAAGTTTACTGGAATAAGGCATGAAGTAAAAAGGAAGCAGATAGATCCTCGAGGGCTCCACGTACTCCTCCTAGTTCTCATACGAGTCTTCTTGTCCTGTCTCTACAAGCTGCTTGGGATCTAGCAAATTACTAGATCCCAAAAGTACCCTGTGTAAGACAAGAAGTCTAACACATCACAACTAACTATGCAGTAGGAAAGTAAAAGCAGCAGATAGTAAAGTAACGAAAATTAAAGAAAAGCTAAGAAAATTGCTAAGTAACTGCAACTGTAAAGACTAAATCGAGTAAAATTGCATCAAAATCTAAATACTAAAAGTAAATGAAAATGCTAAATGCTCAGAAATTGGTGTGAAAGGAATGTCAAATGATGTACTACATGTCACTATAAGGATGTACCAGTATGGTGTGTCACGGATATGTAACAAAACTATCACTGAAAGGTTATGAGTAGTATGGTCCAATGTATATATACACCTAGTTGGAAAGATAGTATGGTGATGCAGATGCACCATGAAATTCCCCAGACTGTATATGTAATATTATATAACCTATAATTTGTCACTGATACTCATGTGTCACTATTGAGATGATGCTTCAAACTCATGCTTATGCTTATGCCCATGCTTCTATTCTAATGAGTAAAATCCAAAAATCCATGAAAATTTAAATGCAGATAATGAATTCTAAGTCCCCACTATGCAGAATCCTGCTAAGAAGATTTTGTCTCCTATCTTCTAGAGCGATAATTGGTTAAAGTTGTAGATTTACTTAAAGATCACTAGATGGGATGATCGTATACACATATTGAACATGTTTGTAAGAAAAGTGATTCTCATCACTTACTCACCACCATACTTAGTGTCTTAGTGAAGGTGAATCTCATTACTTAGTTTGTTTGAGCCACACCTATCGAAGCGGTCTTCGCTAGGAGGCATTGCGTCGTTGGCAATTTGTATTTCAATCAAACTAATGAATGAATACTTGTTCAATACACTCTTAGGTTTGAATGATTTATTCTAATGAGACTGTATTCATCTAATCCCGCAAGATAGAACCTGCTCATAAGTCCCCATTTGAGTGAATCAACCAATACCGAATACTATTGGAGAACCAGTAATATGGGTATGTTATACTACATCGAATAATCGGGGTTCAAACATGTCTACTTAATAAATCAAGGAATTATCAAGATTATAAAGGCCAATACTTAAATAGGTAAGTCCTATATAAGGTTTCACACATATATGATCAAGGATCACTCAACACAGATTATACCACAAGGAGAAGTATCAATCTAAGGTCTTAAGTGGTTTCTACCACGAGGGGTTAAGATTAATTTCTAAGGTTAAGGGATCATCTAAGCTTCTACCTCAATGAGTCATACAAGTTCTCCTACCTCAAGGTATATATAATTTAGGTCTTTTAAAATGTTTTAGGATGATCTTATGGAGAGATGCTTAAGATCTTCCATTCTAAATTCTACTATTAATATTTTAGATTCTATTTCATAGTTAGGTTTAGAATGATCACATCAGATGATTAAGTCATCTGATTACAACTTAATCTAATATTATGGGATTTAAATCAAGGATATTGCTTAAGTTCTAGGTCACTTTTTCAATCAATATATTTTTATTAATCTTCTTATGCTAATGGTCTTATTTAGGAAAAAATCAAGGATCTAAAGATTGAATTCAGATTTAGCAATCATATAGTTTTATTAATCTTAACATGTCTAGTTCAAAGGCTGAGAATCAATACCAAATCGGATGTATTATTGGAAAATGTGAGGGTAATTATCTTGAAATCAAGTCAATTTTTGTTAAGATTCTTAAGAATTTGGACCTTAATTAAGTAGATTAGGGTTTGACCCCTACTCTTATCCAATTAAGAACATGTGTTTGGTTAGAGATCAATGTCAAATCAGTGAGTTAAGAGTGTGTTATTGGTGGTAATCTCAGACCTAGATCAAGTCTTAAAAGCTTGATCAAAGTCTTAAGATTTCTTAAGGTTAATTATGAGGGTTAGGTTCTCATTTCTTTGATTTGTTCAATTCATACATCCTAAGCTTGCATATATGATTTTACTACATCTAGCATACTGTTATTCTTCAGATAAATAAGAAATTTTCAGAAAATAGAAAGTGCTAATCAAACCCTAATTCAATCCAAAAAGGATTAACACATAAGCTTAAATCCAATCATCAGAATTTCATATAACTTAGCATACAAGTTCTACATTACCATGCAATCCATTAGAGACTAAGTTTGCTAAGATCTAGTGATTACAAACCCTAATATTCACTAATTATGGTTTAACAAGATTAGGGCATAAATTGAAATATAGATCTTAGAAAAATAATTCACCTAGCACATACATTCTACTTATCATAAGCAAACTATTGGCACAATAATCATGCAGTTTGGATAAATAGAATTACTAATCAACCCTAATCAAGTTTTGAGGTGATTAAGCAAAAACAAAAAAATCTAGCCATCATATGTGTAATATTTTTCTGTATTCAGATTCCTAATAATTTTATAATTATTTTCATATATAATATTAAAGGATTTGGACTAGCGGATTAAAAGTTATTCAAATAATACATTCTGTATTTTTCTGATTTAATTTTCCTATGATTGGATTAATTGGATTATTTTCCTTAAGGAAAATAATTCCAATTAATCAGATTTAATATAAATGGGCTCGGCCCAATAGCCAAACCGCGCGGGTCGACCGGGGCCCGAAGACCCGGACTGTCGCATCACGCGGGTCACGGGCTGCTCGACCCGCACAAGGTCTTCGTCCCTGCCCTTCATCCCGACGGAGTCACCGGATTAGAGAAACCCTAATCGGTCAATTCTGGCACAACCAGTCCATGGCATGCGCGGCAAAAGATCGCCACTCCTTCACCATGACCCGACACACCGAATGGGACCCGAAGCCCTCTGTGAGATAGTCTGGATCGGCCGGACCTACTCACCTGAGAGCTCCTCTAATGGAGCTACAGTGGGGAGGCAATTATCCCCCCAGAGGCCATGTCAAACCCCAGGCTCGATCCCTACACCAATCGGGAGGTGAGGCAGATCGAAGTCCCCTGTTCTGAAGGCCTGGGACGGTCTAGATAGTCGGGTCTTTACTCGACCGAGACGATCCTTAATTGACTTAGCCCGATCGATCATGTCGATCGATCGGGGCTAACATGTGTCCTAGCTACACTCACATTGAGTTTGAAATGACAATGTGCTTGAAATCGAATTAAGAGGGGAGAGGTCCGAGCCTCATTGGCTCGAAACCATCAAATGGGATACCTTGTTTTTCGGGGAAGCTCGGGATGGTTGATTTGGGGCTGGACTTGGCTGAGCTCCCAGACACTTCAAAGGGTCCTAAACACCCGGAGAGCTTACTATCAGTAGTTCAGAAGCTCCTGGATCGCTTACTCGAGCTCGGATAGACGACAATGGCGGAAGGACGCAGAGAAGAATCGAGGGCAGTTGAGCAGCAAAGGGGCAGAGGGAAGGATTACTGAGGCTATATATAGCCTCAGATGAGCCCAGGGAAGCTTCTGGAGGGGCGAATTGGGCTGTCGAGGCTCGGATGGATCGGGCCATGGCCGAGCTCTCGAAATTCCATTTCAAGCTCGGCCGGGCCACGGGGCCCGAATAGGTTACCTAGCCATTACTGGAGGATTAACAACGACTTGCAGAGCTGGAGGAGCGAGTGGGAGACAAGTCTGGCAGCTGTCAGTATGGGGATTCTTCCTGTCGGGTGTGCGAGCGAGAGGCAGACGAAGGTCCACAGTGCCGGGACCTTCGGATGCCGTCTGATCTATCGATCAGATGGCGCTACGGCTGGGATTGCTCAGATCCTAACAGTCGATCGCGGGAGCGATCCTGGCCGTAGGATCCACGGGATGGATCCAACGATGGATCCGCGGTTTTAGCGAGATCAAATCCTGACCGTTAGTTGAAAAGGAGCAATGACTAGATGTGCGGGACTCCACTGCGTGTGATCTGGGCTCTGCAGCGGATCGCCCGCGGTCTGCGCAGCGGACCCCGGTCGTTATTTTTAATTTAGGGTTATATTTGTAAAATTGAATTGTTGGAAACCCTGAAATGCGATTAGACCATTTTAATTAAATGTGAATTATGGCCTAAATGATTTCCATATTGCACCAAACTTTCACCCTTAGCTAATTTGGGGGTGAGGAATTCAAAAATGCAATCATAATTTAATTTTGAGATCAAAATATTTTGGGTCTAGACTAGAGCATCTAGACTGATCAAAATATTATTTTGGACTTAGAGAAGTCCAATGGACTTCAAATTTTCAAAATAAGTTCCATTGGATTTTCTAAAAGCAATGGGATCAAAATATTGACTACTTAGGCTATAATGTTAGCATAGTAACAACTTAGGGTTGTTACAGACTTCTCCACTTAAGAATGATGTCATCCTTGACATCATCTCAAGAGAGAAGGCAATCATGAAGAAATTGTAGAATAGAATAAAACTTAGAAAATTAATGGGTACTTGGGGTTTCAAAGAGATGGGGATACTTCATCCTCATATCCGCCTCCTTCTCTCAAGTAGATTCTTCTAAAGAGCGATTCCTACACTGAACCTTTACCATTGGGATTGAACGATTTCTCAGCTGCTTTGATCATGAGCTAAGATCTTAATTGGGTCTTCAGTATAAGAAAGATATGGTTGGAGAGACACCGCCGGAAGTTGGATTAAGTGGGATGGTTTACGAAGACATCTCCGCAGAGATGAAATGTGGAAAACATTATGGACTGCAGAGAAATCTTCAGGAAGCTTCAATCTATAAGCTACGGAACCAATCTTTTCTAATATTTCAAATGGCCCGACGTAGCGAGGGCTTAGCTTCCCGGCTACACCAAAATGATATTCGCCTTTCATTGGACTGACTTTAAGGTACACAAAATTTCCAACATCAAATTCTAGAGTATGATGATGAGCATCATGATACTTACTCTGATGATCTTGAGCTGCTTTGATTCTTTGTTGAATTAGTTGAATCTTTTGATTTGTCTCTTCCACTAAATCGGAACCATAAAGCTGCACACTACCAGTTTCAGACCATGCTAACGGAGTACTGCATATTTTGCCATATAGAGCTTCATATGGAGCCATGCCTATACTTGCCTGAAAACTGTTATTGTATGCGAACTCTACGAGAGGAATATGATCTTCCCAAAAACCTCCAAAATCCAGTATGCAGAGGCGAATAAGATCTTCTAAGGCATGATTAACTCTTTCCATTTGACCATTTGTTTAAGGATGAAAAGCGGTACTCATGGCTAGAGTAGTCCCCAAGTCTCGATGTACTGCTTCCCAAAATTTAGAAGTGAAGCGGCTATCTCGATCCGATACGATAGATCTTGGAATTCCATGGAGTCTGACAATTTCCCTAATATACAGCTTTGCTAATTTCTCCACAGAATCAGTTTGACGCATATGGATAAAATGTGCTGATTTGGTCAGTCGATCGATAATTACCCATATTGAATCGGCACCAGATCTTGCTTTAGGTAATCCCATAACAAAATCCATAGAAATGTCAAACCACTTCTATTCAAGAATTGCTAGAGGATAAAGAAGTCCTCTAGGCTTTTGGTGTTTCGCTTTGACTAAGTTACAAGCATGACATTTTGCTACAAATTTTGCCACACTTTTCTTAGAACTTGGCTTAGCTTAATTAATATGGATATAGCTAAGGTAATAACTAGGGCTATTACAGATTCCCCCACTTAAGAATGATGTCATCCATGACATCACTTAGTTAAGAAAGTACTACCAGGACTAAAAATTTAAATAAAACAGATAGGAAAGAAAAGAATAGTAACTGGACTTCCAAAGAGCTGTGGATATTTATTGCGCATATCCACTTTTTTTTCTAAGTAGATTCTTCCAAAGATCGATTCTTTCACTGGATCTTGACCAAAGGAGTTGAATGATTTCTTAGCTGTTTCTGATCACGAGCTAAGAACTTGATAGATTCTTCGACATAAGAAAGATCGGGTTGAATTTCTACTGCTGGAAGCTGAACGAGATGAGAAGGGTCTCTGAAACATCTTCTTAATGACGATACATGGAACACATTGTGAATAACTGCAAAGTCATCAGGATGATTAAACCTGTAGGTAGTTGATCCTACTTTGGCCAAAATCTTAAAAGGTCCAACATAACGAGGACTGAGTTTCCTTGCTATGCCAAATCTGTAGGCACCCTTCATTGGACTGACCTTCAGATAAGCAAAGTCTCCAATATTAAATTCCAGGACACAATGATGTGCATCATGATACTTGCTATAATGGTCTTGAGCTGAACGAATTCTCTGCTAAATTAAGTGAACCTCTTATTAGTTTCTTTAACTAACTCGGAATCAAAAAGTTGAACGCTTCCTGTTTCAGACCAAGCTAGCAGAGTACTACATTTTTTACCATACAATGCTTCATAGGGAGCCATTTTAATATTGGCTTGGAAACTATTATTGTAGGCAAACTCCACTAATGGAATATGATCTTCCCAGGAACCGGCAAAATCAAGAACACAAAGCCTAAGCAAATCCTCCAAAACTTGATTCACTCTTTCAGTCTGACCATCCATTTGAGGATGAAAAGCTATACTCATAGCTAGAGTAGTACCCAAATCTTGATGCATAGCTTGCCAAAACTTAGAAGTAAATCAGCTATCTCTGTCAGATACGATTGATTTCAGAATACCATGCAACCTGATAATTTCTTTGATATAGAGCTTTGCTAGCTTCTCAACAAAATCAGTCTGACGGATAGGAAGAAAGTGCGCTGATTTAGTTAAACGGTCTTGTAACAGCCCAAACTCTTAAGTATCAAGGTATTGTCCGCTTTGTCCTGAAAGGACTCACAGTTTTTCCCTCAGAAGATAACTTCCCAGTAGGTCACCCATCTTGGGAGTGCTCCCACATAAGCACACTTAACTTTGGAGTTCTTATCAGGAACTCCACCATTATCTAAAAAAGAATCTCAATGTTTAAGAGTTTTGCTTATTACTACTTAAGTGGGTCATCACAATCTCCCCAACTTAAGAAACTAATGTCCTCGTCAGTATCCACACACAGATCCAAGAACCATCCACTGGGTAGATAGGACTAGAGGTGACCCCTACAGGCACAAGAGGTATCCCCAACCATGTAGCACCTAACCATTATGGGTTCAAGAAGCTGCTCACATGAAGTGGTACTTTGCCCTGTATGACACTTATCTCATATCTAACACCCTATGGTTTGCTCTGATACCATTTGTAATAGCCCAAACTCTTAAGCACTAAGGTATTGTCCGCTTTGGCCTAAAATGCCTCACGGTTTTGCCCTCAGAAGATAATTTCCCAACAGGTCACTCATCCTAGAAGTGCTCCCACATGAGCACGCTTAACTTTGGAGTTCTTATCAGGAACTCCATCGTTATCTAAAAAGGCACCTCTATGTTTAAGAGTTTCACTTATTACTACTTAAGTGGGTCATCACATGTCTACTATAACCCAGATTGTATCGACAACAGATTTTGCGCGAGGCAATCCCAAGACAAAATCCATAGTTATATCGAACCATTTCCATTCAGGAATTTCTAATAGATGCAGAAGACCACCAGGTCTTTGGTGCTCGACCTTTACCAAATTGTAGGCATGACACTTAGTCATAAAATCAGCTACATCCTTCTTCATACCGAGCCACCAAAATGATTGCTTTAAATCATGGTACTTCTTGGTACTATCTAGGTGAATGTGATACCCACAATTATGGCCTTTTATCAAAACTTCACGATGCATGGACTTAGGAATCCACAAATGATTATCTTGATAAATTACATTATTATGCAATTGCAAATCATGATGACAACCACCTTCGATATCTAATTTGAATTTTAGATAATCTTTGTCCTTGGTTTGCAAGATGGAGACATCTCTATGAAAAGTAGGTTCCACATTGATATTTACTAGAAGTGAACTTAGCATATCGCCACTGACTGGAGAAATTTCAAGCTTATAAAATTCTTGCTCTAAAGAACTGGAGGCAATCATGGAAGATAAAGTAGCACGATTGCTAAGACCATCGGCCACTACATTTGCATTTCCTAGATGATACTGAATGCTCAGATCATAATCACTGATGAGTTCCAACCATCTCCTCTGACGATAATTCAGTTTTCTTTGAGTGAAGATATACTTCAAGCTTTGATGATCAGTGAAAATTAAACACTGAACTCCATATAAATAGTGACACCAAACTTTTAGAGCAAAGATTATGGCGGCAAGTTCAAGATCATGAACTGGATAATTTTTCTCATGGGGTCTTAACTGACTAGAGGCATAAGCGATTACCTTACCCTCTTGCATTAACACACAACCTAGACCAATTCCAGAGGCACCGATGTACACCTGATAGTTCAAGCCTTCCTTAGGCAGAACAAGTATTGGAGCAGCAGAGAGTGCGTCCTTCAGGGTTTGAAATTCTTCCTCGCATTCATGACTCCAAACGAATGGAATGGCTTTCTGAATTAACTTAGTCAAAGGCAAGGTGATTTGGGAAAAGCCCTTAACAAACTTCCTATAATATCCTGCTAATCCCAAGAAATTTCTGATATCAGTGACTGACTTCGACTAAACCCAGTCCTGAATAGCGCTTACTTTGTTCTGATCTACACGAATACCCTGGGCATCGACTACATGTCCCAAGAATGCAATGGATTTAAGCCAAAATTCACACTTGGAGAACTTGGCATACATTTGATGTTCACGTAGAGCTTCTAATACTATTCTCAGATGGTCTTCATAATCTTTTAAGGTTCTAGAATAAATGAGGATATTGTCAACAAAGATGATTACAAATTTGTCTAAATATGGCTTAAGAACTCGCTGCAACAAATCCATGAAGATTGATGGCGCATTGGTGAGTCCGAAAGACATCACTAAGAATTCAAAATGACCATAGCGAGTATGGAAAGTGGTATTTCCTACATTATCTTCTCTTACTCGCAATTGATGATAGCCAAACCTTAAGTCAATCTTAGAGAATATGACAGCTCCAGATAACTGGTCGAACAAATCATCAATTTTAGGCAATGGATATTTATTATTTATGTTGACTTTATTTAGTTCACGATAATCTATGCAATTTCACATAGATCCATCCTTCTTCTTTACAAACAGAACGGGTGCTCCCCAAGGAGACATACTTGGCCTAATAAAGCCTTTGTTTAAGAGCTCTTGCAACTGTTCGTTGAGTTCTTGAAGTTCTTTAGGCGCCATTCTGCACAAAGCTTTAGATATAGGCTGGATACTCATAATTAATTCGATAGAGAACTCAACTTCTCTGGGAGGAGGTACACCAGGCAAATCTTCTGGGAATATATCGGTGAATTCCTTAACTACTTTACAATCAAAGAGAGAGATACCTTCTTTTGCTTCACCCATCATAGTGACTAGAAAAGCATCATAACCCTTACTGATCAATTGTTCAGCTTTAATAGCATTGATTAACAATAGTTATGTACTGACTTTTCCTATAAAGGTTTTAGACTTGCCCTGGGACTGAAGAGTGACCTTCTTCTTAAAGAAGCTTATCACAGCATTATTATCACTGAGCCAGTTCATCCCAAGGATGATATCAAAGTTTACTAATGGCAGGATGATTAATTTGGAGGCAAACTCTTAACCATTTAATGGGATTTTGATATTGCAAAACTTATGAACTCTGAGTTGGGCTCCAAATGGGTGTCCAACACTTAATGATTTCGCTAAGTTGTATGAGTGTAATTTAAGAATGTTGGCAAAATGTTCAAAAATAAATGAGTGACTAGCACCAGTGTCGATTATAACATTGTAGGGCTGGTCATTAAAATATAGCGTGCTTAATTTATTCATACAATTGCATTAATAGATTGTAAGGATTAAGATACAGAGATGCAATTTAAAAGTAGAGGTTTAAAAACGTGTACCTAAAACCACATTATTGTCTCCTGCAGCTTCCAGAGGTGTTAAAGCATACACTCGCACAGGACCAGCAAAATGGTTGTTTACCTGCTTCCTGGAATTATTCTGGGACTTAGGAACTGAGGGTTGCTCTGGAGCAACTTCAGATACAGGGGTTGGCATTATTGCCAAACCTAGTTCTCTCCTATTTAGCAGAGTTATTCTGAATACTTGGTTCTTCTACTACTGCTTAATCTGGACTCCACCCACTATCTCTGTGTAGGTACAATGATTAAATAGGTGGCCTGGATGCTCACAAGTGTAGCATTTATGGCCAAAGTGGTAACACTTGCCATACGGATGAGGCATATTATAGCCTTGAATTGGTTTAGCAGTTGGTTCAGCCTCAATTTGATAGACCATTGTAGAGTGAGGTATATGCCTCTTGAAGGCTTCAGTTGGTGGGGAGTTAATTGCATCTTCCACTTGAGATATCTTTCTGAGTGATGATGCTCAAGCACCTTGGCTGTCTCTACCAGTTCAAAGAAGCTAGTCAGACGAAGTGGAATAATCAGATCATTCAATGAATCTTGTAGTCCACTGAGAAAGCGATGGCACTTGGTTTATTTATATTGGACCATCTCTAGGGTAAAGCAAATAAACCTACAAAACTCTCTTTCGTAGTCGACGATAGAACGACTTCCTTATGTCAACCTCAAAATCGTGTCTGTTATGATATTCTATGTAGATAGGGGAATGAATTCAGCCTTGAATGCTTCTACGAATTCATCCCAAGGGATGTCTTCTAGTTTATAATCAATGAATTTTGTATTTCGAATATCATCCCACCAGTATTCTGCTTCAGCATGAAACAGATGTGTCGTCAGACGGACGACTTTTGAATTTGGGATCTTCAGACTAATTAGAATCTTCTCGACTACTTTCAGCTAGTTGACTGTATCCATTAGTGATAAGTTTCCACTGAAGGTGGAAGGACTTAGTCTTAAGAAGTTATGGAGAAGACTATCCATGGAATGATAGGAAGGAAAAGGATGTTACGAAATAAGAACAATAGGAGTAGTAGCAACAGCTGGTACTTAACGATCGGACATCATCTTCTGCATTGCAAGTGCTTGCTGAGCTTGATTCTCCAACAAGGTTGCCACCATTGCTCGAAGATGAGCTATTTCATCAGAAGAACTACTCGAAGCGACATCAGTCTTGATAAGGGTAGAAGCAGGAGGTGATCCAAAATTCATTCTAATTAAGCAGTACAAATATAGATTTCAAATCATTCTAAAGAAGATAGCAATTAATTTTTTTAATAGATGTCAAAAATCTCATTACTTTTGAAATGAGGGATTACATAAGATTTAGAAAATACCAAAAATCACATCACTACTAAAATCAAGAAATGACAATTACTCTAACTAGCAGTCATATGTCCTTAATGTATTCAGCTCTAAAGGCCACACAAAAATCCTCAAAAGTCACTCCCTGACGATTCCTCTTATGTCTCCTCTCGAGCCTTCTGATGGTGCTGGACCACCAGATTCCTGCATAGTATAGCATTTAATCTATCACAATATCCATGTAGAGTGACTTGGGACACTCTATGTACCTCAGGACTGACTCCACTCGACTCAACCATTCCTTCGCATAGATAGGAAAGTTTAGCCCTCGATACGCCATTTGATGTAGAAGTTTATCCAAGGCTAGGGTTCCTTTTGCTGAAACTCCTTTGATTTGCCATTTGCTCTCTTGTCTCCATTTGAAACTATAGCTCCAAGCTGACTCGTAGGCTCATAGATAATAGTCCAAGTCAGACTCTTCAGAATCCATTTGACTCTAAGAGATGAATTTATTAACTTTTATTAAACTAGAGGTAATTAGAGTTTTGGGATATGAGTACTTTCATTCTACAATTTTCAGAGAGTTACCAATAGTACTATATTATGGATGTTATATCTTGATGTTTGCACTTCAGAAGAATGGTCTATTAGGTAGAAAGAAATCATAGATCCCCTTCTGACACCTTATGGTGTTCTCTGATACCAACTGTGGGGCCCCGTACCCTCCGCAGCCAAGCTAATACTGATATTAGCATAAACACAAGGAGTGCGGTGCTCCAATTATGGCAAATCTCCAACTTAAGTAAAGTAAGGTAGGACCTAACCTGCCTTAAGCTAAGGACTTGTCACCTGGAACTGTGAACATACATCAATACAAATAAAAGTAGCGGAAGCAAAAAATAGTATAATATAACATCTACATCACAGCATAGCATACAAGAGAAAGGGAAACAATAACTCAGATCAAATGCAGAGAAGTAAATACATCCAGAATTTAATTATTACAGACTGAATTAAAAGAAAGAAAAGATCTCTCAATCTCACTACAAGAAAAAGGAAAATCTAACAAAGCGATAGTAGGAAGATCCTCCTCCTGCACCGGCTCCTCTCATGCAGAACCACCAATGAACAGCTCCAAATCTGACATTTATTGGTATCACAAATGCCAGGGCCCATCCAACAAAAGAAAATATTACAGTTAGATAAATTATCTAAGTACATTTTAGGCTATTTAAGTGAACTGAATATTTAAAGATATCATATTAACTATTTATAAACATGCAAGCATTATAATGTGCATCAAGCTATAAAGAAAAAAATAGTTATAAACTACTCATTTATAACTGAACAATAGGTATACAAAGTAACATATAAAATCTAAAGCTAAGCAAGGTGAGGCTAAAGAGCAAAAATAACTGCAAGTGCTAAAATAACTAATATTAACATGCATATGATCACATGAAGGCATGCTGAGTTTGTAAAAGTAAATAGTACTGAAAAGTGCAGAAATGAACATATGAAGCTAGCATTTTAAACATGCCAATATATAATACTACTCAATAGAAACATATATACAAGCATGTAGATTTAATATATAAAAGGCCATTGAAGCATGTGGCAAAATCAAGCTAAGAGCATAAATGTGGTGCCCCGCTCCCCAAACCAATCATTGGACTAAGGAGCAGAGTGTCACTTGTGCAGATTCCTCACTCAACATTAGATTAGGTGAGATCCACAATCCACTGCTAAGAGATGGATGTGCACATAATAATAAAAAGGATCAGTCACTAAATCTATCATATATACAAAGTGCAAAAGCATATGATAAGTAAAGGCTACATCCATTCACCATACATCATACATGAGTTAAATTAAGGTAGCTCAGAAAATAATAAAGTGCAAAAAGTAAATCACAGTCATAGTAACTGTATTATTACAACATTTTAAGTAAAATTTATGAAAATGAAATAAATACTCTCATCCTCACTATGAAATAAAAAGGGTAACAAAATGTCCTTTGGTCCAAGTTGCTGCACCTCCTCTAACTAAGGCTCCTCCTCAAGTACAGGATCCTCAAGCTGCTCAAAATCTGATATTGTCGGTTTCACAATACCCAGGCCCAGCCAATAAAAGAAAATCTTGTTAGACAAAATGTCTAAGTACATTTTAGGCAAGTAAGTTATTAAGCATTTGTTCATATCACCATTTATACTCTATACCAAGTAAAACGTCTGTCTAGCGTGGGAGCAAGTAAGCATACCAGGGAAATAGAATAAGTTATAAACGTAGCATTTATAACTAAACAATAAGTAAGGCAAAAGCACACCTCAAGTAAATTAAATAAGGTAGGGCATACATATATAATACAGTAAGTAAAGTTACTGAAAGAAAAGTCTAAACCTAAATATGCTGATGATCATATGATATATGCTAATTTAAAACATAAATTTAAAAATGGTACATATAATATAAGTAATAAAGTCTAGCATTATATATATATATATCTATACAAGTGAGCAGGTAAAGCAATACCACAACATCTGACTGAAATAACATGCATTAATAATATAATGAATAGTAAGTTGAAAAATTGTAAAGGAATATATAACTGCTATATCAAAAGAATTGGCCAATCTGGCCTAATATATTCCCATAGACTTTCTGGGCTAGGGCAAATAGAGATTCCCATAGCCTTTCTGGGCTAGGGCATAAAGAACAGAACATAAGTAAAGCAAAGCTGAAGAGGCAGATAATACTATGCAGAATCTTTTAGTTATTTTACTTTTGTTTCCATGGACACATTCGAAAACAGCTGAGAAGTCAAGCATGTCTGCAAGACTAGGTGGGTTCCTAGCTTAACACACTCATTAATGAGTAATGTTAACCATCCTTATTTCTCCTTACCCTTATCCATTAGGGTAATGTGCACCATAATCAACTAAAGACTGAACCCAAATGCTAATATTTTTCTAATATTCTAAGTTTTCATTTTCATGCAAAAATATTTTACTCATATGACATGTCCAAGGAAAATAAGCACAAAACTCAAGGAATGCGTAGCACAAAGTCAAATTGTAAGCAAGGGACTCTACTAAGTATGGTGATATTATTTATTTTCTAATTTAACCATTCTAACTATTTCAAGTTACACAAGTTCAAGATCTCCAATTCCTACTATCGAGTGTAACTTAGAAGCTCGACCTTATAAGTTAAAAAAGATTAGACTGAATATGTTCTAATCTAATTCAATAAAATATGACTACAAGTTCAATCAATAAATCATATGTCTTAGTTTTATGAACTTAGACATTCTATCTAAGATTTGATCAAGATCTACTTAAGCTATAGATTATGGATTAAACTCCATGAGATTGGACTTAATCATATAATCCAATGATAATACACAGATTTAGGCTTTATTCTAAAAGTGATCTATTGATTAAGGCAAATCCTATTAAACAAATCAAACATAATAGGATGAATCTCTTATCATGAATCTAAGGTTAAAAGACAAAATAATCAAAATAAGTTGTAAGAATCTAAAAACTAATAAAACCAAGGAATCATTCATTGAAAAACACAATTTTTCAATGAATGAAGTCGAACTTATGATCTAATCCTAATCTCAGGAGTAGTCCTAATATGAGGTGAAATATCCTAAGGAAAAGACTTAGAAAAGATTAATGAATTTTACTAAGTTGTTTGAATTGATGATTTTGATTACTTAAATGATTCTAATAGAGTTCTAGCATTGGTTTAACTCATTTAGGAGCTAATTTAAGAGTTAAAGGCGCTTAACCTAAATTTTGGGTAAAATAACTATTTTGCCCCTACTTAAGATTCAAAAAGCTACTTTTTGAATTAGGGTTCCAAATAGGAATTTTCTATTACCAAATGCTTCTTACTGTCTAACATGAAGATAGACTGTAAGTACGCTCAATTTGGACAAGAAACGGATCATATAGGTCCAAACTAAGATTTTGACCTACGGGGCAATTTAGTAGTTTACATCTACTGGCTCTAAATTTTTATACAGTCTATTTTTGGTTATTATTCAAGGATTCCATAGAGTCCAAGAACACTGCATTCTAAGGTCAAATGGTTAAGTTATAGCTATTTCAATTTCTAAGGGCAATTCGGTAATTTTGGTCGGTCAACGGATGACAAAAACCGAACTTTTCCGTTTGAAGTCTAATTTTAGCAAACTCAAGTTCTATAGCTTCCATATAATATACTGAGTGTGTTGATAGGGAGTAAATCCAATTTGGACTTCAAATGGTCAAGTTATGACCAAACTAAGATTAGGAGTATTTTGGTCATTTTTTGATTTTCTAAATTTCAGATCCTAAATATTATTTCAGTTTATTGATGACACAAAAATTTTAAGCTAGTTAGCACTTTAAATTTTTGAATTTTGATCATTTTTAGGGTAGGGTCCTAAATATTACTTTTCAAACTAAGCTCCAAATGAGGAAACTAATACTTCTATGGTGTTGGGGCTATTTTCATAAATATTTTAAAACCCATATTGCCTATATTTGGACAACTAAGTTAAAAGTTGTGAAGATTTAATTTGGTCCTAAAATGTCACTACATTATACGTACTCCAAAACTAATTTTTAAATTATGTCATTTGATTTCTTTTATTTTTCTGAGTAAAATAAGATCTATATTGACTATGTTTGCATTATTCTATAAAAAATTATTAAAGTTTAAAGATTAATTAAATCTAATTTAATTTTAGTTAATTTACTATTTATTTATAAAAAAAAATAATTTTATTATTTAATTAAATTAATTAATTCCACTGTTTTGAATTTAATTAAATAATTAGTTATTTAATTTAATTAAATTAACTAATTACTATTTGCTGTTTAATTAATTATTTAATTAAATTAACTAACTATTACTTAATTAATTAGTTTAATCTACTGTTTTCAATTAAATTAATATGTTAGTTAATTAATTAACATAAAGTTTTGTTAATTATTCTATTAAACATCAAGTATTATAATTAAATTAACTAATTAATACTAACTACCATGATTAATATTATTTAATTAAAATCCTAAAGTTTCTGGTTCTATATATAGTATATTAAGTCTTATGTTTTGACATATATATATATATATAAATTTTTGTTTATTTATTTTCAGCAGGTAATTATGACGCGGGACCTGTGGCCCAACACGTGGCGGGTCTTGATTGGGCAAGTCAGAGCGGGCGGGCCCACCTGGACACGTGGCAGGCAGAGACTGGCCCGGACAAAGCTGTGGGACCCACGGATGCAGTCGAAGAGACCTCAGCCCCAGATATGGGCCCCACGGGCGACCCGTGGCCAATCCACTTGCACCAGTTGGAAGTTGCGGGACCCACAGACATCAGCCGTCTGCATTGGTCGGCGCAAATCAGGGCCGACGACCCGAGCCGGCCCAAAAACCTCTGCCCCCCTCCCCAAAGTTATTAAACTTTAAAGTTTAATTAAATCTAATTTAATTGTAGTTAATTTACTATTTATTTATACAAAAAAATAATAATTTATTATTTAATTAAATTAATCAATTCCACTGTTTTGAATTTAATTAAATAACTAGTTATTTAATTTAATTAATTTAACTAATTACTATTTGTTGTTTAATTAATTATTTAATTAAATTAACTAACTATTACTTAATTAATTAATTTAATCTACTGTTTTCAATTAAATTAATATGTTAGTCAATTAATTAACCTAAAGTTTTATTAATTCTTCTATTAAACATGAAGTATTATAATTAAATTAACTAATTAATACTAACTATCCTGATTAATATTAGTTAATTAAAATCCTAAAGTTTCTCGTTCTATTTATAGTATATTAAGTTTTCTGTTTTGACATATATATTTATATATATATATATATATATATATATATATATATTTATTTTCTGCAGGTAATTATGGCGCAGGACCCGTGGCCCGACACGGGGCGGGCCTTGATTGGGCAAGTCAGAGCGGGCGGGCCCCACCTGGACACGCGGCGGACAGAGACTAGCCCGGACAGAGCCGCTGGACCCACTGATGCAGTCGAAGAGACCTCAGCCCCAGATGTGGGCCCCACGGGCGACTCGTGGCCAATCCACTTGCACCAGCTGGACGCTGCGAGACCCACAGACATCAGCCGTCTGCTAACGTAGACGGTCAGCGCAAATCGGGGCCGGCTCGGGTCGACCCGAGCCGGCCTAAAAACCTCTCACCCCCACCTCCCCGGCCTAACCCGCAAAGGGTTCGGCTAGGGCACGATGTTGCCGACAGCCCTGACAATGTCTGGTGATGCCTCTCATGGCTTCCATATAGGTCTCGCCGGGGGCTAGCCATAGCCGGGCGAGACGACGAGCGAGGTGGTCCAAGGCGCTAGCTAGACCTAGCCCTAGGTCCACGGTCGCGAGCGGCGGATCCTAACTACTACTGTGGATCGATCGAGAAATTGTCTCGATCGATCGAACCTCTCGACGATCAAGACCGGTTAATTGGGAATCGAACGCACGGAATAAGGATACGAACAATTGAATATGGAATGCAATAAGAAAAAGGGGGTCGATAGAGGTACCTTAAGGTCGACGGTCAAGGTTCGCAGAGGTCCGAACTTCCCCAAAGACTTGATCGCACAAAGCATCGGGCTAGCATGCGGATGGGGGGTCCTTAACGAGGCCTTGGCGAACTCGCCGAGGTCCGAGAGGCCGCGGTTGGCGCGTTTCGGCTGCGAGACGCCGCGTGTCACAGCTCGACACGCGGGGCGATCCTCGCGAGGGAGATGAAGCTTTGCCGTTGGATCCTTTAATCGGACGACGTAGATTAACCGTCAGATCAAACGACATGCCCCAAACGGCGCGGACTTAGGGGACGACGCCGTTAATCCACTTAAAATATAATATTATTTAATTTAAATTACTAAATTTCCTGTTTAATATAAGTAATTAAATTGATTTCAGAAAAATTCCAAATATTCACCCTTAGCTAATTGAGGGGTGAGGAATGCAACGGCGAGATCGGATTTTTGATCCGACGAATATTTTAAATTTCTCAATTTTTGGGGTATTTAAATATTATTAAAATAATTGCCAAAATTTTGATGACTTTCGATTGACATGAAAACATCACCCCTAACTAATTTGGGGGCAATGAGTGCAATGGCGAAGTCCGTTTTTTGATCCGAGGTCTATTTAAATAGGTCAAATTTTAGGATTTCTGAATTTCCCAAAAAAATCAGGATTTGATCCGTTTGACTCCTAATTTAGACTGGGTCTTAAAAGTTGACTCATAATGACTTGATTAATACTTAGAATCAAGATTAAGACTGAGATTAGTCATAATTGACTAAGATAACAACTTGGATTGTTATAATAAATGAGCTAAAAAGTAAAGCCACTGAGACATGTGACAAAGCAAGCCAAGTACTAAAGTAAGGTCACTGGACATGTGGCAAAGCAAAATAAGAACTAAATTGAACTGAACTGAAGTAAAAGTAAGCCTAAGACATAGTATTACCATAACATAAATAGGCTATACCAAGCCTCTGAACAAAAATTTTAACATGTGTCTATCCTAGGTATTATCAGAGCTAGATCCGAGTTGAACTTATAGAATAAGACATGTATCTATCCTAGCCAAGTACTGGGCTAGGTTTGAGTCTATTCTATAACAAAATTAGAACTGAAGAGGTAGACTAAGCTAAGATATATCCCCTGGACTAAATGTACTAAAATAATTGAATGTTATGCTTTTCAAATACTACTAAGGATGTATCTTCCATATCCTAAGTTCACCTATTATGCTCGAGGAACAATGCTCAATATTCAAGGTGTGTAGAGCAATCAAGTCAAAGTAAGCAAGAGTCTTAATTAGACTTATATGATATCTGTTGTTGTCTAATTTATCCAAAACTAACTATTCTGAGAAGATACAAGTTTAGGATCTCCAATATCCAGCTATCGAGTATAATATCAGATTTACAACCTTAATATTAACATTAGAACTTAACAAGTTCTAATTCATAATCAAGTGATAACTATAAAGATTTAAAGTAAATAGATCAACGACCTAATTATTATATTATACTCACTTATTCTAACTCTTGATCAAGTAAATCAAGATTGAGGATTATGGACTTAAACTCTACATTGGGTTCAAATCCTGAATCCAAGGTAATATCTTAATAAAGATCTAAGGTTCACACTTAAACATAATCTAAATTATAAGCTGAAAGAGTTAGAAACTATGATCTTAATGAAATGTTATTCTAATATTATAAGATAAAATAATCAATAAAGAACTAAGAATTTAAGATTTATATTCAATCTTTAGGATAATTGCATTATTCTATAGATTGAATCAATCCTACACCCACATGGAGGTTTCAAAAGGATTAAACAATTAATCAATTAAGGAAGTCCAGAGAAGATGATTTAATTCAAGTAGACGATCTAAAGTCTAAGATCTAAGATCTAAGATCTAAGGTTTGATTAGTTTAGATCCAAGTTAAAACAAAACTTAGAACTTCTTAAAAGGAGATTTACTTCATATTTATAACTTATGAATCAACTTAATAAAGTGATTAAACTAAAGATTTAGTATTAAACTATTTAGGTTTGCTCCTTTAGGGAAGTGGTTTTTGAGTACTCTTAAAATTTTAAGATCTTAATTAGATCTTTTTAGGATTTCTTTCCTTAACTTCACCCTTATCAACATAAGATTTCAAGAAGGTGCTAATGAGTTAATTAGAGATACTTTACTGGAATTTTCAAGGCTTTAAGGGGTGCTTAAATATATTTTGGTCAAACTAACCAAAATACCCCTCTTAGGGCTAAAAACAAGATTTTAAGATTTAATCATCTAAATTATTTCAAGTATATTTCAATGAGTTTCATATTGATTAGTGAAGTGGATAAGACACTTAACTTAGGATTTTGATGACATTATTAACTTAATTCTCACTAATCACACCTTAAGGCTAATTAAAGTGATTATGGGAATTAAGGCATACTAAGAATATCCAAATACATTTATAGGCTCTACTATACTTAATAAAGTATTAGGAATTAGATTCATCAAAATCAGAGACTAATCCAAGGCTTAATTCACTAACTCATTTTAAGGTAATTAAGCAGTGATTAGTAAAATTTAAGATTTTAAATTACTTTTAATGGTCTACCTGGGTCCTATATGGTCTCATGAGCAATCAGAGACCTTAACCAACATTTTTGGACATTAAATGAATTTATTATGATTTAAATACAAATAGAGAAAGATTAGGCAATTATTAAAAATCTAACTATTAAATCTTTGATTTTATTTTATATTATTATTCCTTGAATTTTTCTGATTAAAATGGTATATTGGATCATACCATTTGGATAAGTATAGCTAAAGTTATTTTCATTAATTTATTCTGCATTTTTATTTAAAACAAACCATAGGTTTTGATTTACTAAATTAATTTCCTTAAGGAAATTAATTCAGTAATTCCTTATTTTCGCTGTCGGCCCAAAAGCAAAACACGCGGGACGGGGTCTGCCCGGCCCGCCACTGGTCGTCGTCCCTGCGTCGGTTGCCCGATACTAGGCCTCCTAGGGTTCACTTTCGACGTCAAATTCTCCGTCTCCAGACCACGCCATGCATGGATTTTGATCGCTACACCTTCAGGAACATGAAGTGCATCGATTGGGCTAAGAACCCCCATCTGGGTCACACCGAATCACTGGGGTGCTATTCGACCAAGACGGCTCCTGGAGCGAACCGGTGAGGAGTGAATTCTCATCACAGATCCAATGCCACGAGCCAAGGTCTATCCCGACATGTTCGGGGATCAAAGGGGAAATGATTGGGTGAGTCGTGAGGTCCTGGGAAGGGCTAGATCACTAAGGTGCTACTATGGGTCAGCCACGAGTGAGGGGCCTAACTCAATCGATACGAGACTAATTGATCACTTGGGCTAAGCCTGATGATTGTTATGAGTTCGCAATCATCCTTGGAAGGAGTAGAACTCCAATAGGACTTAGTATCCCGAGGGTCTGCTTCGACTTAGGATAGAAACTGCTAGTGGCATGGCAGTGCACAATCAGACAATAAGCTCACTGTCTGGTACACTACCAGTCCATCCAGGCACATCGGCTTCTTACAAGGAATGGCAGGTGGTCCTAGCACAGCACCTAATGCGGAAGAAGCAAGAGTCAAGCTGAACCTAACTCGATGAGAGAAAGGGGACAGAGACTGTACCTTGATAATCGGGAAGAAGACGAGTCGAGTACCATAGCAGGTCCCTGGAGATTCTTGATCTCTCTACTGCAGCCAGGGGGTTTGAACTCCAAACCACACCCACTATCAGCGGATGAAGCAGGCTCAGTCACCGGGAGAGCTGGGAGCACCAAGAACAGAGAGCCAAGGAAGATTGGGGTTCACAGTGAGCAAAGGAGCTCACTGTAGGATCAATGGAGGTACTTATAGGCCTTAGAGAGGTCTAGGGTAGGCGTTGAGGCTCATGCACCAGCGTGTTGTTCGGCCTGAGGGACAAGATGGGTTTAATCGTCTGAGGGCAAAATGGGGAGAGCATTGCCGATAGACCGTTGCAACGGAGGTCAAAGGAGGAAGAACAAGATAATTTTCCGTATTGCCACGGGGCTAGGGGAGGTTCTGGCTGTCAGGGGACCAACGCACGTGGGAGAGGTCGGGAGGTAGACGAAGGTGAACAGGGCGGGGTCCTCGGTAGCCGTCTGATCATGCGGCTGTTGGGGTTTGATGGTTTGACGTAGCTCTCGATTAAAAGAACCGCATATTATATCTCGAGCATTGGATGGGAGATACCAATCGAGCAGATAGGATTAGATCACAACGCGGATGATACGAGCCGTAGGATTAGGTGCGTTAGTATGTGTGCTAAAGCATCCATACAACGGAATGCTGCCCCACTGTCGGGATCCCGCAGTGGATCTGCCGCGGTCCTGGCAACGAATCCCGATGTTAAAATAATATTAATTATTTATTAAATTAAATTCTTTAATTAATTAATTAAATTATAATAATTTTTTAAATTCAATTTAGGACTAAACGAGCTCCAAAAATTCCCAAAAATTTACCCTTAGCTAATTAAGGTATGAGGAATTCAAAAAAGATCTTAGATTTTAATTTGGAGATCAAATTAATTTAGGTATTTTTCAGGATCCAAAAATAGCCAAAAATACCAAAATTCTCAAGTTAGCTCTGATTGATTCCAAACTTCTAGGATTAGGTTTATATGACTCATTGAGTTTAATAGAATCAAAATTAGAACTTGGCTTAGCTTAATTAATTTGGATTTAGCTAGAGTAACTACTAGGGTTGTTACAACAACCCTCCTTAATCAAGCTCCAAATTCTAGTTACAATCTAATTCAAATCTCAAATGTTCATGCTTATGTCTTCATTATGGGGGGGTAATTATCTTAAGAATTTTGAACCTTAGTTAAGCATTTGGTGAGTGAAAAAAGTGTTGTGCCATGTGTGCCCCTTCTCATGGTTCACAAGGAATATTTTTATATTCTTAGGAGAGACATTTTTTCTTCATCCTAAGTTTTCAATTTTTAAACTTTAAAGAGATATTTTTCATCATCCCTATTTTTCTCTTTTTGAAAATTTAGCTTAAGGGAGAGATATTTTTCTTCATCCCTTAATTTAGTTCCTTATTATCATAAAATCCTATAGGAGCCTAACAAATTCATTTGTTCACTCACACTTTGCCATCTTAGTTTTAATTCCTTAAGTTTCCTCTCTCCCAAACTTAAACCTAAGCACATGTTCATTTTAATTTGTTAGAAACTAAATCTCACTAGAACCTTGAACTTAATTAAGTGGTGCATGATTGAAATGTTTATTTATCACCATGATTTCAAGCATACTAGTGTCTTTAATATTACACAATTAAATTTAGTATTGAGTCCAAGAAATAATTTTGTTCAAAAAATTTAACTATAAAATACAATCACAGCAATGATGAGGGTGCCAAAGATTCAAAATTTATTTTATTAAATTAGAAAATAAAATAAAAGAATAGAAATAAAAATGAAAAACTTAAATAGAAAATAGTAAAATAAAATAGTACAACCTTATTAATCATTATGCTCATTATCGTCTTCCTCTTCCACGCCCTGATAAGTGTAATATGCTGGCCAGTCGTCGTCTGGAATGGGTTCTCCGACAGGGGGGCAAGACAGCCTAGACCTATCCGGTCCTCCACGCAAGCTCCACTCTTGGAACATTGTTCTGAGAGCGTTGTGGAATTCTGTTTGGAATTCACGCTGTTGAGTGACTTCTCCCTTGATGAAGCACATGCTGCATGCTAAGGAGATTCCCAAGTCCCGCTGATGCGCGTACATACGTGACATCAATTTGTCCACCATGGTCCGGCCAACAGAAGTTGAAGCTTAACCTTCTTCTCCCCTCCTCTTCTTAGCTTGCACCCCCTCTTAGGTATGGGCGCTCAAGTTGGTCAATTCTAGAGGAGCACGGAGCTAAATCGTGATATCAGAAGAGAGGGTCTTAACCCCTTGATCCTCGCATATACCTGAAATGTGTGATCCAAAAGCAAGAGCAGTGCAAGGCCCGGTCAGGGTGTTCCAGAGCTGCTCCCATATAATGCTGGAGATGTGAATAACTCCATCTCGTTGTAATGCACAAGGGAGTAGTGCCCGTGACCGGGTCACCTCGCTGAGATGCTCAGAGGGCATGACAAAGCTAAAGATGAACACATACTAAGCATTGCTTGACTTTGTTAGGAGTTCTCGATGAATGTTTTCCAGGTTTCCTCTCCATCCCGCATCAGTGCGGATGATCTCACTCACAATTGCTGCTGGGTCTTATTAGGAGCTTATAAGTTGGAGATAGGAGCAATCATCTACATCTCTTAATAAATAAAATCTTTCAATCTCCCTGCTCCCAAACTCCACACCCCTTCCCCTCACAAAAATTTTATGCCCAACCGTGTTGATAGCATTGGTATAAACCTCCTGCATGATAGAGAGGTAAGTTGGGCCTATGGGACTCACCATGTGCTCATATCCCATATTTATGACTTGATCAGGGTTCACAGGGTATGGGAGCCCAAATCCCTGTTCTGGGATTAATTTCTGCTTATTTTTCATTTGGTTGAAGTGTTGTTCTACTTCCACCAAAGTGAATCTATTCTTGTTAAAAGCCCCACCAGCTGTGGGGGCAGCAATTCCCTTGCTTGCTATTGATTTCTTTCCGAACAGCATTTCTCTTTTAATGTTTAGAACGAAGGAGAAAATGAGAGAAATGGTAAATTGTTAGCAGTTGGAAGAATTGAGAGCTGATGTGCTTGAATTCTCAAGGAGGTGCAATCTCATACTCCCCTCTCATAGGCTTTTATAACAATGGGAAGAGAAGATTCTGGATACTAGGATTAATCACACTTATGGTACTTGAATTTATGGTCAAAGTTAGTCTTAATTCATTCCATAAGTGTAATTCAAGTTTTGCTCAAAAAAGGTGGAAAAATACAGCTTTTCCAGCACTTAATTCTCAGTTTTGAGATCCCAAGGCACGATGTAGTGTCTTTGATTGCCTTGGGAATCAAAGGTAGAAAATTTCAGCTTCAGATGGATGCTTTGCACTGCAGCGCACCATAGCACGCTAACATTTTGTGCTGTGATCTGTTCGCTATAGCACGCGATAGCGACAAAATCCATTGTAGCGCGCTGTGGCAGATAAATCCATTGTGGCGAGCTGCGACGGATAAATTCGCTGTGGCGCGCTTTGGCGGATAAATCCGTTGCGACGATTTCTGAGCAGAAATTTTTCCAATATTTAAATTTAGTCCATAATTTTTCTACAGTAAAGGTTTTGGTTGTTTATTAATTTTAAACTACTCCTAAGTACAAAAAATAAAATCACACAAAATAGAATTTTGGGTTGCCTCCCAAAAAGCGCTTGGTTTATTGTCGTCAGCCCAACACGTTTAGGATCAAACTTGATTTAAATTTGGGGGAGGCTTCTTTATCCATATTTTTTATTTAATTGAATGAGCACCGACCGAAGTTGGGCTTAAGCTCATGATTTCATCATTGGCTTTCTTTTCTACCCTATTTTCTATAATTATAAGGGAAGCTCTATTTTTCTTTTTCTTCCCTCTCCTCATTTTCTTTATCTTTTTCTCTCCCTTTTTGTCACTTCCTCCAGATGAGGCATCCCAGTGACTAGCAGAATTAGCTTTGCTCACAATCTCCCCCTTACCTTTAAGCTTCATGTTAGCTCTTTTCCAACTAGCCTTTGTAATTTTTTTCTTAAATAAAGAAGGCATCAGATCTATAATTTCTTCCAAGCCATTCACTCTCACAGTCATCAGCCCTTTTACTACATCAATTATCGCTCTAGAGCTAGCGAAGAATGGTCTCCCAAAAATTATAGTAGAGTTTTCACTCCATTTGTCTCATTTACACACAACAAAGTCTGTAGGAATCACAAAACTTCTTATTCCTACTTGAACATTCCTCATAATTCTAAGGGGAGTTTGAGACTCTAGATTAGCAAATTCTAGAATTATGAGCATTTCTTCCATCCCCTTTACTCTTAGTTGAGTGTATATGTGTAATGGCATAATATTGACGGAAGCCCCTAGATCACATAAGGGATCTAAAAAGACTTCACCCTTAATGATACAAGGAATGTTCATTCTTCCAGGGTTCGCTCTCTTAGCTGCTGTTCTATCTCCTAGAATATTCTTAGCAGAAATTTCCCTAGTTTTTCCTCCTTCACTCTCTTTAGTGGGGTTATGTTTCATGCAATTTATTTTTACTGTGTCTACGTTGATCACACTCACCGTCTCTCTAGGGTTTAATTCAGTTAAGCTTGGGAGCATTCCTTGCTACTGAGTAGACAGCTATTTGGAAACTTGTCCCAATTAGACTTCAATATTCCTAAGAGGCACCTCAATTCATTGAATTGAGATTTCATGTCGGTTCATGGTCATCTCAATCCTTTTTATAAATTGCATGCTTTCAGTTTTAAAAGCCCAAAAAGATTCTTCTAGCCCAGGTTCCTGCTTACTATTTTGAGTGGACTTATATGAATTATTGAAATTTTGGGTTGGCCTATTTTGTGGTTGAGAGTTGCAATTTTCTTGTGAATTTCCCTCACTCCAGGAGAAGTTTGGATGGTTTCTCCACCCAAGATTGTATGTATTTGAGTGGGGGTTATTGTTATTGTTGTTGTTTCTCATGTAGCTTACTTGTTCAGTTTGTGAAAGAGCGAAGGGGTTGTTCAAATTATAGCACTCGCTGTTGTGGTTCCCTCCACATAACTCACAACTCACTTCATGAATGGCGCTCACATTCAAACTCTCAATTTTATTTGTTAATAATTCAGCTTCCCTTTGAAGGGAGGCCAATTGATTCGTCTCATTCAAGTTATTTACCTCCTTTTTATTAGAAGTAAGCCGCTCAGTCGGCCATTGATATGCATTATTAGTCATTTCTACCAGGAGATCAAAGGCCTCCTCTAGGGTCTTACTACTCAAAGTACCACCTGCGGCTACATTAATAAGTGTCATTGTAGGTGCATTCAATCCATTATAGAAAATCTGCACTTGCATCCACAAGGGGAACCCATGATGCGGGCAACGCCTTAAGCAGTCCTAAAGCGTTCCCAACCGCCATACAAGTTTTCTCTATTTTGCTGAGAGAATTTTGAAATCTCATTTCTCAACCTAGCAGTCTTAGCAGGTGAGAAATACTAATGGACTCGCCAGGTAGAGAGCTGAGTCAAACTTTCGCTCAATCTCTCAGTGAAAACGGGAACAATCTTAACCTAAGGGCATCATCATATACTCCATTGAATCAAAAAGTGTCGCATATTTCCAAAAAATTTGAAATATGCACATTAGGGTCATCCAATGCTAGACCACTGAATTGGCTATTTTGGATCATATTTAAAGTCGATGGTTTGATCTCAAAATTATTCTCCTAAATTGGAGGTCTAACTATAACATTTGGGACTCATCCTACGATTGGAAGCACATATTCTCTAAGGAGTATTCTCCTAGAGTTTACTACTAGCTCTATAGGATTGACCTATAAATCTTCCATTTGTGCTTGTTATTAGTTTAGGATTACTTGTTCTCTCCTAGCTCTAAAATATGCTCTATCTATTTCAGGATTGAAAAAGATTTCAAAAAGATTTTTCCTATTCATGTAGTTTAAAGATTACAGCTAGTAAGAACAAGTCACAACAATCAGGTTCAACAATATAATTTAGCACTTAAAATGATCACCGGATAAAAATTCAGCAAACAGTAAGATGAAGTATATTTTAACACAGTTTTTAGGAATTTTCAATTTTTCTAGCAACAAATAAAAACTAAAGCAAATCTAAATTTACACTAAAATTAGCACATATATAATTATAGCAACTAAAGGTTATATGCAAAGTTAAGAAAGATCTAAATCACTAATTAATTGAATATTGTGCTTAAGACAAAATAAAAACCACTCCCTGGCAACGACGCCAAAAACTTGATAGACGTAAAGTACACGTCTGTGCTTGCATGCAAATGTACATGGTCTAAAGTAATAAGTGGAAGTTTAGTTCAGAGATTTATTGTCATCAGGGAATGGTAGTTTTGATACTAAGTTATATCTTCTTTCAATAGTGTTTAGAAGAACAAATTTAGTTGAGTTGGTTCATAAATTAACAATACAAATTACCTCAGGATAAGATACGATTTGTTCAAAAGGAGAGAGTTGGGGTTTTATTATAGTACTTGTAAGGACCTAGTATTATCACTTCATTATTTAAATATATAAATCAATTTTTCCATGCCTACTTAAATCATATGAGAACTGTTAGAATTGGAGTAAAACTCCAATTACAACAGGTTCAAATTTAGTGCAACAAGGAGAACTCCCCTTTGGGTTCTACCTCAGCACCTAAACCTTTATGAGATCATGGATTAAATTTATCTTTGATTTCCTACGTCTAGGTTACCAAATATTTTCTTTTAATTGTTGGGTCTCATAATCATGATTTCCATCAACATTGCATCATGCGCTTACACACACAGTTTAGCTAGATGAGAGGATGCATTGGGTTAATGGACTATGTCACATCATCTATTGGATTTCTAATGTCCTCTCATCCCTTCTACTTTGCTGAGCAACAGAGCAAAATTGATAAGAACTTGGTTCACAAGCATCAAATATCTTAGTAGAGCTCTTTAAGGAAAGGTGCAAGTGAGCTTGAGAACTTGTCACATAGTTCTCAGCTCTACTTGCACTACTTTCCTTGCTCATGTCTAATTGATGAGCTTGGAACTCAAGTTCTTTAATTAATTAATAAATCATTTAAGTTTTATTTTTAGCAAATTATTTTGATAAAGTTTCATCCAGGCATTCCTTCAAAATAATAATAATAGATAGTTAATTAGAAAGCAATTTTACTCATTCAAACATCTCTATTACAACACCAATATAACCTTATATTTTCCTACAACTACATCTTAACCCTCTCCAAGGGGATTTAGCTTTCCATTACTGAATAAATAAAAGCATACATGCAAAAGGAAGTAAATATTGACATCAATTTACAACATAAAACAATCAAAATAGAGTTTAAGAAAAATATTAGAAAACACCCAGAGGTTTTACTGGGTTCTCTTGATCTTTCTCCTGCACTTCTACTTGACTTCTCCTCCTTTCCTTTGCTGTCTTCTTCTCTTCACTCTTCACGGTCTACTGCTTGCCCCTTGGAGAGTTCTCCTCCTTTTTCCTTTCCACAATATCTCCTTTTAGTCTTTTGAATATTGAAATTTGGAACCTCTCCTTGGTCTGAAATTAGTCTTTAAATAAGGGAGTTTTCAGCCCCATGAATTAATTACAAATGACCCTTCATCTTCTTCTACTTTAATACAAGCAATTTATTTTATTCTGCTTAGTCTCTTTGGATTAATCAGAGTTTAACTCAGGTTTCAAGAGGCAGAGGAATGCCAAAGGTCTCAATTTGTGGCCTTCCCTATGCTCCATTCAATGCAGATTTTGGAGTTTTCTGTAGCGGGCGATGTGGCGCACTGTAGAGGCTTTGATTCAAACACTATTCCACCGTGGCACGCTGTAGCAGATGAAGTTCAAATACTGTTCCGATAAGGTTTTCATAAATAATCAGAAATTCCGCCGTGGCGCGCTTCGGCACGCTGCAGCGGTTAGACTGTCGTGAATGCGAAATAGTAAATATTCAATTAGTTCACATAAGATTTTTCATGATTAATCAGATATGTCACCATGGCACACTGTGGTGGGCTACAACAGTTTTGTCCAAGCTCAATATTAATCTCTATTGGACATAGTGCATTGTGGCGCACTTGGAGCGCACTGTAATGCTTAATCTTCCGGGAAAGCGGATTGACACTGTTCAATTATTTCATATAACATTTTAATATTGCTCTTGGTAAATGACACTGCGGCCCGCTGTGGCACGCTGCAATGGTCTTCCTTCCAGGCCTTCAGATACACTTCCAGGTGAGGGAATTTAGTGGACCGCCATGGCACGTTGCGGTGCCACACATTAGTTTTCATTCAAAATTCTTCAATTCACCTCAGGCTTTCCCTTTTCTTCATTCTTTCTGAAAAAGTATAAATTCTACTCAAAGTATACTAGTTTATATGATGGTTTGAATATTTTTAACACTAAATTTTGCTATAAATTTTTGATATATCATTCTCAACCTTAAAAAACTATGAAGAGTTCCATCAGCAGTATGATGGAGAGTGAATTTAGTGGAACCATTGGGGCTGTAACATTAACTATCAGAGTTTGGGCTGAGATTAGCTTTTGGATCATTTGAGATTGTTAGGTCTAATTTTTGACTAATGCTTTCACCTTACCTATAAGAGAGTTAATTTCTTCATAAGTGTTGCTATACGTAACAATCATCTTAATGGGAGTATTCATCGAAAGAGAACTAGGATTCATTATGTTGAATCACAATGATTACTCTTTCAGAATTAGAAAGAAAAACATGCATTTATATTAATTGGAAACTTAGGGCAAAAATATATTCTCATTCATACTTTTTGAGTACAATCAATACAATAAGAAAACTCAAATGAACATAGAGGGAAAAGTTGATAATTATGTAAATGAAGAATACAGGATGCTAGAAAAGAAATGCTATATATGACTATGAAAGTCAAAGCACAATCATCAAAAGTACTCAGCAGCGAAAGCGATGCAGAAGTTGTTGTAAGTAATTGCATGATGATCTCTTCAACACATCTTCACTATCTTCCAACTTGCATCATTCCACCAACATCATGCTCCATCTTGAAGAATATGAGGCAAAATCTAAAAACGAATGTTGTCGGGAGACTGAATGATATTGAAACATAAAGTCGTACAATGTAACCACTCTTGAGCTAAGATCGAGATATATGACCCCCTGAAGACTGGGTATCTCCACATCTTGTCCAACACCAAAACTCCATTTGGTGATACACCCACAATTCTGCCATGATTCTAGCCATGCTGAAAGTACTCCTCCCAAATGACATCAAACTTCCTAAAATAGTACTCAAATGCTGAGAGGTCAAATACCATTTAGCACAATTTAAAATTTTATAAGTTTATTTACTGCATTAATCTTGTTCTAAGTTTTATAGTATGAGGAGCATAAATTTTCTATAAGTGTTCGTTATGATCATAGGGTGTCATGTTTGTTATAACTATAGGGTGTCATTCCTTGTACCTTTCTATTATGAGATTACACGAATGTGAAGTTATGAATATTTCAGGAAGTTTGCTCTGTCAGAGAATAGCCTATTATGTAGATAGAAGCATAGCTCCCATTAGACACCTTATGGTACTCTCTAATACCAACTGTGGTGCTTCACTCCACCGCTTGTGCAAGTGAGATATCATTTGCAATAGAAAGGGTCATCACTAACTAAAAAAAACCCTTAGATTAGTGCTGACACTATAAATGCCTACTGAGAGATACTTATGTTGCCCACACTAATCCTACTAGGATATCTAAATAACTGAGTACTTAGATATCTGAAATGGGAGTAATTATGACTCGAATTATTACATAATAATAATGATAATTCAGAGTATATTACTATAACATGCAAACATTAATCATAGAGTGCAGAAGTGATAAATAAACACATCCATTCATCACATTCATACTGTATAAAAGAGGTCAAAAAAAGGAAAATATCTCAGATATAGCAATGCTGAAATAAGAAACATGCAAGTACTGAATTTAATTATTACAAGCCAAAATATAACAAAAATAAAGATAGTGAAAAGCTAAATAACACTCTCTTCTAATTAAAAATAACAACTACAACTAAGCAGATGTAGAAGGATCATTCTCTTGCTCATGCTCCTCACCTGGCACAAGCTCTTCAAAAAGCTCTAAATTTGACATGTTAGTTCTTACATGCCAGGTCCCTAACTAAGAAATGAAAAGATCTTACATTAGATAATTATCTATGTACATTTTTGGTTGTTTAATAATTTGTACAATTTTAAGATATCACATTTAAATTAAGTAAAAGTGACAATACTATAGATGCAACAAGCCATAAGTAAACAATAAAGTCATAAATGAAGCATTTATAACCTATTAAGATGAGGCAAGTATAAGAACATCTCAAGACCAATCAATAATACATGCAATACTAAAGTATCTATGATGACTGAAATAAACATTCTAGCATGAATATGATCATGAAAAATCATGCTGAGTAAAGGGTAAATGTAAATGAATAGTGATACATATAAATAGATTAAGTCAAACAAAAATTAATACAAGCATCCTAACATGCATATAAGTACTAATATGTTTGCATAAGAAATTAAAATTGAAGTAAAAGCCTACATAAATTGAAAGTGAAGGGAGTAAATCCGCCATATCATAACTTTGGTTAACAAAGCCACTATAATTGAAATTGAACTATAACATGTCATATAATCATTTAGATACTGAGTGATAAAGCAAAATTGAACTAAATTGAAGAGGAAGAAATACATATACAAGTTTATTTTTATTTTTTTATTTTACTCCCGTGGACATGTCCAAAAGTAACTGAGGATTCAAGCACATCTGCAAGACTGAAATGTGTTCCTGAACTAAGCATAACTCTCCCCAATGATTACGTGTCAAGTATCATTATTTCTCTTTGTAGTTTATCCATTGGTCGTAATATGTATACAAAAATACCCACCCTGATATGAACCCGATGCAAATGTTATCAAAATCAAGAAGTAAGCAAGACTTAAACTAATAACTCGTGTGATATCTGTTATTATCTATTTTTATCTATCAGCTAATTTGAAAAAATATAAGCATAGGATCTCCAACATCTTAATATCCAATTAATTTTTAGAGTCACGGTCCTATAAAGTTACATATTAGAACGAATTAAGTTCTAATACAGAATCAAATAATATCACCTATTAAATTTAAGAAAATAAATAAATTGTCCTATTTGATAAGTTTTAATATTTCAAACCAACCTTGATAAATATTATCAACATGTGGAGATAAGAGCTTAAACTCTAACACATGGGGTTTGAGTCTCTTAACCCAGGATTATAAATATATAAATTCTAAACTATCTAATGTTAAAAATTAAATGAAATATTATTGAGCATAATCAAGCTCAACAAAGACTAGAGGTCCTATTGCTACTAATCAGAGGCAACTAATGGATAATCAGACCTTAAGTATGTAGGGCTAAGGTTTGACCTAAGCTAAAATGTCTAAAATGCTGATTAAGACATACTATATTGAGATAAATAAATTCTCAATGGATAACAAAAGTAGCTTAAAATGCTAGGCTTAGGCTTAAGAGAAAGAATATGAGTTCTCAAATTATACCCCAAGCTACTAGCTAGATTCTAGACCAAGCTAGGGTTTAGTTTAAGAGATAGATTTATAAGCTCTAACAAGTCTAAATTGATTAACAATGATTTTCGTTATTAATCTAATGATTTATGAGAGGAGATGTGGATTCTAAATCCACATTCACTGGTCTTATGATTTACTCACTTTAATTAGGGCCAAAACTAGTGTTTAAGCAAATGAGGCTAATAATGATTCAATTAATCTTAAACAAGGTTCTAATTAATTAACTTATTGATTGTATGAATATGGGACAGATTGGAAGTTTTAAACTTCATCTTAATTATGATTTACTCAAAATCACTAAAATGACACTCATTAAGGGTCTAAAAGTTAACTTTAAGATATAGGATTCTAAACTGAGTTTTCTCAATGCCAAATGATTCCCTACTATTTAATGAAAATATTAACATCTTAAACACTAAGTTTGGTTAAGAAATGAGCTTAATGAGCACTAATTAACATTCATACTCATTTAGGATTGATTAGTAAATTAAACTTTAGAAAATGAAGTTTTAATTTATAGCTAGGTTCTATACTGATTAAGGAGTCATTAGACACCTCAAACACTAAAATAAGAGCACTAATGATCTAAATATTTACTAATTAAGATTTAGAGTGATTAACAAGTTTATATACAAAAAAATTTTAACTCCATAATTAAGTTCTCCTATATCTAATAAAGAGATAGAGACCTTAATTATAAAATTTTGCTAAAGATTAAGCCTAATGTTCACTAATCTTTTTATAGGGTAATTAGGGCAAATTTAAGGAATCTAATCACTGAAACCTAAATATTTTTGTAAATTAATATTATATATAATTTTTCTAATTTGAATGGTATATCAGAACATATAAATTGGATTTAAATTGATTGATTTATATCATTAATTTAAATGGAATGTTTATATTATCCAATCATAGGCTTATGAATTAAATTAATATTTAATAACTGAATTAGCAGTAATAAAATAAATGCATAAATTTGGTTATTTAAATAACCTAAAATAAAAGGGCACAGTTTAGGTTCTGACCTTGCCCATTATTGTACATCTACTTTGCTGATTTCCCTAATTACAGGCGTATTAGGGCAAGTGTTAGGAGCCAAATTTTGATCATCCAGACAACACCATTGCTTAGTTTTGATCACAAATCAATCCTTACATCCAGATGCATTAAACACACCATTAAGCCCTTTGTGGGAGCGTCAGATATGCCGAAATACTGGATGCCCTAATTTGTCCTTACTAAACTTCTAGGTTTTACCGTGGGAAGCAAATTCTCCCCACAAAGACTTTGTCATCGCTTCATCTTGATCCCAGCATAATTTGGGACCGTAGACAGAGCAATAAAACCATTGACCTCGCTTGATGATCAGCCAAATCATTAGGATCTTACTTGCGAGTGTGCACTGTAGTGCACTATCGCGAGTCTGATTGATCTCAATTGATCAAACTGAATCAATCAATTTTAATTAGCTTGAAAGATTGCTATGCCATAGCACTCACACCGGGTGGCTATTGGATGCACTTTCAGACACCAATTATCATAGGGTCCTGAGGACTAACAAGCCGACTGACACCACTTGTCCATACAGTAAAATCCACTGTCTAGTCTGCCGCTAGGCCAAGTAAGCACCTAAACTCCCCATAGGCAATTAATGAAGGATCCTAGCACAGCCTAAAATAATTGAATCACATTAAATAGCAATTGAGCTGATTTGGCTTGCCAGGAAAATGGGTACATGGACAGAGATGGCTAAAGGGAAATGCAGGTGGTCGAGGTGATTCTAGAGGCTATACTTGGTTTCTACAGCTTCCAAGAATGAACAACAACTAAATGGGGACCTGAATGTCAAGTTGCACACACTAAATGCCTCAAAAGATGACTTGGAGCTGTTGGTCACCGATTGGAACTGTCAGGAGACGTGTAAAAGAGTGCTTTCTATTAGGGTCTTAGGATGGAGCACGGTGAGCAAAGAGATCACTGTGGCAAGCTCAGGGCTTTTTATAGCCCTGAGGAGCTAGTCTATAGCTCAGTATGGCCTCTCATGGCTCGCTCAAATGAAAAGAAGAATCGGATCTGGTTTGGTAGGGATGGGCCTGGAAGTTCACTCAGCTAAGGCCATTGGAGGCTCGACCGAGTGGGGAACTATGGCACCCACCCCTGCCATGGTCTTAATAATACGTATGTTAACATGATTATGGTGGAGTAGTCACCACGATAGATCCTTAATTTATAGCTAGATTAGGTTTTCATCCTAATCTACTGATAACTAAGGGATATGCCACATAGCTTAACTGAGACTTCACTAAATGTACATACAAGAAATGTAGAGTGCAGAAGCAAATATAATATAGCATCCATTTAACCATAATTCAAAAAAAAAATATAGTAGAACTCAGAATAAAATATATAATAAAATAAATACATTAGAATCATATTATTACAATATTTGAAATAAAGTTTAACTGAATAAAATAAACACTCATTCTCACTAAAAATAAAAGCAAAGACTATATAAGGGTCCACAGTAATGAGAAGATCCTCCACCTGATCCAGCTCCTCTCTTAGTGTTACAACTTCAAATAGCTCATAATATGATATTATCAGTTTCACAATATCAGGGTCCCAGCCAAAAAAAGATAAAAATCAGATTAAACAGTTGTTTAAGTATATTTTAGGCTGATTTCATGAATTTAATGTTAAGATATCATATTAAGAGAATATTTAAGCAACTATGAGGTGCAACAAGCAATAAAGAAACACATGGTAGCTATAAATAAATAATTTATAACTAAACAAATAAAGTATGTAATGAAACATACCTCAACCAGAGGCTGCAATAAGGTCAGACAATATATGTATATAAAGTAAGAGTGACTGAAAAAAGTCCTAAACATGCATATATTTATTTAAAATATGCTAATTTAATAGAAGTAAAATATGAACTAATATAAAATAGAAGCTGAACATTATATAAAACTAAATATAGATCCCATAAGCATCAGTAAAGAAAAATTGAAATAGTAATAAAAGTGTGCAGAACAGAAAAAATAAGTAAACATGCCATAATAGAAAATCTAGCTAACAAAGCCACAAAAACTATACTGAGATTGAAAAATTACTGAAATTAGAGATGTGTCTAAGTTAGTACTACCATAACAGAAACTGGCTAAACAAAGCCACTGAATAGAAAGTCCCACATATATCATTCTAGCCAACCACAGAGCTAAATCCAGTCATACTATAGAATCAGACATGCATCATTCTAGTCAATCATAGAGCTAGACCCAATCAATCTATTATAAAAGAACTAAACTACAGAGGTAAACTAACTAAGACCCACTCTATTGAACTGATAAGTAAAAGAATTGAATGTACTGATTTAAGATTTATAATATATATGAATTTTAAAATTGATATAGAATTCTCATTGAGTATCATATGTTCAACATATATGTCCAAGGTATAAAGCTCAAATACAAGGTGTGTGAAGCATCAAAGTTTAAATTAAGCAAGACTTTACTAAAACACATGTGATATATATTATTATATAATTTAACTGTTATATATATTCTAAGTTTATACAAGCTCATGATCTCCAATATCCTACTATCCAGTATAAACTCAGATTCACGATCTTATAAAGTTGAATATATAACTTAATAAGTTCTAACATAAAATCAAAAGCGTCGCCTACAAAGGTTAAATAAAAAATAATTCATCCTAATTTGATATATTTAATAAATCCCAAACCAATCTTGATTGTAATAATCAAGATTAAGGATTTTATAGTAAAACTCTAATTATGGGGTTCAAACTCTGAAATCTAGGTGTGGCGGCCGCCCCCTAATCGTCCGGATCAGGAGGTGGTCGTCAACGGGAAAACCCTCACTTAGCATTCAGATTAAGGAATGGTCATTCTTAATTAAATGTCGAGGGAGGATATGCCCTAAAAAGGGAAAGAGGTAAGGAGAGCTAATCACTAAATGAGCATACTATAATATATCAGAGTGCAAAAAAAAGACAAGTAATAACATCCATACAATCCAGATAAGAACTATATAACTCAAAATACATAAGCATGAAAAGTAAATCAGTTTAAACATGTATTATTACAAAATGACATTTAAGTTTAAGTAGTAATAGGAAAGGTAAAGTCACTCAGTCCTCACAAAGTAAAAGAAAACAACTAAGGGTCTTCTCCTGCACGCTACTCCTCATGAACCAGATCTCCAGAAGGTGCCACAACCTCAAAAAGCTCAGAATCTACTACTGCCGATTTCACAGTGATAAGGCCCCAGCCAACAAAAGAAAAATCTAGTTAGACAAAATGTCTAAGTACATTTTAGGCTGTAAATTTTTAAGTTAAATGATATCACAATATCTAAGCAAAGTAGGAGCAGTAAAGCATCAAAGAAAGGTAAAAAAGTTATAATTAACATAATTATAACTCATATAAGGTGTGCGGTAAACACATACCTCAACTCAAGCTGCAGAAAAGGGTTAAGTAGCACATAATGAAATCTATTAAGCACAAGAAAAAATTCCTAAGTATATGATCAATTTAAAGACATGTTGATTTACAAAATAAATTGGAAGTACTGAACTGAAAGTAAATTTCTGACATCCTAACATGCCATAAAGTAAAAATGAACTACTAAAAGTACAATTTTATATAAAGCTATAAGTACTAAAAGAACTATGGTATATAAGTAAAGTGCTAAACTGTAAAGCAAAATATATATTCCAGAACTGTAAAGTAATGGTAAAGTAAATGTAAGATAAATGTATAAAGTAAACTGTGAAGATACTACTACTTAGTCCTACCAAAAAGTAAAGTCCATCTGATCATCTAGGAAAGTAGTCCCAGATTAAAGTGTCATGCACTAGGAAAGTAGTCCTAGCCAATAGTAGCACGCACTAGGAAAGCAGTCCTAGGCAAAAGTAACATGCACTAGGAAAGTAGTCTTAGGCAAAAGCTGTCTCAAAAGTAACGTCATACTAGAAGGCAAACTAAATAAAACTTATCCCATAAAGTTATTTTCATTAAATATTCTCCTTAAGTTATGACAATGCCATATGCATGTATTTAAAGTTTAACATAGAATATTTATATATTATTCCATGTTCAATGTAATATGTCCAAATGTATAATGAAGTCCAAAATAAGGAAAGTATAGCATACAATTTTTCAATGAATTAAATAGCACTAAACAACTTTGTGATATCACTTTATTTTCTAATTAAATCATTCAAACTACTCTGTGTTACATAAGATTCAGAATCATCAATTCTTACACTGTTTGTAACTTAGAATCACGATCCTATGAGTTCAACATAATTAGGACTAGCTAGATCCTAATTATAACTGAATCAATGTCGTCTATATAATTAAATAAGTAAGTCAACTGTCCTAATTTGTTATTTTAAATAATGCCAAACTAAATCTTGATTAGCCAAATCAAGATTGAAAGGATTAAGAATTTAACTCCAAATAATGGGGTTCAATTCTTAATCACAAGGTTATCTTAAGGACTAGGGTTTAATCCTGTCTTACTAATTAAATGTAAGGCAAATCCTATTGAATTAAGTCAAACTCAATAGGATAGATCTCTAATCCTAATTCTAAGATTAAAAGATCAAATAATCATTTAATAAACTATAAAAAATCTATAAATAATTAAAACCAAGATTTTACCTAATGAGTAACCCACTTTACTCATTAGATGAATTCTAACATATGTTCTACTCCAAATCCTAGGGATTAAGGCTCTTAATTATTAAGAGTAGCACTCAAACACATATCTTAAGTAATGTTATAAAACCTATGGGTGAGCTAAGAAGTTCAAAGGAAGGAGAAGAACTTACATCATTACTTAGATTTTTATTTAAGACCAAGGTTAGGATTTTCCTTAAATTTCTAATTTAAGACTTAGAACTACCTAATTAAAGTCTAAATTACTTTAATTACTATTTATAATATTTAGATAATGATTCTAGAGCTAAAAAGTGTTTAATCCCAAAATTTAAGCAAAATGACTATTTTGCCCCTACTCAAGGGTCAAGAGATTAACTTTTGATTTAGGGTTCCAAATCTAAAAGTTTTAGTGGCAAAGTATTTCTTACTATCTAATATAAGATTAGACATTATTTATATTAATTTTTGATAATTAATAAGCCTTATGAGATCAAATTAATGAATTTGACTCATAGGGGCATTTTGGTAATTTGGTCAAATAGAATCTAAATTTTATATCAGTTTATTGTTGTTTAATGTCTAAGGTTTCAATAGAATCTGAAATTATTGAATTATGATAAGTATTGGTTAAGTTATAGCCAATACAAGTTTAAGGGTAAAAGAGTAATTTTGGGTTTTTTAATTAAGGGTCAAAATTTCTAACTTTTCTAATTGGTGTCCAAATTGAGCAAACTCCATGGCTATGATTTACAATTGACTCTCTGATCACATTGACTAGTGGTAGGCTCAATTTGGACTCTAATTGGATAAGTTACGACCTAATTATGGTTTAAGGTGATTAGTGAAATAAATTACAAAATCACTAAACTAACTACACCACTAGGTTCTAATCTACTCTAGGAGCTCTTTGAAATTTGAATCACTCAAATTGGATCATTAATTCTACTGATCTTTACTAATCAAGTTTTAGGGTAATTAGGGTTGATTTAAGAAATCTAACCGTTGGATCCTAAGTATTTTTGTAGTTTACTGTTAATTAGGTTTTTCTGATCTAAATAGAAATAAGGATCACCTTATTTGGAGTTATATTAACAAACTTATGGTCAATTGAAGTTCTAGGGTTAATTGACCTAATTAGGGTTATATCCTAAATAGGATTAGCCCAAATTTAATCTAAACAGAAAAATGAATACTACTAGATTAATCTTTAGGGTTTGCTGATTACTTTAAGAATCATATTAGGTATATTTGGATTAGTGTGTGCAAAATTAGGGTGATTTGAATGAAATGGTAATTTTGGTAATTAATTAAATACCTAAAATATCATTATGTGAAATATTCATCATAATAGGAAAATTAACAACACCAATAAATTTCTTAAATTTTTCTTATTAAAATAGTGTATTTTAGTTGTATAATTTGGACTTTCATTTTGCAAATTATGGATACTTAAGGTTAGAGAATTAATTCAATTAATTAATTCCATAAATATTACTATTTCAAATGTTTATTTCCTCTGTTTTCATTAAAAACTCTAATATTATGATTTATTAACTTATTTATTTAATTTATTATGATTTATTAATTTTGTTTAATTCTATATCTCATTATATATATATATATATATATATATATATATATATATATATATATATTTTAAGCAAACATTTTCTTCTATTGATCAACAAATATTACAAGAGAGTTCAATCGGGTCACAACCTGCCCTCCGGATCTCCGACAAGAACCAAAACAAAAGAAGTAAACCCAAAAAATACAAACAGCAATTGCCTCAAAATAGCCAACCCAAGCCAAAACACATCAGAAACCTATACAACCAAGCGCCACCATTCGCTCCTTGTCCGCTCGCACCTCAGAACAGGGGAAATAAGACCTCTACGAACACAGTGAGCATCCATAACAGGAACCAGAGGCTGAACGCGAGCGATCGCAGAGACGCCGTCGCCCTGTCCGTCCAAGTCGACGACACCAATAGCCATTCAAGCGCTTAACAGATTTTGAAAAGCATGATAGCACTGAGCCAAAATACCTCATGCAGACCAAAGACTAGAACCGCCAGCTACATATTTCCACATGCAACAAAGAACTCCCACAGGGCCGATGCCAGACAGAAGATTGGCTCCACCAACTAAAGTTTCCTGAAGAAGAAGAAGAGAGCAGAATTGCAAAAAAAGCCACTCAAACTAGGGTGAGGAAGGAGCCAACATTCCACAACCAGATTGAACTTGAATAAATAGAGGCTAGAGCAGGGACGCGATGGGGAAGACTGGGGCAGAGACATACTACCAGCCTGCATATTCCACTACAATCCAAGCCCATTAAAAGGATGGGCAACACAGGCAACGAGGCGTCACAACACAGTTATCGAGAGTTGCGCCATCATCAACTAAAAAGATCGTTATCACACTAGTAGCAGACATCCGATGAAAAGAATTGAAATTATGCCACGGATCAGCGAAGCCAGGTAGATAGAGGCTAGGAAGCGAAACCCGAACACATAGTCGGAAGCCCATTACTCACAACACCACCACAGCGTGAAATTAAAAGACTCCAACCAACTCAAAAAGAAACCAACAAGATAGGCATAATATAAGAGCAGCAAAATCTTGCACCATTGAAGAACACCGAAAGATCCTATCAAGCAAATATTAAAACCTGCCTGTCCCCAATGAGACAGTGCCCAGCGCAAAAACTAGGGGATCATCCAGATTTTAAGCCTTGGTCCAACCAAATAGGACCACCACTACTCCAAAAGCTTAGATTGCCCCCACCACTTCCAGCCAACCCTACTGATGAACACCTCTCCCGAAGGAGATAAAAGTAGACTCAAAATAAGAAAAGATTTTGGGTACCATCAATGAGAGAGTTCATTTGATACCGGGTGGACACCCGATCCTCCTTCACCCCCACTAGAAAGCCCCGCCATCTCCATATAGCTATCAATGTAAACCTTTAACAAGTGACTGGGCAACAACTTCTTCCCCCACTTCACCTTGGTCCTCACAGACCAAATCTGCCAACACACTTGGCACGCCAGAGTGAAGCCCCACTTACCCAAGTGATGGAAACACCAAAGAAAAAGAGTCGGGATTGACGAATGGGAACGAGAAGAAATTACGTTCAGAAAATCATAACTGGACTAGAGGTCCCTCGCAAACTGACAATTTAAAAACAGGTGAGCCAACGACTCTTCATTTTGACAAAACACACACTTAGAAGCTAACGACACCCCTCTTTCCTTAAGGATTTCATCAGCAGATAGAAACTCCTTAAAAATTCTCCAAACGAAAAAAGAAAGAGCAACCGTAGGCAAGGGGAACCAACCTGGCACGACTGGGGAGCGTGACTCCAGAACCTGCTTCGCTAGTTTCAACTTTAGCTTAGACTCTATACCAACCCTGACTCTCAAAGATTCCAACCCCCACCCCCCCCCCCCCAAAAAAAAAAAAAAAAAAAAAAAAAAATTGGAGTATTGCTGACCAGGTTAACCACTTCAAGCAACGAAACCACTTCCGCAATCTTTGAAAAATCCCACTTCCCCTCCGACCAAAACTCGGACACTGAAGAGAGAGCTGAACCCACCACCGGAATGAGGGTATGGAGGGGGCCCTCCTTAAACCACTTGTCAAGCCAAAAGGAGTAGGCTCCATCCCCAATGGCCCAAGAAATACACCCTTCTGCCTCGCTCCTGATTCTCAGGAGATTCCACCACACAATTGAATCATTTTGAAGAGCACCTCTTATAGAAATGTGACACTTGGACCCATACTTATTGTGCATGAAAGCGGCCCAAAGGCCCTCCCTACATCTTAGCCTCCACCAAATCTTGACACAAAAATCTACATTAATTCTTTTCAGAGGACAAAAACCCAACCCACCTGAGGCCTTTGGGATCGCCAGCGAATTCTAGCTGTACCACCTAATGGCCTTCCTTCCAGCATAATCTCCCCAAATAAAATTGTTACATAGAACATTAAAATGACTAATGAAAGCAGCCGGTGGTCTTAGTACCACCAGAAAGAAGTTCAGAATAACATTTAAGACCGATTGAAGGAGAACAAACCGCCCTCCAAATGAAAGACACTTAGCCGCACAGCCATTTATTTTCAAGGAGATACTTTGAATGATAGACTCAAACGCTGCCGGCCTCACCAACCCTTTTGACAAAGGGATCCCCAGATAGCAGAGAGGAAGAGAAGACCTTGACAATCCCGAGAGATTAATCAAGTCATGGGCCCTGTCTTGGACCACCCACTTACCAAAGACCACATTAGATTTATTGCGATTCACTTTCATACCCGAAATCGATTCCATATGCTCCAGGATTTTTAGCACTAATTTAAAAGCTTATTTTGTGGCTTTGCAGAAAATCAGAGTATCATCTGCAAAGGATAAATGCGAGATCACCATCTTACCTGAATAATGATAGGCAACCCCCTTTCGTGAGGAGAAATCCCTGGCAAGGAGTCTGGAAAAATATTCATTGACAAGAATAAAGAGCGCCGGAGAAAGGGGATCACCTTGCCTTAAGCCTCGGGACGAAGGGGAAAAGCCTCTACTTTCCCCGTCCAATAACCCTGAGAAGCCAATATTAGAAATTGCTTTGTACATAAACTGGATAACGAGATTAGAGAAACCAAACTTTCTCAGGATGGAAAAAAGGAAATGCCACTCCACCCTATCATAAGCTTTCATTATCTCAAGCTTGATAATAGAATTGCCCCTGTGGCATCTCTTGTCGAGGTCCTGGATTAGTTCTTTAGCCAGAAGGAAGTTATCTGTGATCAAACTACCTTGCACAAATGCACTATGAGAAGAGGAAATAAGATTGGGAAGAAGAATGCTTAACCTGTTTGCCATCACTTTTGAAGCAATTTTGTTAAAAACATTACACAAATTAATTGGACGGAACTCAGACCACGAAGAAGGATGGGATTTTTTAGGGATTAAAGCGATAGAAGTGCCCGTTACAAACTTTGGTAAATAATCTACAACAAATAAATCCAACACTGCCTCATACACCTCGCCTTTTATCGCCTGCCAACAAACCTGATAGAAACGAGGTGAAAACCCATCAGGACCCGCCGTTGTATCCGGGTCAAGATTCAAGACCACCTATTCTACTTCAGCAAAAATAAGCGGGTTAAGAAGAGAGGCATTTTCAGCATCCGAAACCTGAGGAAAAGAAAAATCACTTCTAATTTCCCCTGTGTAACAACCTTCAGATCTCCAAAGCTCAGCAAAGAACTTGACCGCCGAGTCCCCCAGAGCTTCCTTAGGAAGCCTATTGCCCTCACTATCATGCAAATGGCTGAAATTGTTAGACGCGTGCTTAATCTTAGTCCACAAATGGAAGAATTTCGTGTTCTTCTCACCTTCTTTGAAACGCTTTAATGCCGCATTTTGAATCCAAAAATCATGTTCCATTAATAGCACTGCCACTAGCTTACATTTGGCAGTTCTCAACTTAACCAGGTCAGGCCCCAGACCACCCTCATCCCCAAGCACCTCCAATCTTGTCACCTCATTTTCTGCTAACTTCACATTATCAAAAATATTGCCAAAATGATCCTTATTCTAGTGCCTTAAATAGGATTTAAGTCTCTATAACTTCATATAAAGAATAGACATAGCATTTCCTTTCACGAGAACCGGAGCCATCCAACTAGTTTTCACAAACTCAATGAACTCCGGGTGAAGGGTCCACATGTTTTGGAAATGGAACAAACTCCTAACCGGGGAGGAGGGGACCTGACTTATAGGAAGGAGGAGAGGAGAATGGTCCGACCCCAATCGGTTAAGATGGAGCACCAAAAGAGGATTGAACAAATTGAGGAAGCTTGGATTGGCTAATAATTTGTTCAGACGCGAAACTTTTGAATTGTTACACTAGGTAAACCTGGAACCCAAAAAATCCACCTCAACCAGATCTGAATTAGAAATTGAAGAATTGAAATCATGCATAGCTCTCGAGTAGCCTCGACCACAGCCCAGACGCTCCGAGGGGCATCTGACCACGTTAAAATCCCCGCCCACTAAATAAGGAGAATGATCCAATGAGCACCAAGATTCCAATGAATGCCACAAAACCCTATGCTCTTGATAAGAATGGCTAGCATAAACTACTGAAAGCTTCCAACTGAGGCTTTTCCAAGAAACCAAACCGTGCACCCCCTAGTCTTCATCCAACACCACCTTGAAGACCACCGATTCCTTCCAGAACAACCAAATCTTACTATTATTATTTGCAAAAAACTTAGAAAAATCCAACCTCTTTGCATACAGCCCAATTGATTGACTATGAACAAGGGGTTCCAAAATTGCTAAGAACATAACCTTATTACTCCAAAACAGATAGACCACACTAGCCCTACTCACCTTGTTTGCAATGTCGCGAATATTCCAGAACAAAAATGATGAATTCAACATAAATGTATATGAATTCAACATAAACCTATATCTCATTATATATATATATATATATATATATATATATATATATATATATGTATGTATGTATGTATGTATGAACACTAATTAATGTAATTATATATCTATTATAAGTAATATAATTATATCTGTTTATATATTTTTATTTATAATTCTGCAGGCGGCGGACCCACACCAAACACGTGCCGAGACGGAGTTGGCTGGGACAGACGGGCGGGTCCCACTGCTATCTCAGATGAGACCAGCTGATGCCTTTGGTTGACTGCGGGACCCACCACAGTTGCGGCGCTCCGGGAAGACGACGCGTGTCCCACGGATGGACACGCGGCGATGCTGGGCGAGCTGGCAGCATCTTGAGGGTCTCGCATGGAAAAATCTATGAGGCAGGCGCTAGCGGGTCGGGCCCGGGTCGATCTGGCCCGACCTAGGCCTCCGTCTTCCTCACCTCACGCCCGCAACATGTAGGATTAGGGAGTGAATGTTTGGGATCTTCATGGTAGTGAATCAATCAGGCTCTCACGGCGTTGGCCAGCCCTGGACAAGACCTTCCTATAGGTGGTTACATCTGGGTCTAAGACGTCCTATATTAACTACAATCACTAACCCTAGTTGTCGAGCACAGATCGTGATGGGTTCTAACGAATTGTACGGTGGCAGTTGACTCCAATTTGCGTCGATCAGTTACAATTGGTGCAATCGAATCCATCCAAACTTTAATCTATCTTATGAAATTGAGATTCAATGCGATAATAGAGTCATTGATCGAATGGATTGATTGGTAGACGTACCTTAAGTTGAACGGTCGGAAGCAACGGAACTACGAGAAGGTGACGCTCGGGATATCACAAGACTCGAACTGGCTCCAAATGATGAAAACCCCAGCTTAGAGTTTATTTTGACTCTTAATGGAGGTTTGGAAGCGGTGGAGAACGCCATGTGTAGCGGTGGCAAGCATCGTGAGCGAAGTAGAAGGACACGCGGAGGATTCTGCGCCCGATCGAGGAAGACGATCCTTGGACCGTCCGATCTTTCGATCGGATGGATCGAAGGATCCGTATGATCTAACTGCACGATTATGATTTAGGTTACGGTGTTAGGCGCTATGTAATGACGTTGTTTTAATATTTTAAATAATACTATAATTTAAATTATTATGCACAATTTAATTAATTAAATTTAACTTATTAAATGTACTACATAAATTTTTAATAAATCACCCCTAGCTAATTGAGGGGTAAGGAACGCAACGACATGATCGGATTTTTGATATTATGAGTATTTAATTATTTGATTTTTTAGGGTTTAAATAATATTAAAATACTCGCCAAAAATCCAACGACTTCCAAATGCTTCCAAAACATCACCCCTAGATAATTTGGAGGTGATGAACGCAATGGTGACATCAGATTTTTGATTTGAGGTCAAAATAAAAGTCAAATTCTAGGGCTTCTGGATTTTCCAAAAATCAAGTTTTGATCCATTTGACTCCTAGTTTGGACTGGACCTTAGAGGTGAGTTCTAAATGACTTAATTAAGATAATAGAATCATAATTATGACCTAAATTAGTCCTAATTGACTTTAGTAATAGCTTGGATTATTACACTTGGGTACTTACATCTAAAGGGTTAAGGTTTTCATAACTCTCATCAACTAAAGGTTAAGGCAAACTTATTATGTGAAATTGAACTTAATAAAATAGATCTCTAATCTTAAACTAAAGTTAAAATATAAAATAATCAAAATTAAAAGATAAATCTAGAATTAAAATCAAGTATTTATTCCATTGGGTAACACATTTACCCAAGGAATGAAATCTAGCATAAATCTACTACTAAGCACTAATGAAGAGAGTTCTAAAAGCTTGGAAAAGATACTTAAGGAATTTCCTAATGAAATGACTTAAGAAATGCCTAATAACTGAACACTAAAGTTTAATATTGAATTTAATTTTCATGATTTGGGATTAGGGAAGACATAAAGAGGGTTCCAATCCACATTATGAAATTTATTATTTAACTTGGGAAAATTTTGGAGAAAACTAGGGTTTTGCTTTAAGATCAAATTAACTTGTCTAAATGATTTAAAGTTGATTCATAAACATTGATTTTACTAATTTTAAGGAAAATGATAGATTTCTAATGCTTAAGGGCACTTAAATCAAAATTTTTAGGCAAAATGATCAAAATGTCTCTCCTTAAGGGTCAAAAACATGATTTTTATATTTAGGGATCCAAATTGAATTATATTAATGATAAATGATTTTTATTTTATGATATAAAGATAAATATTAAGAACACCCAATTTGGCCAAGAATTAAGGCTAATGAACTCAAATTAGGGTTTTAGCTCATTAAGGGTTGATTAGAAAACTTAATTAAGGAAATTTGAAATTTTTATCGTACTTAGGTTCTACTCTATCTAAGGATTCTATAGAAACTATATTTGCTAAATTCTGAGGTCAAATGACCAAGATATGAGAAAAATAAGATTTAACCAAAAAGGATAATTAAGGAAGATTAAGAGTGGGGCCCAAAAACCCTACTTCATTAATATGTTCTACTCTATTTTGTGAGTGATCAAAAACTTGAAATTTGAAATTTGGATAATTAATGAGCTTAATATTCACTCATCAATTATTAGGATAATTAGGGTAATTAAAAATATATCCATTAAAATTAATTTTTATTATTATTTACTGTTCCTTATATTTTTCTGATCAAAATAGTATATTTGATCATATGAATTGGAGCTAAATTGGCTAAATTATGAGTTACTGAAATTTAGGGCTTAATGGGTTTAAGAGGCCTAAATATGTCATTAGCAAAACTATGCATCCAATAAAAAAATTGACACTTGCAAAATGATTCTCATATTTTTTTGAGCAAAATGGCATATAATATTGCTATATTTGAATTTATGGATTTAAAGTTATGAGCATTTGAATATTTCAATTTAAATAGATTAATTAAACTAATTTCATTTAATTAACAATAATTTAAATCCTAAGCATAACAATAATAACCGCCATGGGTCCCATACCCATTCGACTCGGCACAAAGAGAATACGTGGCCTAAAGTGCAACACGCGGATCGGGTTCGACCCGACTCAACTCGAGACGAACCCAGAGGGGATGTAGTAAAGACCGTGACATGCCTCCTAGCGCATCAAAATTGACAGCTTTCACGTCGTCGCAAAAGGCCGGACCACTTGCAATTGGAAAGGCTTCAGAGAGACCTTTAGATTGGGGGTCGAATCGTCACCGATGGTGAATTGGAGCGCTAGCAAATAAGCTTCCGAATCAACAATCATGACAATTACAAATGGTGAGAAGAAGTGGAGTACCTTCGCTGGTTGATTCGCAAAGGGTTCCTTGGCGATGGGGATGAGTGATCCCTTGCTCCAGGCTATGATTTCACTTCTAATTCATTACAAAGGAGGCAAGATGACAAGAAGGAAATAAGATGGGGTTTACAAAGCCTCAAGAGCATCGACTGTTGATTAACTTGGTGGTGCATGCCGCACGTCGACACGCGCTGCGCAAGGAAGGAGAAATAAGAACCATCTGATCGGATAACCCGATCGAACAACACAGAAGGTGTCGTTCAGAAAAATTGACGGACCCGGCCCACCCGTTTGCAAATGGCACCCGCCAAAATTAAATAAAATTTTATATAATTAAATTATACCAAAATTTATATTTAAAATTGGATTATTAAATAGGCTCTAAAAAATACCAAGTGCATGAAATCGTACTGAAGTAGTTGAGATACTAAAATAACATACGAACTGGGAAAGAATCTTGATAGGAAGAATTCATGTTTGGGACTGGTACCGATGATTTAATGAAGCACAAATATGAATTAAATTTCTCACTAGCTCACTCCTTTGGAGCCTTCGGAGCCCTCACTTCGTTCGCAGCCTTCTGAAATCAGTCGTGAGGAGAGGATACTTGCTCGACTGTAAGGAGAGGGCATTGATCAAGAACTGGCAAAGACGTCAACTTCCAAGTATGCCTGCCCTGAGTTCTCCAGCTCCAAAACGAAAACGACAATTGGAATTGTAAATAGGCCAGAAGCATAATGTCGTGTTCGATCAGACAGAAGCTCGGAGCATCCCAAAATTTTACCCCTAGCTAATTCGAGGGTGAGGAATGCAACGAAGAAGTCGGATTTTGGTTTTGAGGTTAATTTAACTATTCTATTTTCGGGGTTTTTTAAATATATTAAAATATTGGAAAAAATTCAACGACTTCCAAACACTTTCAAAATATCACCCCAAGCTAATTTTGGGGTGATTAACATAATGGCGAAGTCGGATTTTTGATCTAAGGCCAATGTAATTATCTTATTTTTTTGATTATCTGAATTTCCCAAAATTAGGGTTTGGTCTGATTGACTTATTAAAATTACTGAAATGAAGATTAAGAATTGGTTTAGTCCCAATTGATCAATGTAATAACCTCGGGTTGTTATAGAAACAGGCGAGATTCATCATACTGCCAGCTAGGCAAGCTGTTGGAGGCTGTCGGGGGACCACCCAATGCGGGAACCTTCAAGGACAAAGCTCTACAATCCTAGATTAAGTCCTGGCCATCTAATCTAGGCCAAATCTGACATCTGGGAATAGGGGTTTGATTAACTAAAATATCATTATTGGATAAGAGGTTCAGATGGCTAGAAAGCGATCAAGATTAGCTATAATAACCTTAGGTTGTTTCTGAGCTTAACCTAAGAGTATTCATGCTCTAATATTAATCCTATTGTGTTCATATAATCATTGCAACCTTACCTTGAAATTTTGGGATCAATCGGACCTTTCTAGGTCAAATGAGTATTTTTTTCAAATTATGTACCATAATTAATACTCAAAATATTTTGATCTCAAATCTAAAATCTGATTTCATTTGAAATCCTCACCCCCAAATTAGCTAGGGATGCAAGTTTAGGAATTTTTAGAGGTCATTTAAATCATAACTAAATTTAAATTAAATTAAGAAAATTACACATAAGGGTTCCTCACATTTTAAATTTGCAAATATACCCATTAACCAATTATACCCATCCGGGATGTGTTTTGCGAACCGCGGGTAATCCGCTGCGGAGCCCGGTGTGACGACCCCAACATCGGTTAGGAGATTAAACCTGATATTAATACGTCACCACAACACCTAATACTGGATTAGAATGAAGCTAACCCAAATCATTAGATGTTATGTTTGGCCAAGGATTTAGATGAGGGTCTTAAGTTAAGATGAAAAAATATTAAAAAAAAAATGGAAAAATGCATGAGGTACATACGATGAATATAAGTTCAAAATGCATGTAATTAAAGAAATTACATTTATAAGTATGAAGATGCTAATAATTTACACATACAATTTGAGTAAACATTATAAGATGTATGTACAATTCAATTCATTCAGGTATCTTTTCTAAGCAATTCTACAATAGAAGGAATTCAACATGAATGAACATTAAATATTTACATTCATCACATTTATGAATATGTAAGATCTAAATATTTTATTCAAAATTATATATGAGAAAAATATATGAAGCAATTTGTTATCCTAGGATTCACACATCCTAAATCATTTACATTCATCACATTCATAAATAGTTAAGATCTAAACATCCAATTCAAAATCATATATGAGAAAATCATATGAAGTAATTTTCTATCCTAGAATACACACATCCTAAATTAAATTTAATTTAAAAATGAGGAATTAACAGCTAAATTCCAGTTAGGTATGCAATTAGATTTCCAATTAAGTATCAATTTATCCAAACCAAACATTTAAGTAATTTCTAATTTTAACAGAAGAATAATAAAGATAAGCAATTAAATTTAATTATTACATGCCAATTTAAAAAATAGAAAGTAAATAAATAAAAGTCTCTCTCTCACATTTAATACAAAGCAAGTAAATTAATTATTTAATAAGCGAAAGCAGCTATTAGCTTAAGCACTTGGTCCAGCTCCACTAGCCTCCAAATTCACCTGATCTATCACATTTTAGCATTTAAATGTGATAGGGCAAAGCCAACAAAAAAAAATATAATTAGACTAAACAGTCTAAGCACATTTTAAGATTAGACTAAACATTTTAATATTTAATTTAGATATCATAACTATTACAATTTAAGCATAATCAAGGGTGCAAAAATGAAAGCATTTATATAGGGAAAAGAAAGTAAGGGAAAGTAAAGAAAAGTAAGGAAGACAAAGGAAAAGTAAAATAAGTAAGAATACTCACATAATTATACATTTTAGCTTGCAAGTAAAATAAGGGTAAAAGCATCCTAGATAGGCTAGAAAAGTACTAAAGTGTGCATATAAAAGTAAATGAAATAAAACATGTATATGTTCAATGAACTTATGCTAAGTAAAGAAAAGAAGATAGTAAAGCATTTAAATATAATTATAACAACATTTATTGCAATCTAAATGAACTGTAAATAAGTAAAGTACAGTACTAAAAATATGGAAAGTGCAAAGCATGGTAATTGAAGAAAGATCTTAGACTATTAATCTAAAATTCATGATAAATCTATAATTTATATCCTAAATAAAGAAAAAATCTCATTCATTTTCATATTGAAACAACTTCCTTGATCGAATTCTACCTATTTTTCAGGAAAAATGCAAGCCCAGCAATTTCTGGACAATTCTGGAAGGTTTCTGCAATTTCTGGAAAAAACCGCTATGGCGCGCTGAAACGCGCGGCAGCACGCCACAGTGCGCTACAACTACTTGCTTGTAGAAGCCTTTTGACAAGGACATAGATGGATTCTAGAGCATGATTGCTATAGCGTGCCACAGTGGATGAGCTTGCGGCACTCAACTACTATAGCGCGCCACAGCGGATGAGCTTGTGGTACTCAACCACTACAGCGCGTCATAGCGGGTGAGCATGCGGGACTCAGCATGCCTAGCATGCTGCAGTGGGTAAGTTTGTGGGACTCAACCGCTACATCGCGCCACAACAGATGAGCTTGCGAAACTCAGCTGCTATAGCGCGCCATAGTGGGTGAGCTTGCGGGACTCAATCGCTGCAGCGCGCCACAACGGGTGAGCTTGTGGGACTAAATCGCTACAGCACGCCATAGCAGGATAGTTTGTGGGACTAAATCCTACAGCGCGCTGCAGCATGCCAATCTTATGACTTAAAACTGCTATGGCGCACTGCAGCAAAGGAGTTGCGGGACTCAGTCACTACAGCGTGCTGCAGTGGTGCGCCGAATTTTTGTCTGAACAGGGCATCTATTGTGGTTGGACAAGAACCCCAACCTGCTCCTTGTCTCCCATCCATAATTTCTTCTGCAGCAGAATACTTTTTAAAGGGAGAAATGAAATTTTGAAGTGATGTGGAGATTAAAGAATGAAAAAGTAGAGGTCACTTCACTCCTCAAGTGGGAATTATAATCATCACAGTAGAAAATTGAAGAGGGAAAAGCAGAATTTGAAAAGGAAGAAGAGGAGAGCAGTCCCTTCTTCACTTAAGAAGGGTTCCCAATTTGGCTTATAAAATTTCTAAGTAAGGAGAGGGCTGCATAGAAGAGAAGGAGAACTCTCTATGGGTGGAAGAACTCTTTTTGCTAAGGAAAAGAAGGTAGTAAGGCAGTACTACGGACCTAGGAGAAATAACCAAGAGCAAGAAGAGGAGAAATATGGAGAACTTCATCAATGGAACATTCTTAGTACTCTCTAACTCTTGTATTGTGTTTTTCTTAGTTGATCATGAACGGGTCTTTATCAATATATGTGTTCTTCTTTATCTCTAATATAATGGAGAGCTAAACCCCCCTTGGAGAAGGTTGGGGCAATCCTACATGAATTGAAAGAGACTATTATATATTAAAATTTCCTCAAGCTTAAATGAAAATTTGTGAAATAAATGACTTGTTAAAGAAATGAAAAGGACTATTGTGGACTTGAATGTGGACCAAATGATGAAAGAACTAAATGACTTCAAGACTAAAAAAGTCTTGTGCTCCATAGCTCACCCTTAGTTTGGAGCTAGAATCATGAGTGCATAAGAGCTTAGAACTATGTGAGAAAGTTCTTGAGCTTAGTGCACCTTGATCTATGCCCAACTAAAGTGTTGAAGCATGTGATCTAAGACCCACTAAATGAGCTTCGTTGCTCAGCATACATGAAAGGAGGGAGTATATTCTTTGAGAGCTCATGAATGACGTGACATAGTCATTGAGCTCAATGAAATCACTCCTTTATCTAAACTATGCATGACGTGCGTGATGCTCTTAGTGGAATCAATGCTTATAAGATCTTAAATAAAAAAAAAATTCTCATTTCTATAATCTAGGAATGAGAGGAAAACTAATAATCTAAAATCTTATAAGGGTCTTTGTGCTGAAATAGAACTGACTGTATGTTCATTTCAAGCATGAGATTTGAACTTGTAAGTCTTGGAGTTAAACTCTAAGGAGGACAATGTGCACTTGATTAAATTACACAAAATTAAGTAAAAAAGGGCAATGCTTGAGGAATCATCATACATGAGTCATCTAATATTTTATGTGGGAGAGACCCAACTCTCCTCTCCTTTTTATCAGAATTACTTTCTACTAAGGCTCGTTCTGCTTGTTTAGGAACCAATTCAACAAAGCATGCATAGTTTAAACATTATTGAACGTAGATATACCTTAGTAACAAAACACCAAATTCCCTGAGGATAATAAATCTTAAAACTCACATTTCAAATTATTACTTCAGACTACATACACTTGCGTGCAAGCACAGACGTGTATTTTGTAGTGTATTCAGTTTTTGGCATTGTTATCGGGGAATTGGTAATTATTTTACATTAAGGAGAATATATCAGGAAATAGTGATTTAAGCAAATCCTTTGCATAAAATTTTAATTTTTGTTTTTGTAATTATAGGCGCTAACCACTTACTTTTCAATCTTTTATTTTCGTTTGCTGAATCATTGAACGTTATTGCTAGATTTGTTGTTGATAGCTTAATTTTTGTCTTGTATGAATAGATGAATTTACATTGAATATCTTTTTGATCCAGAAATTGAAAGAACTTATTTACAAGCTAGAAGAGAACAAAATATTATGCTAAATCAATAAGCTATTATGGAAAATTTCAATGAAAATCTTGGAGAGTCTTTAGGAGCGCCGAGGGGAAGAGCACTTAGAAACTATGTACTGCCCACTGTTAGAGGAATCCCCCATGCTATTGTTTGGCCTAACATAGATGAAAACAACTTTGAAATCAAACCTTTCACGTTAAGTATGGTTCAAAATAACTAATTCGATGGATTGGCCACAAAAGATCCTAACTCCCATATTTCAACCTTCCTTAAAATTTGTCACACCTTCAGGTTTAATGGCATCTCTAAAGATGTAGTTAAACTAAGGCTTTTTCCATTTTCCTTAAGAGATAGAGCCAAAATTTGGCTCAGCTCTCTCCCGAGCAACTCGATCTGGACTTGGGATGATCTTGCTAAGAAATTCTTTGCTAAATATTTCTCTCTAGTGAAAACTGCTTGCTTGAGAATTTAGATAACTAACTTTAACCAGTTTGAAGGGGAGACATTGTATGATGGTTGGGATCATTTTGTGGAGTGCTTAAGGTGATGCCCACATCATGGGTTTCTTTTATGTATACAAGTTTAAACCTTTTACAATGGTTTGAACGCGCTGACTAGGACTCTCATTGATGCAGCCGCCGGAGGCTCAATTAGCAGCAAAACCCAAGAAGAGGCTTATGACCTCTTCGAAGAAATGTCAAACAATGCCTATCAATGGCCTCTCCAGAGGAATGAGCACATTGCTAAAAATGAATGTAACTCGCTCAAAAATTCACAACAAATTCTTGAGCTCCAAAACCAAATCTCTCAACTCAATAAAAAGCTAGAATGTGGGCATTTAAATTCTTATCAGGAGGGAGATTTTGAGTTAAGGAATGTCAATATAATCCTGAATCATGTCAGAAATATAGAAAGATTGGAAAACTCATTTATTGAATTTAGAACCTCCACAACTGAATTCATGAATAAAACTGATGCCACGCTAAACAGGCAACGAACATACTCTCTTAAGGCAAGAGGAGTCAGTAAAAAGAATAGAATAAAGGCTAAAAGAAATCATGAAGCTGATAGAGAAACTAGCGTTAGTAGGAGTTATTGGCGAGTATGAAAATGAGTCGGGGAACTCTATAACCCTAAGAAGTGGGAAAATGACAAGGCCAATTGTGAGTGAGGAGAATCATAGAAACATAGCGACAGCTAGAGAGGGGCAGGGGGAGGAAAAAGTCATGATCATAAATGAGAGGAATGATATAGGGGATTCAGAGAAGGTTCAACCTGATGACCAACTTAAAGTGACCCCTAACATCCCATATCCTCACCAAATAGCTAAGGAGAAATTTGATGTCCAATTCTACAAATTCTTAGGCACTTTTAAAACTCTTCATATAAACATCCCTTTTGCTGAAGATTTAGAGTAAATGCCGAGTTATGCAAAGTTTATGAAAGATATCATATCCAAGAAAAGATGGATTGATGAAAAGGAGACTATGGCATTAACAGAAGAATGTAGTGCAATCCTTTAGAGGAAGATTTCCATTAAGAAGAAATATCCTGGTAGCTTTACTATCCCTTGCACTATTGGAAGCCAATCTTTCCAAAAAGCCATTTGTGATCTAGGTGCATCCATAAATTTGATGACATTTTACATATTCAAGAAGTTAGAAATTGATCATTTGAAACCCACCTCTATTCTCCTCCAATTCACTGATAGATCTATAAAACCCCTATAGGAATAGTGGAAAATGTGCTTGTAAAGGTTGATAAATTCATCTCCCAGATGATTTCGTATTCTTAGATATAGAGGATGAAAACTAAGAAATTCTCATCATCCTTGGTAGACTATTCTTGGCTATCAGAAGAACTTTGATTGATGTCAATAATGGGAATTGAGATTGTGATATGGGGATGAGGAGGTGAAATTTCATGTAAATGATTCTTTGAGGCACACATCTAAGCCTAATGAGAATTGTTGGAGGATTAATTTAATCAAAGAAGCTTGGTTAATGGGAGATATGGAAGAAGAGGGAATGCTAGTGAAGGAGGAGGATGAGGATCTCACTGATAAGGGAGTGATTGAGAAATTAATTAAGGAGAGGAAAATAGTTCAACCTTCTGATGTTTACCCTCTAGAATTAGAGTTAAAACCTCTTCCCTCACACTTAAAGTACACTTATCTAGGAGAGAAGGAATCTCTTCCTAGAATAATCTCTTCCTTGTTAACTTAGCATCAAGAGAGTCTTTTATGTAAGAGCACAAGAGAGCAATTTGCCATCTAGAGTTTCCCGGATCAGCTCCTATCGAGAGGAGATGGGCGGGGACGAAGACCCTGTGCGGGTTGGGTCAGCCCGTGACCCGCGCGGTGCGATAGTTCCAGGTCTTCTGGTCCCGGTCGACCAGCAAGGTTTGGCTAATGGGCCGAGCCTATTTTAAATAAATTTGATTAATTGGATTTATTTTCCTTAAGGAAAATCCAATTAATCTAATCATAGGAAAATTAAATTGGAAAAATATAGAATATATTAATTGAATAACTTTTAATCCACTAGTCCAAACCCTAGAATATCATATATAAAATTGATCAGAAAATTATCAGGGATCTGAATATAAGATAATATTGAACATCTAATGGTTAGATTTTCTACTTTTTCCTAATTACTGCAGATCTTGATTAGGGTGAATTAGTAATTTTACTTAACCAAATTACATGTTTAGGGTGTCATTAGTCTCCTTATGAAGAGTTGAATGAATGTGCTAAGTGGATTATTTTTCTAATCTCTGTACTTTAAGTTATGCCCTAATCTTGTTAAATAACGATTAGTAAAAATTAGGGTTTATATATATTGGATCTTAGCAAACTTAGTCTCTGATTAATTATATGATTAAATAGAACTTCTGTGCCAATTTATATGAATTTTTGATGGCTAGATTTGTAATTATGTGCTAATCCTTTTGGATTGATTTAGGGTTTGATTAGCACTAATTATTTTCTATTTTTATAAAATTTTCTGATAATATGCTTCATAACAATAAGGTAAATATATAGAAATAATGTATGCTAATTTTGGAGGTATAAATTGAATAAATCTGAAATTAGAGAACTTAATCACCTAAATTAACTTAAGAAGTCTTAAGACTTTGATCAAGCTTTTAAGACTTGATCTAGGTCTAAGATTATCAGCAATAATACATACTTAATTTACTGATTTGTCATTGATCTATAAATGAACACTTGATCTCAATTAAGGCATGAATAGGGGCCAAACCCTAACCTGCTTAATTAAGATCCAAACTCTTAAATACTTAATTTAATTAACTGATTATAAGATAATGAGATTGACATTATTCCAATAATGCATTTGATTTGGTATGGATCTCAAGCATTAGAACTAGACATGCTAAGCTTAATCTAAATCTAAACTTTGGATACTTGATTTTTTCGTAAATAAGACTATTAGCATAATAATATTCATAAAATTTTCTTAATTGAATAAGTGATCTAACTCTAATAAAATCCTTGATTTAAAGCCCATAATCCTAGAATAAGGAATGATCAGATGACCTAATCATCTGATCTGATCATCCTAAATCTAAATGATAAGTAAAACCTAGAGTGCTAGCATAAGAGTGTGAGATATTAAGTATCTCAATACAAGATTGTTTCTGAAATATTTTAAGGACCTAAATCTGATTATACATTGAGGTAGGAGGACTTTGCATAACTCATTGAGGTAGAAGCTTAGATGACCCTTAACTCTAGAAGTTGATCTTAACCTCTCGTGGTATGAATCACTTAAGATTTAGAATGACACCTTTCCTTGTGGTAGAACCTATATTGAGTGACGCTTAATCACAGTTTCTTGGAACCTTGTATAGGACTTACATATTTAGCATAAGGATTTATAGTCTTAATAAATCCTTATTAATTAAATAGAGTTGTGCAAACCCAGATTATTGGTTGGTGTTCTATGGCATACCTATAGTGCTGAGTTTTTTCAGTAGTATTCAGGATTGGTTGATTCACTCCAATGTGGACTTATGAGCAGGTGCTATCCCAAGGGATTATATATATACAGTCCCGTTAGAGTAAATCTCCCAAGACTAAGAGTGTATAAAACATGTATTCATTCCTTAGTTTGATTGAAATATAAATCACCAACGGGCGATGCCTCCTAGCGAAGACCGCTTCAATAGGTGTGGCTCAAACAAACTAAGTAATTAAAATCACCTTCTTTAAGACACTGAGTGTGGTTGTGAGTTAGGCATCTTAATAACTTAGCTTGAGATACAAATCGCCAACGGGCGATACCCTTTATCGAAGACCGCTTTGTTAGGGTGGCTTAATTAAAATAAGTGATAAGAATCACCTTTCTTGTAATTGCACTAAATATCTGTATACAATCACCCCACCTAATGATCTTTAAGCAAATCTTCAACTTTAACTAATTATTATTCTAGAATATATGAGTCAGAATCCTTTTAGTAGGATTCTGCATAGTAGAGACCTAGAATTCATTATTGGTATTCAAAGTTTTGTAGATTTTTGGATTTTTCTCATATAGAATAGAAGCATGGGCATATACATGAGCATGAGTTTGATGAACCATTTCAGCAGTGATGCATGAGTATCAATGATAAATTATGGGTTACGGAATGTTGCATACATAGACTGGGGAATCTCAGGATGCATCGGCCTCCCAACTGAGTGTATGTATACATTGGACCGTACAACTCATAGCCTTTCAGTGATAGTTCTGTGACATACCGTGGCATGCCGTGTTGTGGCATATTTGGGTACATCATTCTAGTGACATATAGTACACATTTGACTTTTCACATTAATTTCTAAGAAGTTTATATTTTCGTTTACTTTCAGTATTCAGTTTTGATGTAGTTTTACTTATTTAGTCTTTACAATTTCAGTTACCTTATGCCTTTACTATTATTTCTTACAGTTGTGTTTACTTTACTGTCTATTGCATTTACTTTAGAACTGCTTAGTTAGTTGCGATGTGTTAGACTTCTTATCTAACATGGGATACTTTTGGGATCCGACAATCTGCTAGATCCCGAGCAGCTTGTGGAGATAGGGTAGGAGAACCTACAGGAGATCCCGAAGGAGTATATGGAGCCTTAGTGGAGCAGCTTTTCACCTTTTCTTACTACCTTACTTTCAGTAATTTATATATACTTTACATTTCATCTTTAAATCAGTTTGTAATAACTCCAGATGTATTTTACTTTTCTTTTTTGAGATGAATGGTCATTACTGCTTTGTGATAAAAGTATTATGGATGTTTTGCTTTAGCTTCTGCACTATATTATACTACTATACTTAGTATTATGATGTGATCAGCATACTGGAAATACTGATATATTTATAGCATATATTGGATTTATATTTTCCTTTTTAAATCCAATATACGTATTAGTCTAATACTTAAGATAAGTAATCTACTCTTATCTTAAGTATTGACTCTCGATCCTACGCTCAAGTTTAAGTCAGCAGCCTTCAGTGTGACCCAGTCTTTTAGCCTATTTGGGAAGATGAGTTTTGTGATGCTCTTAGTGGAATCAATGCTTGATAGATCTTAAATAAAAAAACAACTCTCATTTCTGTAATCTAAGAATGAGAGGAAAACTAATAATCTAAAATCTTATAAGGGTCTTTGTGCTGAAATAGAACCGACTGTGTGTTCATTTCAAGTACGAAATTTGAACTTATAAATCTTGGAGTTAAACTCTAAGGAGGACAATGTGCACTTGATTAAATTACACAAAATTAAGTAAAAAAGGGCAATGCTTGAGGAATCATCATACATGAGTCATCTAACATTTCATGTGGGAGATACCCAACTCTTCTCTCATTTTTATCATAGTTACTTTGTACTAAGACTTGTTTTGCTTGTTTAGGAACCAATTCAACATAACATGCATAGTTTAAACATTATTGAAAGTAGATATACCTTTGTAACAAAACACCCATGTCCCTGAGGACGATAAATCTCAGAACTCACATTCCAAATTATTACTTCAGACCACGTACACTTGCATGCAAGCGTAGACATGTATTTTACAGTTTGTCAATTAACATAGTGTAGAACTATGGAAAGTAATATAGCTAAAAGCTATCATGAGTCTTAAAAATCAATAAGATTGTAGAAGATCTCATATTTTAATTGATTAGAGTTGTTTTAAGAAAGTATTCATTCTGCGGGCAAATACAGAATGAAGCGAGGAAAACACGTCTGTTTAACAAGTAAAAGAAAAGTGGGTCAAAACAAATAACACTCACATTCACCCTCTGAGAATATGAGGTCTCTTTATTACTCCTAATTAGCCTGCCCTTGGTTTAACAAATAATGTAAGCTCCTATAATTTTTTATTGTGAAAGTTTTATTCATGCATAATGTCTTATATGAATGGTTCATATGAATAAGGATCAAAGCTAAGTAATCATTGACTGTGAGATATTGATCTCAAGTCAATTGTAAGTAAGAGTAGTAATTGGGGTTTTGAAAATAGTACTTTCATTTCATTTTATGAGATGGCAAAATAATTTATAAGTATAACAACACTAATAGAAACTAGTTCTATTCTTATTTTAAACCATAAGATTTAAATAAGTTAATTGAATCAAGATTTAGGAAACTAATTAGGGAAGGTAAGATTAAGTAAATACTACAATTAAGGAAGTTAAAAGTTAAGGCTCTATTAACTAAACTCATATAACTAGGTTAAATTAAAAGAATCTTTTTTAATAATTAACTACTAATCTAGCTAGGTTATTATTAAAGGAAAGGTTTAAGGAATTAGGAAAGAAGGGTTTGTAAACTATAAACTCTATGTTTCTATTAAATTAAATATATCCATAATAATTAAGTATTCATTGACACAAAATTTTATGACATGATAGAAAGCAGAACAATAATGAAAATAAATAATTAAATGATGACAGGCACCTTTCAGAAATTGATACCAACGGTCGGCTCTGAAATCAAAGCGCCGATCGTTGGATGATTGACACGTGCCACTGCTGCACACAAAATGATGGATGGTTCGATTGAATTGAACCGGCCCAGTCCGAGAAGATACATCCAGACCACAGAGAATCGGGTCCAACTCCATCTTCCCTGACCTTTCATCGTAAAGGGGTTTTTAGGGTTAGCCTTTACGGCATAATCAGGGAACCGCATGATAGAGCCAGCACGCTGACCTCGAGTTCCCTCGAAGGTCGATATGTCCTCCTTGAACCATAGCTAATCGCTAATGCTAAAGCCGGTATACCTGATGCCCTAGATTTGGACATACGAGGGTTTCATCGACACGCTCAGGGTTGATTTAAGCTCGATCGAGCTCGATCAACCTTCACAAGCAATTACCAGACATTCAAGGAGGATAAAAGAGTAAACCATTAACAAGGAAATCAAGGAGGAGGTGCATGGCAGCTCGAAAATAATGGAGATATTAGGTTCTAACAGCATCCAAACAATAACTCTACTTCCGCACTTAGAGTCCTTCTAGAATTAGAAATTAGCTTAGGAGAAAAATAGAATGAAAATTATGATGAAAAGAGGGATAATGTCAAAGATAGGGAGTCCACCGTACGCCACCTGCTCCCTGCGAACACATGATTGCGTGCGAGGACGAAGGCGTACATAGGGTGGATCATGGTCATTCGTTCGATCTGTCGATCGAACGGCTTGATCTGCTATAACTTATCAAATTAAATCATAGCCGTCTGATTTGCTTCAGGAATGTGCGACAGTCCAAATTAAGCCGCGCGACTATCCTGTGTGTTGGACTCGCGCACAGGATCCGAGCGTTCCATATTTTTAACCGATAAAATTAATTAAATAAGTTATATACTTACATTAATATAATTACTTAAATTAAATAATTAATTATACTCAATTTATTAATCAAAATTAGATAACCAAACGTACTCCGAAAAATCCCAAAAATTGAGGGGTGAGAAACTCAAAAATAAAATCGGATTTTTGATTAGAGGTCAATTTAATTATCTTAATTTTTGAGTATTTAAATAATATTAAAATATTCGAGGAAAATTTGACGACTTCCAAACACTTTCAAAATATCACCCTAACTAATTTGGGTGTGGTGAGTCTAATGGCGGACTCCGTTTTTGATTCTAAGGTTTAAATAAAATAAGCATTCTCAGAATTATCAGAAAACTAGGAAATATTAGAAATTGTCAAATAATCTCAAAATCACATGAAAATTGAAATGGAGGCTCTTAATACTATTATAAGACTAATAGAAAGTTATTAGAGTCAATTAGGTCACTAATTGATGGGTAACAACACTAAGGTTGATATAGACTCTCCTTAGTAAAAAGAGTGTCGCCCACTATAGCGCCCCGCCCCGTCGCTGTGCGCAAAAGGTATAATAGATTGACGATGGAGTGGTGCGCTACTCGGGGAGGTAAATAACAACAAAGGCACAACCCGTCTCCCCGAATAGGCTACTAAAATTAGCCACACTGAAGGCAGTTGACTCGAACCCAAAAGTGGGATCAAGAGTCAATACTTAAGATAAGAGTAGAGTACTTATCTTAAGTATTAGACTGCACATATATTGGATTATCAAAAATAAATAAGGAATCCAATATATGTTCTAAAATATCAGCATTTCTAATATACTAATCAAATCAAAATACTAAGTATAGTAATAGTATAACAAAGTGCTGAAGCTAAATCAAAACATCTAGAATACATTCATCACAGAACAGTAATAATATTTATCTCAAAAAAGGAAAAGCAAAAATACATCCAGAATTATTATAAACTTATTTAAAATGAGGCAAAAGTAAAGTCTATCTAAAGTACTGAAAGCAGAAAAATAGTAAGGTAAAAAGGTGGAAGATTGATCCACTAAGGCTCCACGTTCTCCTTTTGGATCTCCTACAAATCATCCTGCCCTGTCTCAACAAGCTACTTAGGATCTAGCAAATTACCGGATCCCAAAAGTACCCATGTTAGACAATAAGTCTAATACATCGTAACTAAACTTAGAAGTACTAAAGTAAATACAAGTGGACAGTAAAGTAAAGAAAGCTGTAGGAAAGTTGAAAAAAGGCACTGAGTAACTAAAACTGTAAAAAATGTACGACGTGAAACTGAACTCAAATCTGATTACTAAAAATAAGTGAAAACGTCAAATGCTCATAAACCAATATAACAATGTCCAATATTGTACTAGATGTCACTGGGATCACACATCCAAATATGTCACAACAAGGTATGCCACAGATATGTAACAAAACTATCACTGAAAGGCTATGAGTCGTATGGTCTAATGTGAACATACATCCAGTTTGGAATACAGTTTACTATGATGCCGATGCATCCTGAAATTCCCCAGTCAATGTATTCAACATTCCATAACCCATAAGTCATCACTGATACTCATACATCACCATAGGAATCATTCCTCATACTCATGCTCATGCTCATGCCTATGCTTTTATTCTATATGAGTAAAATCCAAAAATCCATAAATGTATTGAAATACCGATATTGAATTCAAAGTCTCCATTGTGCAGAATCTTGCTAAAAGGATCCTGACTCCTAGCTTCTAGAATAATGATTGGTTAAAGTTGAGAATTTACTTATAACTCATTAGATGGGGAGATGGTATACACACATATATAGCATACTTCCACGAAGGATAGTTTCTAACTCTTAGTTTGATTAAGCCACCCTAACAAAGCGATCTTCGATAGGAGGCATCACCGATGGTGACTTGTCTCTCAAGCTAAGCTATTAAAATACCCAATTCACAAGCACACTCAGTGTTTTAAAGAGGGTGTCTAAGATCACATAGTTTGCTTGAAGCACACCTATGGAAGCGATCTTCGATAGGAGGCATTACCCGATGGTGATTTTTATTCAAACAAACTAATAATCTAATTTCCCTAATCGTAATACTCAAATGATTGAATGATTTAGTCTAAGTGAGACTATGCCCAACTAAACTAACAGGATAGAACACAGACATAATCTATACTAAGATAAATCAACCAACCATGATTAATACTAGGATAACCTAGTACTATGGATATACCCAATACCACCCAATAATTAAGGTTCAATAATTCTATTTATTCCATAAGGATTTATCAATACTATCAATCCCTATGCTAAATGGGTGAGTCTGACACATGGCTCCAAGAAATGTGATCAAGGATCACTCAATATAGATTCTACCACATGGAGAGGTGTCGTTCTAAGTATCTTAGATGATTCCTACCATGAGGGGTTATGATCAACTTCTAAGGTTAAAGTGTCATCTAAGATTCTACCTCAAAAAATTTACAGAGGTCCTTCCCACCGCAATATATCATCAATTAAGGTCTCTTAAAATATTTCAGATATGAGCTTAACGGTAAGACAGTTGAGATCTCACATTCTCACTCATAATGTTAGCCTTATAGGTTTCACATAATATTTAGGTTTAAAGTGGTCAGATCAAATGATTAGGTCATTTGATCTCATATTATTCTAAGATCATGGAAACAAATCAAGAATATTATTGGAGTTAGGTCAACTTACCAAATCAATACAATTTTATTAATTCCCTTATGCTAATAGTCTTATTTATGAGAAAATCAAGGATCCAAAGCTCAGATTCAGATTATTCAATCACATGGCTTTATTATTATCCTTATCATTTCTAATTCAATTGCTTAAGATCAATACCAATACAGGTGTATTATAGAAATAATGTCAATTGCATTATCTTGTAATCAAGTCAATTTAATTAAGACTTATGAGTTTGGATCTTAATTAAATAGGCTAGGGTTTAACACCTGCTCATCTCTAATTAAGATCAAGTATTTATTTATAGATCAAATGTCAAATCATTGAATTAGAGTTGTATTATTGGTGGCAATCTCAAACCTAGATCAAGTCTTAATAGTTGATTAAAGTCTTAAGACTTCTTAAGTTTAATTAGGATATTTAGGTTCTCAAATTTAGGTTTATTGAATTTATGCATCATGAATTTGCATACATGGTTTAAATACATCTACATTACTGTTATGGAGCATAATAAATGAAAATTTCAAAAAAACAAAAAATAATTAGTGCTAATCAAACCCTAAACCAATTTAAAAGGATTAGCATCTAATTACAAATCTAACCATCAGAATCTCATACCACTTGGCACATAAGTTCTATTCAATCATACAATTAATCAGAGACTAAGTTTGCTAAGATCCAATGATTAAACCCTAATTTTCACTAATCATAAGTTAACAAGGTTAAGGCATAAGTTGAAATATAGAGATCAAGAAAATAAACTACTTAGCACATTCATTCTACAAATTATAAGGAAACTAATGGCACCCTAAATATGCAATTTGGATAAGTATTCATGCTAATTAACCCTAATTAGAATCTGTAATAATTAGGCATAAAACAAAAAATCCAACCATTAAAAGTTAGATATTATTTTATATTCAGATCCCTGATGATTTTTTGATTAATTTGATATATAATATTATAGGGTTTGGATTAGTGGACTGAAAGTTATCACATTAATTTATTCTGAATTATTTCAATTAAATTTCCCTATGATTGGATTAATTGGATTATTTTCCTTTAGGAAAATAATTCCAATTAATCTGATATTAATTAACGGGCACGGCCCATTAGCCAAACTGCACAGGTCGACCGGGGCCCGAAGATCCGGGACTGTCGCACTGCGTGGGTCACGGGTTGGCCTGACCTACACAAAACCATCGTCCCCACCTCGACTCCTCTCGGCAGAGGCCGATCTAGGAAACCTTAGATGGTAAAATTCACCGTATAGAGCACACTCCTTGGCCTTGGGTCAATCGAGAATCGATTCCCTAACCAAAATGCACCGATTGACACTCAAAGCCCCCTGTGAGGTGGTCTGGTTTGACCAGAACCTACTCACCCGAAGGCTCCCTTAATGAAGCTATTGCGGGGACACAATTCTCCCCACAATGGCCACGCCAGACCCAGGGCTTGATCCCTACACCATCAGGGAGGTGAGACAGATCGAAATCCCTGGCTTGAGGGCTTGAGGTGGGCTGGAATGCTGGGTCCCTACTCGACCCGAGGTGTTCCTTAAGGATTTAGCTTGATCGATTGATTTGATCAATTGGGACTAGCTCAGGGCCTAATTACAATAGCAATGAGTTCAAAATGATAATAAGCATCAAGACGAATCAAACGGAATGGAGCCCGAGCCTCATTGACTCAAGATTTGCAAACGGGGGTACCTGGTTTGACGATTGAGCTCAAGTGGTCGACTGAAAGCAAGGTAGGGACTGGCGATGCTTCCAGAGAGTGTAAAGGTTCCTGAACACCATGAGAGACAATAATCAGCAGTTCGAAAGCTCTTAGATTTGCCTACGCAAGCTTGGTCAGACGGTAATGGAGAAAGAGGCAGAGAACAAATCAAGCTCAATTAAGCAGCAAAAAGATCTATGTAAGAATACTGAGGCTATTTATAACCTCGGTTGAGAGCAAGGAAGCTTCCTCATGCTAGGGAGGTTCAAGAGATCGGGCCATGGATGAGCTCTCGAATTTCCAATTCGAGCTTGACCGGGCCACGAGGCCCGATTGGGGCACCTAACCATAATGGGAGGATTCCCAATGGCTTGCTGAGATGGAGGCGCGAGTGGGGGACAAGCTAGGCAGTTGGCAGTACGGAGGATTTCCTCGATTGAGCGCGCGAGCAAGTGGGGACGAAGGTCCACAGTCGCGGGAGGGTCCGGAGCCGTCTGATTGATCAATCAGAAAGGAGCGATTGTTCTAGCTCGATCTGATTGAATCCGCACCATAAGATTCATGGGACGCATCTAATGGCAGATCCGCGGTTCCGCGGGATCTAATCCTAGTCATTTGATTGATTGGCTAAATGGCGGATATGATGGAAGCACTGCTGTCATGTGACCTAGGCTCTGCAGCGGATCACCCGTGGTCCACACAACAAATCCTAGTCGTTTAGTTAGTTTAAGGGTCATAAATGCAAATTTGAAAAGTTAGAGACCCCAAAGTACAATTAACCCATTTTAATTAAATGTGAATTATGGCGTAAATGATCTCTAAATTGCACCAAACTTTCACCCTTAGCTAATTTGAGGGTGAAGAATTCAAAAATACAATCAAATTTTAATTCTGAGATCAAAATATTTTAGGTCTAATCTAGGGCATCTAAACCGATCAAATGTCATCTTGGACTTAGAGAAATCCAAGTGACTTCAAATTTTCAGGATAGGCTTAATTTGATGTTATAAAGGCAATGACATTGAAATTAATGATTAATTAGACTATAGATTTGCAGGGTAGGGTTATTACAAACTCCCCACTTAAGAGCAATGTCATCCTCGATATCATCTCAAGAGAGAAAACATGCAGGAATTTTAAGAATTGAATTACAATTCAAAAAATTAACGGATACTTAGATTCTCAAAGAGATTGGGATACTTTCTTCTCATATCTGCCACTTTCTCCCAAGTAGATTCTTTTAAAGAGCGATTCCTCCACTGAACCTTTACCATTAAGATTGAGCAATTTCTCAGTTGCTTCTTATTGTGAGCAAAAATCTTAATTGGCTCCTCCACATACAAAAGATCCGACTGGAGAGATACTGCTGGAAGTTGAATCAGATGAGATGGATTATGAAGACATCTCCATAGAGAGGAGATATGAAACACATTATGGACTGTAGAGAAATCTTCAGGATGCTTCAATCGATAAGCTGCAGAACTAATCTTCTCTAATACTTCAAAAGGTCTAACGTAGCTGGGACTTAGCCTCCTAGCTACACCAAAATAATACACGCCTTTCATCAGACTGACTTTAAGATACGCAAAATTTCCAACATCAAATTCTAGAGTACGATGATGAGCCTCATGATATTTACTCTGATGATCTTGAGCTACTTTAATTCTTTGCTGAATCAGTTGAATCTTTCGATTAGTTTCCTCAACTAATGTTGAACCATAAAGTTGAATACTACCAGTTTCAGACCATGCTAAAGGAGTACTGCATTTCCTACCATACAAAGCTTCATATGGAGCCATGCCGATACTTGCCTGAAAACTGTTGTTGTATGTGAACTCCATGAGAGGAATATGATCTTCCTAGAAGCTTTTGAAATCCAGAATACTGAGACGAAGAAGATCTTCCAAGACTTGATTGATTCTTTCCATTTGACCATCTGTTTGAGGATGAAAAGTGGTGCTCATGGCTAGAGTAGTCCCCAAGTCTTGATACACTGCTTGCCAGAATTTAGAAGTGAAACGACTATATCGATCAAATACGATAGATCTTGGAATTCCACGGAGCCTGATTATTTCCTTGATATAAAGCTTAGCCAATTTCTCCATAAAATCAGTTTGATGCATAGGAATAAAATGTGTCAATTTGGTCAGTCGATCGATAATAATCCAGATTGAATCAGCACCAGATCTTGATTTTGGTAAGCCCATAACAAAATCCATAAAAATATCGAACCAACTCCATTCAAGAATTGCCAGAGGATGAAGAAGTCCTCTGGGCTTCTGATGTTCATCCTGACCAGATTACAAGCATGACACTTTGTCACAAACTCAGCTACGCTTTTTTTCATTCCAAGCCACTAGAATGATTTCTTTAGATCTTAATACATCTTGGTACTTCTAGGATATACTTGGTAACCAAAATTGTGACCTTCTACTAGAATCTCTTGATGCATGGATTTGGGAATCCGCAGACAATCTCCTTGATAGATTACATTACCTCGAAGCTGAAGATCAAAGTGACGACTGCTTTCGATCTCTACTTTAAACTTCAGATAGTCTTTATCCTTTATTTTGGAGATGGAGACATTGCGATGAAATGCTAGTTCAATGAACTCATGGATATCAGTATGCTTAGCATAGTACCACACACTAGTTTGATTTCAAGCTTTCTGAATTCTTTTTTTAGTGAACTTGATGATATCATGGAAGTTAGAGTAGCATGACAACTGAGTGCATCTGCTACGGTGTTCTCTTTTCTTGGATGATACTGAATGCTCAAATCATAGTCGCTTATTAACTCAAGCCATCTTTGCTGGCAATAGCTTAGTTCATGTTGGGTGAATATGTACTTTAAGCTCTGATGATCAGTGAATATGGAACACAGGATGCCATAAAGATAATGATGCCAGATTTTTAGAGCAAATATTATAGCTGTTAGTTCAAGATCATGGACAGGATAGTTTTTTTCATGCTATTTTAGCTGACGAGATGCGTAGGCTATAACTCTCCCTTCCTACATAAGCACGCATCCCAAACATATGCCAGATGCATCAGTATAGACTTCGTAGTTGAGACCTTCTTTAGGTAAAGCTAGAACTGGTGCAAAGGAAACATCATCTTTTAATGATTGAAATGCCTTCTCACACTCTGGACTCCAGATAAAAGGTATTACTTTCTGCATCAACTTTATAAGAGGAGACGTGATTTGTGAGAAGCCCTTGACAAATTTCCTATAGTAACCTGCTAATCTCAGGAAACTTCTGATATCAGTCACAAATTTTGGTTGTGACCAATCTTGAACTGTGCTTAATTTATTTTGATCGACTTTGATTCCTTGAGAGTCTACCACGTGACCCAAGAAAGCGACTGAGTCAAGCCAAAATTTGCATTTGGAATACTTACCGTATAACTCATGACTCCGAAGTTCTTCTAATACTAATCACTGATGGTTCTCGTGATTCATTTTACTTCTTGAATAAATTAGGATATCATCGAAGACGATGATGAATTTATCTAAATACGCTTTCAACACGCGTTGCATTAAATCCATAAAAATGGACGGTGCATTTGTTAAGCCAAAGGACAATACCAAAAATTCATAATATCCATAGTGGGTTCTAAACATTGTTTTCTCAACATCTGAATCTTTAACTCGCAATTGGTGATATTCAGATTGCAAGTCTATCTATGAGAAAACTTTAGCTCCAAATAACTGATCAAATAAGTCATCAATACGAGGCAGAGGGTACTTGTTCTTGATAGTTACTTTATTTAGCTCCCTATAATTGATGCACATTCTCATCGATCTATCTTTCAACTTTACGAACAAAACTAGTGCTCCCCAAGGAGATGAACTTGGCTTGATGAGACCTTTCTTGAGCAACTCTTGATGTTGTGTTCAACTCTTAAAGTTCCTTTGGCACCATACGATACAAAACTTTTGACAATAGTTGGGTTCCCAAAATTAATTATATAGCAAATTATACTTCTTTAACGGGAGGAAGACAGGGTAGGTCTTCAGGAAAAATATCAGGAAATTCACAAACTATTCGGTTCTCAGAAATAGGCACGACTTCTTTCTTCTCTCCCAATATTGTTACGAGATGCGCATCGCATCCCTTTCTGACTAGCCTTTCTGCTTTTATTGCATTGATCAATGATACTTGGGTGCTAAATCTCCTAACTAATGATTTTGATTGGCTTCCACTACTTAAGGTAATTTTCTTCTTTTGGAAATTTATGGAAGCACCATGTTCACTTAACCAATTCATGCCTAAGATTATGTCAAGGTTTGCGATTGGCAATATAATTAATTTAGCTCCATAATTTTATTCACAAATAGGAATATCTATGTTGCAAAATTGTTGGGATTGCATACGGGCTCCGGAAGGTAACCCGATGCTCAATGAGTTTGCTAATCGATATGTTGGTAGCTTAAGATTTTTCGCCCAACTTTTCGATACGAAGGAATGACTCGCTCCAGTATCGAAAAGAATATTACAAGATTTTATGTTTATTGATAAAGTGCCTATGATTATATTAATTTAATGAGATTTGCTACTCAAAATATTGCAACAGTAAAGATTGAATACAGAAATAGTAAGAACTGAATAAAAAATTTTAATTTAAAACATACCTTAAATGACATCATTGTCTTCAGGTGCAGTGGCGGGTGTTAACATATATACCTGTGCAGATGCTGAGGGTTGCTTATTCTGAGGCCTTTGACCCTGATGATTATGGCTTGGCTTTTGTGCTGGTATGATTGCTTTCGAGTTTGAAGTTGGAGCCATCATTATAGCAATAGCAAGCTCTCGGCTGTTCCTTGGCTGTGCCCATAATGCTTGCTTATGACGGGAGTGATTGATGAGCACTCCGTTGATTGTGTTCTTAGCATCGCAGTCAAAATAATAGTGGCCGCTTTGACCACATGTAAAGCATACACCACCGAAGTGGTAGCATTTCCCATACGGATGAAATAATTTACACTCAAAGTTCTGAGGTTGGGATTGTTCAGTTTCCATATTATAAACTTTTGCCATATTATGATGACCAAAGTGCTCCTTCCTTGGTTGCATAGCTATTGCCTTTCTCTTCCGGTCCAGTTGACCTTGGAATCCCTCTTGTAGACAGGAAGCTTCGATCAATTCAGTCAGAGTTTTGATCTGATGGGAGACTAAGTGGGCTTTAATAGAATCTCTTAACCCCTTCAAGAAATGATGGAATCTAGACGCTTCTATTCTTACTTGATCCGGAATGAACCGTGACAACCTCCAAAATTCCTATTTGTAGTCGAACACTGAATTATTGCCTTGAGTGAGATGGAGGAGCTCATCCTCCAGGATTGCTTGAGATGATGTTGGTATGAACGCTTCACAGAATGCTTCCAAGAACATATCCCAGGGGATATCTTCTATTTCATAATCAGCAAATTTGTTGTTCCGCTCATTTTCCCATTAGTATTTGGCTTTTTCTTGGAATATGTGAGTTACTAAAAGAATGGCTTCAGAGTTAGATCACTTGATATTAGCCAAGTTCTTCTCGGACATCTTGAGCTAGTTTACTGTATCCATTGGATTCAACGCTCCATTGAACGTGGGAGTTCTAAGGCGAAGAAAACTGTGCAGGAATCCATCACTCGTATAGTGTGAAGATGATGAGAACCCTGATGGGGGTGCAAATTGTTGCCTAACAGAGGGAATCAGAGCATGAGTCTCTTGTGCCTGTTGCGCATTCCTTTCAATTAGGGCCTTCATCAAACTAGCCATTGGGTTGGATTCTTTAGGTCCGCCGGATGACAAGACCGCATTCTTGATTGGAGTAGGAGCAGATGGAGAGCCTCATGACTGTAAATACAAGTATGAATTATAAAATATAAAATTGTACTATAATTTCATTCATTCATTTCTTTCTCAAAAGAAAAGAAATATGAATCCACAAAACATATGACTAAGAGAAATGACATAATAAAATCTCTAAAATCCTAATTACAGTACTCTACCCAAAAGTCAGCGCAAAAGTCATTATATGTGACTATGTGGCTCCTCTGAGCTAATCTCCTATAAACCTAAAACCACCAATGACTCGTTGATTCCCTCAGTAAGAGCTCTACGATCTCCAAACAATACTCCTCCTGATAGGTTGTCTCTTGAAGTGCGGTAGTAATGCCATCCAACCATTCTTTGGCGAGTGTTGAAAGATTGGTGCCTCCAAAGGATGAGTTGATAATGATTTTATCTAGCACCTCAACTCCTCGAGTTGACACTCCATTGATGACCCTTCCGTAGATCTGGCCATCTCGGAGGTCATCTATCTAGTAGTTGTCAAATCTTCTAAGGTAGAACCGAAATGCTGACTCTGAGTATTCCATTCCTAAAAATAACTCAACTTATAAGTATTTTATTCAATTTTATTATTACTTTCAAAGTTTGTTCAAGTCCTAAGATGCCCTCTTCGTATTTAAAAATGTGTAGTTTCAATCACATTATTATGTGCGTTAAATTCCTAGGGTGTCATCATTTTAGACCTAGTCAACTTTTCATTTCTGAGATAACTCAATGAACTTTTGGATGTTTGCTTTTTACTACACTTAGTAACTTATGATCTTGACTTGATACAAAGAACATATCATAAAGTAGATAGGAACAAACTCCATATCTTGACACCTTATGATACTTCTCTGATACAACCTGTAGCGCCCAGCCCCATCATCACGTGCAAAAGGTATAACAGATCTGTGGCGAAGCAGTGCGCTACTCAGTGAGAACAAATAACAACAAAGGCACAACCCGTCTCCCCGAATAGGCTAACTAAAACTAGCCACACTGAAGGCTGCTGACTGGAACCCAAGATTAGGATCAAGAATCAATACTTAAGATAAGAGTAGAGTATATATCTTAAGTATTAGACTAACACAGACATTGGATTATCAAAAATAATTAAGTAATCCAATATAAATTCTAAAATATCAGTATTTCTAGTATGCTGATCACATCACAATACTAAGTATAGTAGTAGTATAACAGATTACGGAAGCTAAAGCAAAATATCCAAAATACATTCATCACAAAACAGTAATAACATTTATCTCAGAAAAGGAAAAGTAAAATGCATCTAGAATTATTAAAAACTGATTTAAAATGAGGAAAAAGTAAAGTCTATCTATCTAAAGTATTGAAAGTAGAAAAGCAGTAAGGTAAAAAGGTAGAAGATGGATCCATTAAAGCTCCATGTACTCCTCCTGAATCTCCTGCAAGTCCTCCTTTCCTGTCTTAACAAGCTGCTCGGGATCTAGCAAGTTGTCAGATCCCAAAAGTACCCTATGTTAGTCAAGAAGTCTAACACATCGCAACTAAACTAAGCAGTACTAAAGTAAATACAAGTGGACAATAAAGTAAAGAAAGCTGTAGGAAAGCTAAAAAAAGGCACTAAGTAATTAAAACTGTAAAGATTGTACAACGTGACACTGAACTGAAATCTGAATACTGAAAATAAGTAAAAATGCTCATAACCCAATGTAACAATGTCCAATGCTGTACTATTTGTCACTGGGATCATGCATCCAAATATGCCACAACATGGTATGCCACAGATATGTAACAGAACTATCACTAAAAAGCTATGAGTCATATGGTCCAATGTGTACATACATCCAATTTGGAATATAGTTTACTGTGATGCTGATATATCCTAAAATTCTTTAGTCAATGTATACAACATTCTGTAACCCATAAGTCATCATTAATACTCATACATCACCATAGGAATCATTCCTCATACTGATGCTCATGCTCAGGCCCATGCTTCTATTCTCTATGAGTAAAATCCAGAAATCCATAAATGCTTTGAAATACCGATATTGAATTCAAAATCTCCGTTATGCAGAATCCTGCTAAAAGGATCCTGACTCCTAGCTTCTAGAATGATGATTGGTTAAAGTTGAGAATTTACTTATAAACTATTAGATGGGGAGATGGTATACACATATATATAGCATACTTCCAAGAAGCATAGTTTCTAACTCTTAGTTTGATTAAGCCACCCTAACGAAGCGATATTCGATAGGAGGCATCACCCGAGGGCAACTTGTATCTCAAGCTAAGCTATTAAAATATCCAATTCACGAGCACACTTAGTGTTTTAAAGAGGGTGTCTAAGATCATATAGTTTGCTTGAAGCACACTTATGGAAGTGATCTTCGATAGGAGGCATCACCCGATAGTGATTTTTATTCAATCAAACTAATGATCTAATTTCCCTAATCGTAATACTCAAATGATTGAATGATTTAGTCTAAGTGAGACTATGCCCGATTAAACTCACAGGATAGAACACAGACATAATCTATACTAAGATAAATCAACCAACCATGATTAATACTAGAATAACCCAGTACTATGGATATACCCAATACCACCCAACAATTAAGGTTCAACAATTCTATATATTCCATAAGGATTTATCAAAACTATCAATCCCTATGCTAAATGGGTGAGTCCTACACAAGGCTCCAAGAAATGTGATCAAGGATCACTCAATATAGATTCTACCTCATGGAGAGGTGTCGTTCTAAGTATCTTAGGTGATTCCTACCACGAGGGGTTAAGATCAACTTCTAAGGTTAAAGGATCATCTAATAGTCTACCTCAATAAATTTGCAAAAGTCCTTCCTATCTCAATATATCATCAATTAAGTTCTTTTAAAATATTTCAGATACGAGCTTAACAGTGAGACACTTGAGATCTAACATTCTCACTCCTAATGTTAACCTTATAGGTTTCACTTAATATTTAGGTTTAAAGTGGTCAGATCAAATGATTAGGTCATTTGATCTCATACTATTCTAAGATCATGGAAATAAATCAAGGATATTATTGGAGTTAGGTCAACTTACCAAATCAATACAATTTTATTAATCATCTTATGCTAATAATCATATTTAGGAAAAAATTAAGGATCCAAAGCTCAGATTCAGATTATTCAATCACATGGCTTTATTATTATCCTTATCATTTCTAATTCAATGGTTTAAGATCAATACCAAATCAGGTGCATTATTAGAAAAAATGTCAATTGCATTATCTTGTAATCAAGTTAATTTAATTAAAACTTAAGAGTTAGTATCTTAATCAAATAGGCTAGGGTTTAACCCCTGCTCATGTCTAATTAAGATCAAGTATTTATTTATAGATCAAATGTCAAATTAGTGAATTAGGGTTGTATTATTGGTGGCAATCTCAGACCTAGATCAAGTCTTAATAGCTTGATCAAAGTCTTAAGACTTCTTAAGTTTAATTAGGATATTTAGGTTCTCAAATTGAGGTTTATTGAATTTATGCATCATGAATTTGCATACATAGTTTAAATACATCTGCATTACTGTTATAGAGCATAATAATAGAAAAATTCAGAAAAATAGAAAGTAATTAGTGATAATTAAACCCTAAACCAATTTAAAAGGATTAGCATCTAATTACAAATTTAACCATCAGAATCTCATACAACTTGGCACATAAGTTCTATTCAATCATACAATTAATCAAAGACTAAGTTTGCTAAGATCCAATGATTGAAAACCTTAATTTTTACTAATCATGGGTTAACAAGATTAGGGCATAAGTTAAAATATAGAGATTAAGAAAATAAACTACTTAGCACATTCATTCTACTAATCATAAGGAAACTAATGGCACCCTAAACATACAATTTGGATAAGTATTCATGCTAATCAACCCTAATAGGATTTGTAATAATTAGGCATAAAATAGAAAATACAACCATTAAAAGTTAGATATTATTTTATATTCAGATCCTTGATGATTTTCTGATTAATTTGATATATAATATCATAGGGTTTGGAACAGTGGATTGAAATTTATCACATTAATTTATTCTAAATTATTTCAATTAAATTTCCTTATGATTGGATTAATTGGATTATTTTCCTTAAGAAAAACAATTCCAATTAATCAAATATTAATTAACGGGCTCGGCCCAATAGCCAAACCACGCGGGTCGACCGGAGCCCGAAGACCTGGGACTGTCGCACCGTGCGGGTCTCGGGTCGGCCCGACCCACACAGGACCATAGTCCCCGCCTCGACTCCTCTCAGCAATGGCAAATCCGAGAAACCCTATACAACAAAATTCTCTATCTAGAGTGCATGCCTTGGACTCGGGTCAATCGAGAATTCATCCCTTAGCCAAAACACACTGATTAACACTCGAAGCCCCCTGTGAGGTGGTCCGGTTTGGCCGGACCCTACTCACCCGAGGGCTCCCTTAATGGAGCTACTATGGGAGACAATTCTCCCCACGAAGGCCATGCCAGACCCAGGGCTCAATCCCTACACCATCAGGGAGGTGAGATAGATCGAAACCCCCTGGTCTGAGGGCCTGAGGTGGGCTCAAATGACGGGGCCTTACTCAACCCGAGGCATTCCTTAAGGACTTAGCTCGATCGATCAATTAGATCGAGCGTGACTGGCTCATTGCCTAATTACGATAGCAATGAGTTTGAAACAACAACAAGCATCAATGCGAATCAAATGGAAAGGAGCCTGAGCCTCATTGACTCAAGGTTTTCAAACGGGGGTACCTGATTTAATGGTTGAGCTCAAGTGGTTGACTGAAGGCAAGGTAGGCGCTGGCGATGCTTCCAGAGAGTGCAAAGGGTCCTGAACATCAGGAGGGCCTACTATCAGTGGTTTGGAAGCTCCTAGATCTGCCTATGCAAGATCAGACAGATGGTAATGGTGGAAGAGGCAGAGAACAAATCAAGCTCAATTAGGCAGCAAAGAGATCCAGGTAAGAATACTGAGGCTATTTATAGCCTCAATCGAGAGAGCGGGGAAGCTTCTTGAGAGTCAGATCGGGCTAGGGAGGTTTGAGGGATCGGGCCATGGCCGAGCTCATGAATTTCCAATTTGAGCTCGGACGGGCCACGAGGCCCAATTGGGGCACCTAACCATAATGGGAGGATCCCCAACTGCTTGCTGAGCTGGAGGCGTGAGTGGGGGACAGGCTAGGCAATTGGCAGTATGAGGGATTTCCTCGATCAGGTATGCGAGCGAGTGGGGACGAAGGTCCACAGTTGCGGGAGGGTCCGAAGCTGTCTGATTGATCAATCAGAAAGGCACAACTATCCTGATCCTCTGGATACTAACGGCCAGATCCGATTGAATCTGCACCGTAGGATTCACAGGACGCATCTAATGGTAGATCCGTGGTTCTGCGGGATCTAATCCTAGCCATCGGATTGAATGGGTGCATGGCGGATATGATGGAAGCACCGCTGTCACGCGACCCGGATCTGCAGCCGATCGCCCACGGTCCGCATAGCAAATCCCAGTCGTTTAATGAGTTTAAGGGTTATAAATGCAAATTTAAAAAGGTAGATACCCTAAAGTGCAATTAACCCATTTTAATTAAATGTGAATTATGGCCTAAATGATCTCCAAATTATACCAAACTTTCACCCCTAGCTAATTTGGGGGTGAGGAATTCAAAAATATAATCAAATTTTAATTCTGAGATCAAAATATTTTAGATCTAATCTAGGGCATCTAGACTGATCAAAATATCATCTTGGACTTAGAGAAATCCAATTGACTTCAAATTTTTAGGATAGGCTTAATTTGATGTTATAAAGGCAATGTCATTGAAATTAATGATTAATTAGACTATGGATTAGTAGGGTAACAGCCTAAGGTTGTTACACCTACGACACACAACAAATAAAAATAAGAAATTGAAAATGCACGAAGGAAGACAAAAATGAAAGAACTAAAACTACCTAATTAAGAAAAGAACTTTGGGAACTCTTTTCGCATATCCTCTTCTTTCTCCCATGTGGTTTCACTAGCTGGATGGTTCTGCCAGTGGACTTTGATCATAGGAATGCTGTGGTTTCTCAACTGCTTATGATCCCGTCCCAGAATTGCAATAGGTTTAACAATGAAAGTTAGATTAGGCTGCAATTCGATTGCTGGAATCTAAACTTGCTGATTATGATCTAACAAACACCTTCTTAATGATGAGACATGAAACACTTTATGCATGACTGAGAATTCAACAGGTAACTCTAACCTATATGCAGAGGTTCCAACATTTTCAATCACTTTAAAGGGTCCCAGATACCTTGGACTCAGCTTGCCAGAAATATCGAATCTTTGCACACCTTGCATCGGACTTATTTTCAAATACGTATGATCTTTAACTTGAAACTCTAATGGATTATGACAAGCGTCATGATACTTTTATGTCGATCCTGAGTTGTCATCGTATTACGCTTAATTAGAAGGACTTTTTAGTAGTCTCTACAATCAATTCAGAACCATAAAGTTGAGAGTCTCTTTCTTTAGTCCAAGCACTAGGAGTTGTACACCTATTACCATAAAGAGCTTCATATGGATCATATGGAGCCATACCAATGCTGGATTGGAAACTGTTGTTGTAGATGAATTCAACTAAGGCAAGATGATCTTCCCACGATCTGCCAAAATCAAGAACACAAAGATGTAGAAGATCTTTTAAGATCTGATTAATCCTCTCAGTTTGACCATCAGTCTGGGGATGAAAAGCAGTACTCAAAGATAAATTCATCCCCATGTCTCGCTGAACAATAAACCAGAATATAGAAGTAAATCTATTATCTCTGTTTGAAACTATGCAATTCGGCGTATCATGTAAACGAACGATTTTTTTAAGATAAAGCTTAGCTAACTTCTTCATAGGATATCTGTCTGACAAATTGGAAGGAAGTGAGCTAACTTTGTGAGTCTATTAACTATCACCCAAATTGAGTCAGAACCAGACCTACACTTAGGCAGTTCTACAATGAAGTCTACCAAATAGAACTCACTAGCACACATTTCAGCACCCTATAGCATTTAAACTACCAAAGAATTACCTAAGCTGAAATATTGAAAGTTAAGGGAAGAAGCACAACTCACAGACATAAAAGAGTGACTAGCATCAGTGTCAAAGAGTGTCATAGAACTAATTCTTAATAATTAGAGTTCCTATAGCTGGGAAAATAAACTCTAATTACAATAAATAAAAATTAAAGTAGAAAATATTGAAAATAAAATGTAGAAGAAGTGAAAGATAGAAAATTAGGAAATTAAACATAGAACGTATCGGTAACAACGATGTTATCATCTTGACAGCGTAGACTGGCGGTACAGCAAGAGGTTGAGTAACAGATTTGCCCTTATCCTTTCTGCTATACTAACCTTACTTAGAAGAAAAAGAAGGTACACTTTTTTGATGCTGTGCACTTCCACTAGAAGGAGGAGGCATTAAGGCAAGTGCTGATACTTGGGAATTGAGAGAAGTAGGGTTTTGCATGGAAGGTTGGTGATTGATCTTTATCTTATCCATCATTCAATTAGCACAACAGTCCTAATGATGATGATTGGTTTTGCCACAGATGTAGCACCAACCGCCAGTGTAATAACACTTTCCATAAGGATGCAGCCTATTACAATGAGCACCTGATCTTCCTTTCTAAGTTTGCTTCTAATTTTGATTAGGATTTTGACTTGGAGTGAGTTGGAAGACTTTTGGACCATGGGAACGATTCCTCTTGAAAGGTTCAAATCTTGAGAGTTGAGGATGAGAACACTCCTTCAACTTCATTTAAGCTTGATGGTACTCAACCATACGAGCACCTTCAAGAAGCTTAGGGAAATTATCATGATGTTGAGACATCAGATGACTCTTGATGGAATCCTTCAGACTAGAAAAGAATCTAGTACACCTCGCTACATCAATGTGAACTAGATTAGGATCAAAACGGGAAAGCTTACAGAATTCCATTTCATAATCATGAACAGAATGACTTCCTTGAGTAAGCTACATGAAGTCATTCTCAATTATGGTTTGAGCATATGGAGGAATGAATTATTCATAAAAAACTTGTTCAAACTCATCCCACATAATATATTCCAACTGAACACCTGAGAAACAAGTCTTTAACTCACCATCCCACTAATACTTAGCTTCGCCATGAAATAGGTAAGTGTAAAGATGAAGACATTCACTTTCAGGACACTTAATAATGGCCAAATTTTTTTCTATAGCCTTTAACCATTCAATGGCTTCAAAGTGACAAACAGATCTATTGAATGTCGGATGATTCAGATGAACAAAAGTTAGGAGATAGGCATTCACCATAGGACTAGTAGATGGCTATGGAGACACATAAATTTTAGGAATAATTGGAGAAGAAATTTGAGGAGGAGTTGGACAATGTTGAGATGGGGTAGGGGAAGGTTGGGAAGGATCACAAAATGAGGCCATCCTTTTAGCAGCATGAGTTTAAGCTTCTATCATGACCCTCATCATCTCTAACAAACTTTGCATTTGATCGATATGGGAAGTTGTAGTGGACGTAGGTTCTTCCACTACAGGTTCAACAGAATTGTTTGAATCGAGATTCATTCTAAAGAAAGAAAAGAAAGCACAATTCAAAAATAGAAGAAGATAGGAAAAGAAATTCTCATTAAACTTGAAATATTTAAGAGATACAACTTTAGAGGAAAGAGGAAAGGGCATAAGTAAAATAAAAGCTATTTACAAAAAGCTACTAATAAAAAATAACTAGAGCATAAAGAAAGTAGCACTACTAGTTATAGAATTTTGCATAAAATATAAACTCAAAGTTATAATAGGTAGGAGCACGGTGGAGACGTCTACTCCCACGAATTAGCACTTCATGAGCATGACACTACCAATCCATGGTATAGTCGCTGAAGAGTTTGTCCAAAATTTTAAAGCGTATGTGATCGGGGCAAGCTATGGCTTCAAAAGTCGTAGAGACTCAAGAAAGCCATTCTCTAGCCAACTGAGGGATGCAATTGCCTCAAAAAACATAATACTTTAAAATTTTGTTCAAAACTTCACCTCCGGCTTGAGCTACTCCAATGTACTCATGAACGTAGGTTGAACCAAACCATTGATCATTCTCTCAATAAAGGAAGAACAATCTAGAAAAGGATCTTAGTTCACTTTCATTATTTGCCATCTGAAAATTTAATTACAATTTAAGTTAGAAATTTAAATCAATTATTGGATTAATAAGGTGTTTACTATCCTAAGATGTTATTTAGTTGTCTTTACTAATCTTGTGTTGTTTGCTTTTGGATAAATAGATATCTTTATCTTAACTTAAAGTTCTCAATTTGGCTCTGATACCAATTATGATGACCCCAACATCGGTTAGGAGATTAAACCCAATATTGATATGTCATCATAACACCTAATACTAGATTAGAAGGAAGCTAACCCAAATCATTAGATTTTATGTTTGGCTAAGGATTTAGATGAGGGTGTCTTAAGTTAAGATGGAAAAATTTAATGAAAAAAATGGGAAAATGCATTAGGTACATATGATGAATATGAATTCAAAATGTATGTAATTTAAGAAATTACATTTATAAGTATGAAGATGATAATGATATACACATACAATTTTAGTATACATTATGAAATGTATGTACAACTTAATTCATTCAAGTGATCTTTGCTAAGCAATTCTACAATAGAAGGAATTCAACATGAATGAACATTAAATATTTACATTCATCACATTTATGAATATGTAAGAAACATTCTATTCAAAATTATATGTGAGAAAAACTTATGAAGCAATTTGTTATCCTATGATTCACATATCCTAAATCTTTTACATTCATCACATTTATGGATAGTTAAGATATAAATATCCAATTCAAAATTATATGTGAGAAAATCATATGAAGCAATTTTTTATCCTATGATACACACATCCTAAATCAAACATAATTTAAAAATGAGGAATTAATAGCTAAATTCCAGTTAGGTATACAACTAGATTTCCAATTAAGTATCCATTCATCTAAACCAAGCATTTAAATAATTTCTATTTTCAACATAAGAATAATAAAGACAAGCAATTAAATTTAATTATTACATGCCAATTTAAACAATAGAAAGTAAAGAAATAAAAGTCTCTCTCTCACATTTAATACAAAGCAAGTAAATTAATTATTTAATAAGTGGAAGCAGCTTTTAGCTTAAGCACTTGATCCTGCTCTACTAGCTTCTAAATGCACCAGATCTATCATATTTTGGCATATAAATGTGATAGGGCAAAGCCAAAAAAAAAAAGTTAAATTAAATAGTCTAAGCATATTTTAAGATTAGGCTAAATATTTTAATATTTAATTTGGATATCACAACTAGTTACAATCTAAGCATAAGCAAGGGTGCAAAAATGAAAACATTTATATAGGAAAAGAAAGTAAAGAAAAGTAAGGAAGTTTAAGGAAAAACAAAATGAGTAAGAATACTCACATAACTAGACATTCTAGCCTGCAAGTAAAATAAGGGTAAAAGCATCCTAGATAGGCAAGAAAAGTACTAAAATGTACATATAAAAGTAAATGAAATAAAACATGTATATGTTTAATAAACTTATGTTAAGTAAAGAAAAAAAGACAGTGAAGCATTTAAATGTAATTATAATAATATTTACTGTAATCTAAATAAACTGTAAGCAAGTAAAGTACAGTACTAAAAACATAGAAAGTGCAAAGCATGGTAACTGAAGAAAGATCTTAGACTATTAGTCTAAGATTCACATAGTCTAGAACTATAGAAAGTAGCATAGCTAAAAGTTATGATGAGTGTTAACAATCAATAAGATTGTAGAAGATCTCATATTTTATTTGATTAGAGTTGTTTTAAGAAATTATCCAATCTACCGGCAAATATAGAATGAAGTGAGGAGTTGAACACGTCTATTTAACAAGTAAAGGAAATCGGGGTCAAAATAAATAAAACTCACATTCACCCTTTGAGAATGTGAGGCCTCCTGATTACTCCTAATTAGCTTTCCTTTGGCTTAACCAACAATATAAACCCCTATAACTTTTTAATGTGAAAGGTTTATTTATGCACAATGTCTTATATGAATGGTTCATATGAATAAAGCTCAAAGCTAAGCAAGCATTCAAGGAAAATTCAATAATTATAACTATATGATATCCAAAGTTATCTAATTTTAATGGTCTCTTTAAGGATTAGAGCTAATAAATCTCCCAATTGACTTTGAGATATTGATCTTAAGTCAATTATAAGTAAGAGTAGTAATTGGGGTTTTGAAAATAGTACTTTCATTTCATTTTATGAGATGACAAAATAATTTATAAGTATAACAACACTAATAGAAACTAGTTCTATTCTTATCTTAAACTATAAGATTTAAATAAGTTAATTGAACTAAGGCTTAGGAAACTAATTAGGGAAGGCAAGATTAAGTAAATACTACAATTAAGGAAGTTAAGAGTTAAGGCTCTATTCACTAAACTCATATAACTAGATTAAATTAGAAGGATCTTATTTAATAATTAATTACTATTCTAGCTAGGTTATTATAAAAGGAAAGGCTTAAGGAAATAAGAAAGAAGGGTTTATAAACTACATACTCTATGTTTTCAATAAGTTGAAGGTTAAGGAAATCAATAGGATTCCTAATATATTCTAATGTATTTAGGACTTCTAATACTAGTTCTTAAAGAACTTAAGTGAGAAATTAAGAACTAAGGTGTGGAGACTATGCCCCGCCGTGGTCCTGTTAACTCTTAAGTTAACATGATTACGGTGGAGGGGTTACCAAATGACAAGGTTCCCACTTAGGATTGGATTAGACACACATTCTAATCCAACTTAAGTAATGACTTTGCCATTCATCCCAGAGACTATCACTAAATGATCATACAAGAACTCAAAGTGCAGAAGCATAAAATATAACATCCATCCATATAATACAATAATCCAGAATAAGAAAAGTGCTGAAAAGAAATGATTAACCTGTATTATTACAACATTTTAATAAGTTTAAAGAACTGAAAAGAAAACTCTCAATCTCACAAGCAGAAAGGAAACTAAATCTAAGGGTCTTCAGGCACGGACTCCTCCTCCAATGGCAAGCTCTCCATTGGATCAACTGCTTCAATAAACTCAGAACCTACCATTATCAGTTTCATAATGGTAGGGCCCCAGCCAATAAAAGAAAAACTGGTTAGACTATTGTCTAAGTACATTTTATGGTAAAAGTTTTATTAAGTTAACTGAATATCACCATAAACCAGTACAACAAGCAAGTAGGTGCAGAAAGCGTAAGAAAAGAACTGTATAAAGTTATAAACAAATAGTTTATAACTAAATCAACTAGGAAGTAAGCACATACCTCCTCCAAGCAACTGCAACAAAGTCAGGTAAGCAAAAGAAAGACTAAATAAATACTATAAAGAAAATACATCCTAAACATGTTTATGATCAAACAATTATATGCTAATCGACATAAAGTAAGAAAAACATGTGAACAAGACTAGCATCCTAAATACAACAAGTAAATCTAGCATCCTATATATATAAACAAGGCTTAGAAAAGTACAGTATGACTATAAGTAAAAATAATGCTGAAATGCAGAAAAGAGTAAAGTAAAATAGTAACTGAAAACTGAAAACTGAAATGGCTATTCAAGCCACTCAACTGAAGGCATACTCAGTAAAATACTTAGCCTGATGGGCCAAGAAAGAAGCTCTGAACTGAGTATTACTGAAAAACCTCTTAGCCTGATGAGCTAAGACCGAAACCAAATGTAAGTGTATTTGAATTAGTATAACCATATCAGATCCTGACTATCCAGTTAGTACAGGCAAGAGTCTATCCATCATATCCCACTGACTAGGCATGGCATAAACCATCGGACTGTCCTGAACAATGTAGTCGACCCCGAACGAGTGATTGAAGAGGCATACTAATCAAGCTACACCTTACAAAAATACTAAAAGAAAACAAAATGCTATTTATGAATGATCAAAATTGACTTAAGATAATTATCAATTATCTTATGTACCTCATATATATTCATGGTTTAAAGCTCAAAGATCAAGGTAAGCGAAGCATCAAAACAAATTGAGCAAGAGAATCTATCTAAAACACAGGTGATATCCTTTAGTGTCTACTTATTCGTTCTATCTACTCTAAGTTACATAAGTTTCAAAATCATCAATTCTTACACATTCTGTAACTTAGAATCACGAATCCTACTTGTTGAAGATGACTAGGACTGGCCAAGTCCTAACTATATCTTAATCAAAAGACGACTACTTGGTTAAACTGAATAAATCAACGACCTAATTTTATAATTTAAATTACCCCAACCTCATCTTGATTAGCCAAATCAAGATGAAAAGATTAATAATTAGACTCCAGATGATGGGGTCTAATCACTTAATCCAAAGGTATAACTAAAGATCTAAGGTTTTTGAAACCAAATCTCACAAATTAAGTTAAGGCAAATCCTAATAATAAATCAATTCATTAGGATAGATCTCTATTCTTAATTCTAAAGTTTAAAGATATAATCATTTAATAAACTAAGAAAAATCTATAAACTAGTAAACTCAAGGTTTCATCTATTGAGTAACCCAATTTACTCAAAGATGAATTCTAACCTAAGATCTATTTCTAATCTTAGGAATTTAAAGCTCTTAATTACTAAGAGTATCTCTCATGACACACATCCTAACTATTATTATAAAGACTTAACTAAGGATCTAAGAAAAGTTTAAGGAAGGAGAAACACTCACAATTTTACTTAGGAAAAAAATTCTTAAGGAACTAACACGGGATTTTGATTAAAATCAATTAAATGATTGAACTTATACAATTTCTATTATAAATCATTCTATGTATTGATTATAATGATTTTAAACTGATTTTAGAACTTTAGAAAGCTAAACCCTAAATTTGGGCAAAATTACCATTTTGCCCCTACCTAAGGGTTCAAAGATCAAATTTTGATCTAGGGCTCTAAATCTGAAATTTTCGGTTGGAACAAGTTTCTTACTATCTAATGTAGGATTAGACATCAACTACACTAAATTTGGGTGATTATTAAGCCTTATGAGGTCAAATTTGTAAATTTGACTCATAGGGGCATTTTGGTAAATTGGCTAAGTAAAACTTAAATTTTCTTTTAGATTACTATCCTTTATTGCCTAAGCTTTCCATAGAATTTAAATTTACTAAATTCTGATAAGTATTGGCCAAGTTATGGCCAATACAAGATCTAGGGCTTAATAGGTTAATTAAGGGATTCTTAATTAAGGTCAAAATCCTAACTTTGTCAATTAGTGTCCAAATTGAGTAAAATTAGTGGATATAGTTTACAAATTGTCCACTGATTTCAATAATATGTGGTAGGCTCAATTTGGAGCTAATTTGACTAAGTTATGACCTAATTAGGGTTTAGGATAATTAGTGAGTGATTAGTGAAATTAATCACTTAAATATTAATCCAACCTTACAAATAGATTCTAAATGACTCTATAAGTCCTCTGATACTTAAATCACTCAATTTGGATTACTAGATTTGCTAATATTCACTAATCAAATTTTGGAGTAATTAGAGGTGATTAGCAAATCTAACCGTTGGATTTAAAATATTTTTATAGATTTTTGTTAATTAGATTTTTCTAGTCTAAATTGATATTTTGATCATCCAATTTGAAGCTCAATTGACCAAGTTATGGTCAATTGAAGTTCTAGGTCTAATTAGGGTAATTATGGTTAAGTCCTAAAAGTGATTAGGCAAATACTAATCCAAATAGCAATGATAACCCTACTAAAATGATTCTTAGGGTTTTTTGATCACTTTAAGACCCATATTCAATAGGTTTGGATCATTGGGTGCAAAGTTATGGGCTAATTAAGTTTTGAAACATTATTTTTTAACATAAATAATATCCTAAATATTACTTTGCTAAATACTGGTCCTACAGCAAAATTATTGGCATCAATAAATTTCTCATATTTTTCTGATCAATTTGATATATTTATTTGCAGAATTTGGATGTATAATTTACAAGTTATTAGGGTTTAAAGTTTTGCAATTAATTAATTAGAATATCTCTGTTTAATTAAATTTAATAATTCTGTTAATATTAATATATATATAAATATAATTTCGTTTATTTAAATAAACATTATAATTATATATAACATTTTATTTATTATCTCTGCAGGACACGTGGCGAGCCGCTACTGGCTGGGCAGACTGCAGCGGGCCCCACTGGTCAGACGGCTGACTCGCGTGCCACGCGTCGCACTGCGGCTGGCTGGCGCGCTACGAGGCGGGCCCCACCTTGGCAGCCGAAACGCCACGGCCACGGTCGCGGGCCGGGCCCGGGCCGACCCGGTCCAGCCCCGAGAGATCTTCTTCCTCGCACGCTTGCTCCGATTGCAGGTCCTAGGGCATCAAAAATGACGGTGATATCACCATCGCCGAAGTTCAAGCCATATACTGATCGAAAGGTCTTGAGGTACCCGGAACGCCGCCAGAGAAGGAACACAGCTCCAACAAAATCTAACCCTAGATGACCCTATCGATACTTCAAATGCTTAACGGAAAGTACTGTTTGTAAAGTGCTAAATTGGATCGATGGAACTCATTAGAGTTCGATCGATCAAAATCAAATGACAATCAATAATATGAAATAGGATTTCGAATTGCAATGGATGAAAATTATTAAGACAGCATGGAGAAATTGTAGTACCCAAATTCGACGGTTGACGATCAACTAGATTAACCCGAGCGCCTTTGATTTCTGCAAAGGTTGGATTCGAGCAAAATCTTGCAGTGGAGTCGATCGGGAGTTTTAATTAGGGTTTAGAGCGGTGGGATTGACGTGTGGCGAGGAGACGTGGAGGAACGACGACGTGCGACCATTCCTTGCGACACACGGAGCTTCTGTGGAGAAGATGACTCCGCTGCCGTCTGATCGAATCATCAGACAGCCACGATTCTTTCGCCCCGAATGACGGAAGGACCCGATGGCGTCAATTGAAAGTAACAGCACCTTAAATATTTGACGAAAGACCGTTAAATTATTTTAATTAAATTTAATAATTTATTTATAATGATTTCTTAATTAAAAAAATTTTTAACTACTAAATTTGTACTCCAAAATTTCCAATAAATCACCTATAGCTAATTGAGGGGTGAGGAACGCAACGGCACACTCGGATTTTCGTTTTGATGAGTATTTATTTATTTGAATTTCCAGGTATTTAAATATTATTAAAATATTCGATGAAAATCCAACACTTCCAAATGCCTTCAAAACTTCACCCCTAGCTAATTTGGGTGTTCTGAACACAATGGCAAAGTCAGATTTTCAATCTGAGGTCTAGATAAAAATTCAACTTTCTAGGGTTTGGGATTTTCTAGAATTTCTGATTTGACTCAATTGACTTCTAGTTTGACCAAGATTTCAGAGATGAGTTCTAAATAACTTACTTAGTGACATAGAACCTTAATTAAGACTTAAATTGATCTTAATTAACCAAAGTAACAACCTGGGTTGTTACATAAGGTGAAGTGAACTAGTATCTAATCTAGTTACTTAAAGCTAGTCTTAAATTATTCATAACCTACAACTACATAAGAATTAAGGTTACACTTAATGGATGCAATAAATAGCTCTAAGGATTATCTATAATTTAAGTTATAATTTAATTCTATAGTTCTATCTTAAGGTTGAAAGATAAATTAAGAAATTTGCTTATTAATCTAGCATCTAAATTATGAGAACTATGCTCAATCACATGTAAATTAAATTGATATGAGAAGTAATAAATGTGACATATTTGCTATACTAAAGTTTTAAATACCTAAAATATGCAATTTAAGAAACTAGAAACTATCATATTAACACTAACTAAGGAGCCAAAACCTAAAATCAACAATTGTTGTCAAATGGAAATGATATACATAAATATGGATTCCTTATAGTATAAGCAGAAGAATAACACTAAGTAGGTCAAAATCAGACAATATTAGAAAGTTAGGGTTTCTGGGACTCCTAATTAGGGTTTAAAAGTGATTAAGAAAAATAGGGTTTCAATGTTAATTTGATTTCATAATTTTATTCCTCATATTTTTATGAGTGAAATGGACTATTTAAACATTAAATTTGGACTTCTAATTATCAAGTTATGATACAAATAAAGTTATATTTAATTTGTAATTTATTAATTAATCTAAATTAATGATTAAATAAAATAATTATCAAAACATATATTTAATATCATATTATTATTCTACGCATTTTTTTGATCAAAACAATATATAAACTTGCATTATTTGGCTAAGTAAATTTCAAGATATCGTTACATGAAATTTGCAAATTTAATAATATTTAAAACTGTTTCTATTAAATTAATAATATCCATAATAATTAAGTATTCATTGACACACAATTTTATGACAGAAAATAAAGCAGAATAATAATGAAAATAAATAATAAAATGATCACAGCCGCCTTTCCGAAATCGATACTAACGGTCGGCTTTGAAATCAAAGCGCCGATCGTTGGATGATCGACACGTGCCTCTACTGCGCGCAAAACAACGAGTGGTTCGATTGAACTGAACCAGCCCAGCCCGAGAAGATATGTCCATACTGCAGAGAACTGGGTCCAACTCCATCTTCCTCGACCTTTCATCATAAAGGGGTTTTTAGGGTTAGCCTTTACGGCTTAACCAGGGAACGCGTGACAGAGCCTGCATGTGACAGACGGAAATACACGTCTGCATTTTCACGCAAGTGTACGTGGTCTGAAGTAATAAGTGGAAAGTTTAATTTCTGGGATTTAACAAACCTCAAGGAGCGATTATTTTGATACCAAGTTGTATTTTCTTTCACTAATGTCTAGATGACAAATTTGGTTGATTTTTGTTAGTTCCTAACTAGTAATACACAAGACTTGAGTAATGATATTATTTGATTAAAAAGAAAAGAGTTAATATTTTGTTGTAATATATGCAAGGGTTGGTTATATAACTTCATTGTTTGAATGTATACATTTAATTTATTTGCTTTATTAAATCAAGTGAACACCATTGGAATTGGAGTACCCTTCAATTACATTGGGTTCAAGTTTAGTGCACAAAGAGAACTCCTTTTTGGGTTCTCCCTTAGCACATAAACTCTTATGATATAATGATCGATTAGTTAGATTTTATTCCCTATGTCTAGGTTACCAAAGATATCTTTAATTATGTTGGTCTCACAAGCAAGATTCCATTTACCATGCGTCATGCGCTTCACACGCAGTTTAGCTAAATAGGAGAATGCATTGGGTCAATGGATTATGTCACATCATCCATTGTAGTTCCCAATGTTCTCTCATCCCTTCTACTTTGCTGAGCAGTAGAGCAAGGTTAATGTAGAACTTTGTTCTCAAGCGTCAATCTCTTGGAAGAGCTATTAAGAGAGGGTGCAAGTTAGCTTTAAGAATTTTGTCACGTAATTCTCAGCTCTACTCGCACTACCTTCATTGATCTTACCTAATTGATGAGCATTGGAACACAAGCTCTTTTAATTAAAATTATTTAAAATTCAGTTCATCCAAGCATTCATTTTAATAATAAATTTAACAACACTGCGCGCTATAAAAGATTAACCGCCACTGCGTGCTACAGCGACACTCATTAAACTGGACTCAGTGCATGAGGATTTAACAGAAACGCTACAGTACGCCATGGCAGATCATATACGAAGGTTTAACCGCTTCCACATGCCGCAGTAGAATAAAAAGTAAATCAAATATTTATTGATCCTCCACAGTGCGCCTTAGTGGAGGCAACACAAAAGATCGATCTATGCTGTGCGCTACAGCGGTATTGCACTTAGTAAAAATTTGTAATTATCTTCGCTACCGCACGCTGCAGCAGGACCGATACGCAAATTAAGCTACTACCGTGCGCTGCAGCGGTACAAGAAAATTAACAGATAACTCAAGGATATTCAATGCATCTGCCATAGCCCACCTGAGCAGAATTCATACAAATGTCTAGGTGCTACAGCGCGCCCAGGCGCGCTACAGTGCGCACCTTAATTCTGCCAGAAGTAAGCATTAATGATAGCATAGGAACAGCCAAAAATTCAAATCTTTTGCCTTCCCCAGCTATTGGAAACTCCCAATTAATTAACTCCTTGCATTTTCTTAAGAAAACTTAAGCATATTTATCATTACAAGAAATTAAAACTTGGGAGTTGAAGGGATGGCAAAATTTATTACAAATGGGTTGAAGGATTGCCTATTTAAATAACCATTCATGACTAAGAAAGGGTTCCCACTTTTGATATTCATTGGTCATAAACAAAAAGCTTGTTGTAAGAGAAGAGAAAGGAGACCTCTCTAAGAAAGGAAGAAAAGTACCATTGCTGGAGAAAGAAAGGAATACATTGCCAATGAGCTAAAAGGGAAGAAGAAAGTAGAGAAAGGAAGATCCAGAGAATGCCAACCAGGGTTGTTCCTAATATTCTCATTAACATTTTATTAAATTTTTTTTTAGTTGAACCATAAACAAATTCTTGTCCTTGTATGTTTCTCTTTATATTTCTGCTGTAATGGAAGGCAAAATCCTCATTGGAGAGGGTTGGGCCATAATCATGTAAAATATATGGGACAATGGTGTTGTATGTATTTTCTTCACAATAAAATAAAATATGCTCTACACTTGAATATAGATTTGTCTTGTTCTCTGCATGCTGTAGAATGATTAAATATCTTATGTGTAATGAGATGGTTATAATGAAAATCATGCTAAGTCAACTAAACACTTCAAGCCTAGAGGGAATGCACAGAGGATTCTCGGTGTAAAACACCTCAGAATTGGAATGTAAAGTTGATTAAGTAACAATAATTATATTGCGCTCCACAACTCACCAATTGGCATAAAGCTAGGCATATGTGCATTAACGCTCAGAGCTATGTGACAAGCTCCTAAGCATAACTGCACCATACCTTGAGCTCAATCGAGAGGTCGACGCATGTGAGCCAAGAGCCACCAATCAAGCTCTGTGGCTCAGAAGACGTTAAATGAAGAAGAGGGCTCATCGAGCGCTCATAGATGATGTGACATAATCCATGTGGCATGGTGAATCCACTTTCTTAGCTAAACCACATATGTAGCACATGGCGCTAGTTGGTGGAATAAAGCTCGTGCGATCGCCAAATTAAAAGACAATTTTGATAAACTAGACGTAGGAAATCTTAATAAATGAAATGCAATCACATGAGAGTCTGTGTGTTGAGATTGAACTCTAGTGTGTTCATCTCGTGCACTAGACTTGAACTAGGCAAAATTAGAGGACCAATCTAAGGAAATCTAGATTCACTAGATTATCTAGCATGAAAACAAGTACACTATAAGTTGCATGAATTGAATACGACACCGGTCCCTAACAACTTGCATGATGAAAACCTAACTCTCCCTTTTTAATCAAATAGTATCATAATTTAAGATCCTCACTTTATTAATTTGGAGCCACTAAAAAAACTAAAATATCTTAGTTTAAATATTATTAAAAGTAGATATACCTTAGTATCAAAATGATCTATTCCCTGAGGATGATAAAATCTTGGAACTTACCTTTCATTATTACTTCAAACTACGTACACTTGCGTGCAAGTGCAGATTTGTATTTACCATCTATCAATAGCCTAATCATAGATCTATCTTGGAAAATATCTTAGCTCCAGCTAATTGATCAAATTAATCATCAATATGTGGTAGAGGGTGCTTATTCTTAATCGTTACTTTGTTGAGTTCATAATAATCAATGCACATGCGCATTGAACTGTCTTTCTTTTTTACAAAGAGCACTGGGGCTCCCCATAGTGACATGCTTTATTGAATAAAAATTTTTGTTCATCAACTCTTGTAGTTATTCACTTAACTCTTCTAGTTCTTTGGGTGCCATACAGTAAGGTACATTTTCTATTGGTTGAGTGCCAGGAATTAAATCAATTGAGAATTTAATTTCTCTTACTGGTAGTAATCCAAGTAATTCCTCAGGGAATACATCTTCAAACTCCTTTATAATTTGAGTGTCTGCTAAAGGAATTTCTTCCATCTTTTCTTCCTTCATCGTTTCTAACTATGTATTACATCATTTTTGAATCAATTTCTCTGCTTGCGAAGCATTGATTAAAGATGTAAAAATGCCTAACTTTCTTATAAATACTTTATGCTTTCTCCCACCATTGATAATGACCTTATTTCCTTGATAATCAATTATAACTTTATGCTTGTTGAGCTAATTTATTCCTTGAATGATATCAAAATTTACTATAGGCAGTACTATCAAGTTCACTTCTTATGTCTTGCCATTAACTGGTATGTTACAATCATAATATTTTTAGGCACTCATGAGGGCACCAGATAATAACTCGATGCTTAAGGCTTTAGCTAAGTTGTAATATGGTAGTTCAAGAGTTTTGGCAAATATTTCTGAATGAACAAGTTGCTTGCACTAGTGTCAAATAATATGCCACAGGACTTGTCATTGAAATGTAAGGTGCCTAAGGTTTAAAATGAAAAATAATTCATGCTTTATTGAAATATAATATGAAAGATATTTATAAAAAGAAGGAATGTGGTACCTGATACCACTTTATTATTTTTTGGGGCTAGAACTAGGCTGAGGGTATGATCCTCGCATCAGCAGCTTGCAGGGGAGAAATTGATCTTCCCCGTTAATTAGCAACTGATGCTTTAGGAACAATGAGTGGACCTCTCCTTTACATTGGAGTAGCTATATGTACATGAGCTGGTCTGGCTATTGATGTGAGTTATTGCCTTATAGGTGGTATGGTGCTTGTCGTTACATCTGAGAAAGATGAGTAATCCACTTATTGTCCACTATACGGATTACTTGACATTGCCAAAAGTTGTGACCAGGTTGTCCACATGTATAATATATTTCGCTCCTGTGATAATAATTATTATAAGGATGAGGTTAGTTGCATTTCCCAGTAGGTGTTTGCTGAGCTATTTGATAAACCCAAGCTTGAGGCGGGCTCGGCCTCTTGTATTCAATTTGTTGTACATGTGTAGTCGGTGGTCTTTTTCTTAGCTCTTATACTTCTATTTGTTCCACATGTTCAAATATCTTTTCACTTTCAAGCATGTCTGTTTATTGATAGAAGGTTTTAATCCTTTTAAAATTGGCTACATTGAGCAAACTCGGCGCTCACTAGTAGTGGTGCATAATGGGATAACCTTTTAAACTTTAATTTCATATTCAGCGATGCTACGGTTGCTCTGACATAACTTTATAAGCAAATCCTCCATGATGGCTTGAGTAAAAGGAGGGATGTATTTAGCTCTAAAGGCTTTGAAAAATTCTTCCCATTGGATATTCTCAGTATCTATGCCTATGAACTGTAAGCTTGCAGTAGTTTCCTACTAGTATTTTGATTCTCCTTCCAACCTAAAGATGGTTAATCTAATTACATCTGTAGGTGGGCATTTCATGATAGTTAGCATTTTTCCTATTTTCCTTATCCAATCTTCAGCATCCATTGGGTTAGCACTTCCATTGAATATTGGTGGTTGGAGTTATAAGAAGGCTTGAAGTAATTCATCTATCTCGATGTTTGGGAAATTGGTAGCTGATAGTATAGAAGTAGGATTATTTATATGGTGTGTTTATTGTGTCTAAAGCTTTGAAAATATTTGGTTTTGTGTATCAATGCGCTCCAATAAAGCATTCATAATTTCAAATAACTTGTTGATACAATCCACTAAAGTATTGGCGGATAACAGATCTTTTAAGTGTGTTTCAATAATCAAAAGAGAATCTTCAAGATCCATCTGAAAAATAGGATTTTTATTATTATTATTTTATTGGAGTAGATTTACATAAGTATCATTATTAAATACTATATGTAAATAAAAGTATCACTATTAGCTAAAAATAAATAAAATAAAAAATAGGTAAAAGTATATTATTTCAGCTAGGTTAGATATTCTTTTATTTTCTTTTTGATTAATATAGGCTTTGAAAATTCTTACTTTTATGTTTTTCTTTTATTTATTATGGGGTTCCAATTGCATGAGTAATAGTTTATACACTTTTATACTAATTTTATCACAATCCTGCTTTGATACCAACTGTGGTGACCCACCATTGGGTCAGCATAGCTAATCCAATGTTAAGTACTCACTCCTCAGGATCATATCAGAGTTTGGTATAACAGTATATTTAGAGGCATATAAAATACACAATTCCATATCCATTATAATATTCAAAAATATCAGAATAATAAGGAAATATATTCTTTACAAAGATAACAATTATTTTACAAAATTGTTACACACAAAGCAAAAGTTTAAAACTTTAAGAAAATCAGTATATATATATATATATATATATATATATATATATATATATATATGTGTGTGTGTGTGTGTGTGTGTGTGTGTGTGTGTGTGTGTGTGTGTGTGTTATGATTCTGCAAGCATTTATAAATAAAATTTGATATTTAAGTATGATATACTTGCAAAATTATCATGATTATGAATGTAATATATATATTTAAGATATGTGCTTATTCTGAAAGAAAATACAGTAAGATATAATATTTATTCTGTTGGACAATATTATAGAATAATCAAAGAGTTAGATACATCTATCTAACTATCTTAGATGTGGGTTCCTAACAAACTATACATTCCCCCTCAAAGGCTATGTGCAGTCTCCTTATTTCTCTAGATATCAGCTTATCCTAACATAATATATTTTCTATACAGACCCGAGATCAACTTGAATGAACCCATGATACTGATTTCTAATCATTTATTTCAAATTCTGAGCACAAAATCTCATATATATATATATATATATATATATATATATATATATATATATTTATCAAAGTGAGTTAAAGCTTAATAGTGATATAAAAACTACAAATGAATTAGTTAAATGAAAAAAATAATGTTCTTCATTTTATTTTAGTAAAAATATCAATATTAATATTATATTAGTTATTTATCCTTACATATTAAAAAGAACAATTTTTTTTTATTATTATATATATTAAATGAAAGAAAATTATTAAATTGAAAATTGTAGAAATTTAGAAATATATATATATATATATATATATAAAGAAAATGACTAAAATGAAAGTAATAAGAACTAATATATATATATATATATATAGAAAATAACTAAAATAAAAGTTATAGAAATAAAAAAATATATACATATATAGAATAAAAAAAATGATTGAATTGAAAGTTACAAAAATTAGGAAATATATACATATATGATAAAAAAAGAAAAATGACTTAAATGAAAGTTGTAGAAATTAGGAAATATATACATATATATAAAAAAATGACAGAAATGAAAGTTACAGAAATTAAAAATTATATATATATATAGAAAAAAAAAATTACAAAAATAAAAGTTACAAAAATTATGAAATAAAATATATAGAAAAAAAATGAGAGAAATGAAAGTTGCAAAAATTAAGAAAATATGTACATATATAGAAATAAAAGAAAATAATAGAAATAAAAGTTGAAGAAATTATGAATTATGTACACATATAAAAAAAAGATAGAAATGAAAGTTACAGAAATTAGAAAATATATACATATATAGAAAAAAAAAAATGATAGAAATGAAAGTTGCAGAAATTAGGAAATATATATGTATTTATAAAAAAAAAGAAAATTTTTGAAATAAAAGTTATAGAAATTATGAAATATATACACATATAAAAAAAGAAAATAATAGAAATGAAAATTGTAGAAATTAAGAAATATATACATATATAGAAAAAAAGAAAATTATAGGAATGAAAGCTATAAAAATTATGAAATATATACATCTATAGAAAAAAAAGAAATGACAGAAATAAAAATTACAAAAATTAAGAAATATATACATATATAGAAAAAAGAAAATTTACATAAATGAAAATATAATAATAATAGTCATAATAATAACATTAATAATAATGATAATAACATTATTGTCATTATTAAGAAGAAGAAATGAAAATAATAGAAAATTATTCATCCCTTTCTCATTTCTTACCCTATATTGGCATTGATGAGGTTTACTGGAGGTCGGTGAAAGAAACTAGTAGTGGATGAAAAAGAAGAGGGGAGAGATGGAGGGCAAAGAGAGGTGGGGGAAGATGAGAGAAGGTCCGTAGGGAGTGGGGGGTGGGGTGTATTTATAAAAAAAAAATTTAAATTAATTTATTAAATAAATCTTCTCTCTCCTCCTTTATTTGGATGTGAACAAATTTATCATCTTGCTTTAAGTGTTCAAATTAGCTTTCTCTTCATTTTTCTCTTCTCTTCATTCTCTCATCTTTTTCTCTTCTCTTTCTTCCTCTACTTTCTCTCTCTTTCATTTTTTTTTAAAAAATAATGAAACTTGATACTGAGGTGCATGTTGATGAAATAAACTCACTCGTGCAAAATATTTTTTATTTGGAGCAATATTTTATATTTTATTAATTTATGAATAAAAAACTTCAAAAATTAATTATAGTCAATATGGAGCTCTAAATTTGATAAAACTTTTTATACAACCATTTTATAATATTTTTAATCTAACAACCCTAAAATCGCTGAATTTGGACTTGTATTTAATTTTCCCAATTTTTTAAATTTAAATAATTTAGAAATTAATTCAGGAGTATCTACTATTCAAATTGCTCCCAAACTTAGGCATTACGATCACAAAAATATACTCTATCCAATGATATTATTAATTTGCCCTAATTTTCAAGTCACTCAAGGTCCTAATTTGTAGTCGAGTTTAGTAATAATTATCCTAGTAATGATTTGGGTCATTATAAAGGTGATGTGGATGTTCAGCTACCATGACGCAATTTGGGTAAGAAATGAGAAAGCATATGTGGATGTTCAGCTACCATGGAAGCTAAAAGAAGTTAAACATATGTCGTGTCTAAAGAAGAATCTTATTTCAGTAAGTCATTTAACCAGAGAGGGCTACAACACAAGTTTTATGGAAGACTCATGGAATATCATCAAGGATGCACTTGCCGTTCCACAGGGTAATATGTGTAACAACCCTAGCTATTATCTTAGCTAATCCAAATTAATTTAAGCTAACCCGAGCTTTGATTTTTCATTCAATTAAACTCAATGGGTCATTTAAACCTAACCCTAGAAGTTTGAAATCCATCGGAGCTCATTTGAGCATTTTGGCTATTTTATCTATTTTTGGATCCTTGATATTAACAAAAATAATTTAATCTCCAAATTAAATTCTGATTCCATTTTTAAATTAATCATCCCCAAATTAGCTAAGGGTAAAATTTTGGGAATTTTTGGAAGTCATTTAGGCCTATTTTGGATTTATATTAAACTGGTTCAATTGCAATTTAAGGTTTTCAACATTTCCTAATTGCAAATATATCATCCCTCCAACGATTGGCTGCCTCCAAACCATGGGCGCTATCCGGACCATTAATTCCACGGATCAAAAACAATGCCCCGCGCCTTCGATCAGATCTGTCTCATCTCGACCTTTCCGTCAGGGAGGCCGTTGTGATCCGTGCCTTCACCTCCCAAGAACACCCCAGCTACGGTTGAGGCCCAACCCACTCCAATTAAGGCAAGTAATGAAGCACCTTTGGGCCAAGCTTGAGCCATGGTTCCCAACCTTAGCAGCCACCCTTAATCACTTTAGCTGAATATAAAATATATGATGAGAATTTTATTTTAGATTTGAGATTGCATAAACATGATTTCAGTTCATTCAATTCATTTAGTATATTTAATTCTTAGCATAGTAGAGTGTGTTCTAATTTAGTCTACCTCTTCAGTTCAATTTCTTGGATATATATTAGACTCAGACCTAACTTTGTGCTTGGCTAAGGGGATACATGTCTTATTCTATAAGTTCAACTCAGACCTAGCTCTATATATGCCTAGGGGGATACATATTGAACTTCAGTTGGGAGGTTTGCCATAGTTGGAGATCATATTTAATATAATTATGTTAATCCCAGTATTAACATGACCACAGAGGGTATGGGGCCCCACAATAGATATTAGAGAACACCATAAGGTGTCTGATTGGGATCTGCATTCCTTTCTACCTAATGGACCATTCTTTTGAAGTAACAGTCATCAAAATATAGCATTCATAGCACAATTGTGGCGCCCCACCCCTTAATCCACCAGATTAAGCTAAGGGGTGGTGTGTCACTCTGGCTAACCTTCCACTTATCATTGGATTAGGATAAAATCCATAATCCACCTAATAAGGGAAGGAGTAAGCACAGAATTGAATATCAGTCACTATCTAATAAAATATACAGAGTGCAGAAGTAATTTAAAAATGAGAAACATCTAAGCATCACAGTATAAATAGCATGAAATATAACTCAAAATAAAAGTATAGTAATCTAAACACACAACAAGGGTACCTGTATTACTACATCAATTAAAAGTATAAGTAATGAAAGTAAATACGCTCATCCTCACTTATAAATAACTATGCAACTTCTTCTAAAGACTCCTCCTCTGGATAAGGCTTCACTCCTAGCTCTTGATCGTCTAACTGAAGAGGTCTGCCATTGTCGGTTTCACAATGTAGGCCCCAACCAAAGAAAGAGAAAAATCTTGTGTTAGATAATTGTCTAAGTACATTTTAAGATGATGAGTTTTATGTATTTTATAATATCACCATTTTACATTTCTAAGCAATAATTATAATAAGAATGGGAGCAACTAGCAATACAATAAGAAAGAAAAAGCTATAAATAGCATTTATAACTTTAAATAAAAGGGAGGCTAAAGCATGCCTCAAGTATAAGCTAAATAAGGTAGGGCATATGTAAATAACTAAACAAGTACTGAAAGAATATACTTGTGATGACCCACTTAAGTAGTAATAAGTGAAACTCTTAAACATCGAAGCGCCTTTTCAGATAACGGTGGAGTTCCTAATAAGAACTCCAAAGTTAAGCGTGCTCATGTGGGAGCACTCCCAGGATGGGTGACCTGCTGGAAGTTATCTTCTGAGGGCAAAACTGTGAGGCCTTTCTGGCCAAAGCGGACAATACCTTGGTGCTTAAGAGTTTGGGCTATTACAAATGGTATCAGAGCAAACCATAGGGTGTCAAATAGGAGCTAAGTGCCATATAGGGCAAAGTACCACTTCATGTGAGCAGCCTCTTGAACTCATGATGGTTAAGGTGCTACATGGTTGTGGGTACCTCTTGTGCCTGTATGGGTCACCTATAGTCCTATCTACCCAGTGGATGGTTCTTGGATCTGTGTGTAGATACTGACGAGGACGTCAGTTACTTAAGTTGGGGAGATTGTGATGACCCACTTAAGTAGTAATAAGTGAAACTCTTAAACATCGAGGCGCCTTTTCAGATAACGGTGGAGTGGTGACCTGCTGGGAAGTTATCTTCTGAGGGCAAAACCGTGAGGCCTTTCTGGCCAAAGCGGACAATACCTTGGTGCTTAAGAGTTTGGGCTGTTACAAATGGTATCAGAGCAAACCATAGGGTGTCAGATAGGAGCTAAGTGCCATATAGGGCAAAGTACCACTTCATGTGAGCAGCCTCTTGAACTCATGATGGTTAAGGTGCTACATGGTTGTGGGTACCTCTTGTGCCTGTAGGGGTCACCTATAGTCCTATCTACCTAGTGGATGGTTCTTGGATCTGTGTGTGGATACTGACGAGGACGTCAGTTACTTAAGTTGGGGAGATTGTGATGACCCACTTAAGTAGTAATAAGTGAAACTCTTAAACATCGAGGCGCCTTTTCAGATAACGGTGGAGTTCCTGATAAGAACTCCAAAGTTAAGCGTGCTCAGGTGGGAGCACTCCCAGGATGGGTGACCTGTTGGGAAGTTATCTTCTGAGGGCAAAACTGTGAGGCCTTTCTGGCCAAAGTGGACAATACCTTGGTGCTTAAGAGTTTGGGCTGTTACAATACTACCTCCTAAATATGCTGGTGATCAAAAGAAATATGCAAATTAAATAACTTAAACTCAGCAAAATTCCAACATCTTAAAATATATATAGCAGAACAAAGGAAATAGCTGGCTGAATAAAATAGTGAAAAGTAAACAAAACATCAAAACTGTATATATGAATATCTATGTACTAACTGTCATACAGAAAGGAGCTAATCAAGCCTACTGAATATTAAAAGGATCTTAGTGTCAATAAGGAGACTAAGTGCAAAACTATATACTCCTAATGCCATCAAGGAGACTAGGCAGGATATAAGGTTTTCTCCTAGTGTCATCAAGGAGCTTAGGTAAGAAAACACAACAAATCTTCTCCTAGTGTCAACAAGGAGACTAGGCAAGAAGACATAACTGAGAGGCAGCTCTAACACATGTAATTATCCTTAATCATTTACTTTAATATTTTCACAAGGAATCTAAGGAGTCTCAATATTTTCGTAATAGTTTATTTTATGCATCAAATATCTTATGTGATATGCTCAAGGAATTATGGCACAAATATATAAGGAACGCGTAGCACAAAATATCAAAAGTAAGTAATGGACTCTACTAATATGGTGATATCATTTGTTATCTAATTTATTAATTCTAACTATTCCAAGTTACACAAGTTCAGGATCACCATTTTCCTACTATCGAGTGTAACTTAGAAATTTGTCCTTATAAGTTAAAAAGGATTATAACTGATCAGGTTCTAATCTACTTCAATCAGATGACAACTATGAGTTAAATCAATAAATTATACGTACTAATTTTGTGAATTTAGATGTTCTATCCAAGATCTGATCAAGATCTTCTAAGCTATAGATTATGAATTAAACACCATGAGATTAGGCTTAATTACATAATCTAAAAGGATAAGACATAAGTTCAAGGTTTTATTCTTAAAAGCAAATCATATTAAGTAATCAAACTTAATAGGCTGACTCTACTATCCTAAATCTAAGGTTAAAAGACAAAATAATCAGAATAAGTTGTACAACTCTAGAAACTAATAAAACCAAGGTTTCATTTATTAAGTAACCCATTTACTTAATGAATAAAGTCTAACCTATGATCTAGTCCTAGTCTCAAGAATGGTCCTTATGTGAGGTGTAAGAACCTAAGGAAAATGACTTAGAGGAGATTTCAGGAATTTTGACGGATTGACCTAATTGTTGATTTTATTCACTTAAATGATTCTAATATAGTCATAATATTGGTTTTAGTATTTTAAAAGGCTAATTAAATGTTAAGGGCAATTAACCTAGATTTTGGGCAAAATGATTATTTTGCCCCTACTTAAGGGTCTAAAAAGTCAACTTTTGATTTAAGAGTCAAAATAAAAGTTTCTCACTTCCTTATAATTTCTTACTGTCTAACTTGAAGATAGACAGTAAGTACACTCAATTTGGACAAGAAACAGATCCTACATATCCAAACTAAGGGTTTTGACCTAAGGGTATTTCAATAATTTTCACTCTACTAAAACCTAAATTTTTATGCAGTTTACTATTTGTTACTATTCAAGAATTCCATAGAGTCTAAAAACACTAAATTTTGAGTTCAAATAGCTAAGTTATGGTCATTTTAATCCTAGGGGCACTTTGGTCATTTTATACTAAAGTCAACTGTGAGATCCAGGGTTAACTTTTTATCCTGATGTCCAAATGGAAAAACTAATACTACTACAGTGATGGAGCTATTCTCTTGAGTATTTTAAGACCCATATTGACTATGTTTGGACAGCTAGGTCAAAAGTTACGGGATTTAAATAGGTCCTAAAATGTCACTACGTTATACGCACCCTGAAACTAATTTTTGCAATACGTCATTTTATTCCATTTATTTTTCTGAGTAAAATGAGACCTATATTGACTATGTTTGGATCATCCTACAAAAAATTATTAAACTTTCGAATTTAATTTTAAATACAAGTTTGCATTAAAAAATATGAATTTGACATTCTTAATTATTTAACAATTTAATTTATTTACTTAATCAAATTACTAATTAATTTTTTTAATTGACAGATTTTAATTATCTAATTAATCACTTAGTTTACTTAATTAATTTCAATTTAGTTAATATTAATATATTCTAATCATATGCCTAATCAAATTACTTAATTAATTAACATTAATTATTAATTAACAAATTCTAACATATTCTAAATTTAATTTAATTTATTTAAATTAATATTAATCTAGTTAGCATTAATTAACAAATAAATTAACTTAATTAATATTAATCTAATTAATATTTATTATAAATTAATTAATATTATACTTTAACTGATTCAAATTTTGATTAATTTTATTTAATTGATATTATACTAATCATAACTTGTCTAATTAACTAATTAACACTAATTAACAGATTCCTTATATCCTAATTATAATATAACAGATTCTAATACTTAACTAATACTAATCTAAGTAATATTAACTATAACCTAACTAATTAACTATATGTATATTTATATATATTATTAATCATTAGTATATATATATATATATATATGTATTATGATATAAATGATTTGATTTTCTGCATGTTTAATGGCGCGGGACCCGCCATCTGCCACGTGGCGGCCTCGGGTTGGACAAGCGGCAGCGAGCGGATCCCACCATCCGACAACGGCAGTGGCAGGGACGCGTGGCAGATGGTGATTGGCCGAAGGAAATGGCGCGGGCCCCACGGCCTGACCCGATGCGATCGCAGACGCGTCAATCGGGCGCAGGCCTTGGAAGCGCGACATGTCGAAGACGGGCCCGCTCGACTCGGGTCACGCGACCCGGAGGCTAGCCTGCAGAAAGCTGGATCGGGCCTGGGTCGACCCGACCTGGCCTGATCTCCTTCGGTTTCAACCCCGCGGACCAACGCTAGGGCACCGATTCCTGAGACCATCTCAGCGGCGGCAGACCTTGGACCGCACGGCACTAGCTAGGGTTTGACTAGAGCTATCCAACGGCGGCCGAACCAGCTCCAAAGGTGGACCTGACCGGTGCCATGAGCGAACCCTAGATCTAGGTTTTCGGCGAGTTAGCGTAACAGTTTTGACTGTGGATGGCCGAATGATTTAGGTTCGATAGAGGACTTGATTCGACAATCAGACCTGATGGATCTTTGATCTAAGGAACGGAATAGGTTTTTGAAAGCCAAATAATAGGAATGCATATAGAAAGGTAGGTCATCGAAGGGTACCTTTAGTTCCGACAGCAGGGGTTCGAGGATGCGGTCGAGGGCGGCCCGAGCTCCAAACAGCTAGCTCTCGACCTCCCTAGCCCATATTCTAGGTCTTAAGGGTTGCTCGATGGAGAAGGCGAGGCCAGGAGGGCCGGGATTGGGCGGGCATGGCAGAAAGAGCGCTGCGTGTCCTCGCTCGACACGTGAGCGACGGATGCGAGGGGATGAAGAGCGGGGGCCGTCTGATCTTCGATCAGATGGTCCGGGTTTGCTGTTTGCTTTGGACAGCGTCCCGTAGACTGACAGCATCGTTAACAGGGAATAAAATAATAATATTTTAAATAAGTTTCAAATTTTAATTTAAATAATTAAATAGATTCCAGAAAAATCCCAAGTATTCACTCCTAACTAATTGAGGGGTGAGGAACGCAATGGCGAAGTTGAATTTTTGATTCAATGAGCATTTAAAATTTCCCAATTTTCGGGGTATTTAAATATTATTAAAATATTCGTCAAAATTTTGACGACTTCCGATTGACACGAAAACTTCACCCCTAGCTAATTTGGGGGCAATGAGGCAATGTCGAAGTCCGTTTTTTTTTTTTTTTTATCGAAGCTCATTTTAGATAGATCATATTTTAGGGTTTTCTGGATTTTCCAGAAACCAGGATTCGATCCATTTAACTCCTGAGGACTAGGTCTTAGAGGTTGACTCTTAATGATTTAATTAGCACTTAGGATTAGATTTAAGACTAAGATTAGTCCTAATTGACTAAGTAACAACTTGAGTTGTTATAACAAATATTCTTAGTAACTCTATGAAAGTGTAGAATAAAAATATCTATTTAAGATAATTAAGTCACCCTCCAAATAACTAAGGAAACTTATAAATTCTTCTGATAGAACGAGATGGAGTGTGAAAGATCAGAGTTGGACTATTACATTGTCACATTCGACATTTTCTAGGAACTCATTTATAAATGGGGATAAGAAAGTAAGAGATCAATTGCCAGAGTATTTGCTCAAGGAATCCTAGTTTTGGACAAACTTCTTCAACAACATGTATTCAAAGGACTTGACTTCTTGATCCTAGCATGAGAATGGTTAAGCCATGTGGAGTCAGTTATAAACCATATTGAAAGTTCTGATTCCATCCGTGTTGATCTCATGACCTATCAACTTCTAGACTTCGTGGAAGATTGGTGGGACATCGCTAGTAGGAAGCTCGAGAAGAAGTGCAAGAGGAAGCGTCGTGCTGTAACATTCCAGGACTTCCGTCTCGCATTATGTACTGAGTTCATTAAAGAACACTATTGCTAGTTTAGTTAGTGTGATTGTGATCCTTTATCATCTTATGATTTTAAAAATTATATGAATTTCCCATTTTCTTTTCATATGTAAATCTTAATTCCTAAGTAATGAATTTTTGTGGTTGCTAATGGAATGTCAAACTTGATCTTATTTATTTAAACTTGTTCTAAAATCAAGATTTATCTTGTTAAATCAGGATGAATCCCAGATTGCCTCCAACAACTACACCTATTAAGTCTGTCATAGCTTATAGCAGCTCTACTGATGAAGTAGCCCATCTCTAAGGAATGGTAGCAGCAATGCTAGAAAACTAAACCCAATAGGATTTAGCTATCCAAATGCTAATTTACATTCACCCCTCACTAGCAACAACTAACAATCCTGCACCAACTATTCATGCCCAACATACCTCTCTTTCCTCTCATTATTATGCTAATGGTCTTCTCCATATTTTCCTGAGACTGAGACCTTTTACCTTTAGTGGAAATCTATCTCCTATGGATACAACCAGTTGGCTAAAGATGGTTAAAAAGAACCTGATTAGTCAGAAGTGCCCAAACTCTGAAGCGATCCGTCTCACTGCACATCTATTCAATGAGGAAGCCGAGTACTGGTGGGATAATATTCAAAACATAAGATTTGTCGATTACGACAATGAGGAAATTCCGTGGGACAAGTTCACGGATGCATTAAAATCTGATTTTATCCCTTCGCCTGCATAGAATATTATTGAAGATACAATTTTTAGGCTGAAACAAGGAAGTCATTCTGTCTCGGACTATGAGATGGAGTTCTGAAGGCTGACTCATTTTGCCCCAGAACTTGTTCAATTTGAATCTGCAAGGTGCCATCGGTTCCAAAGCAGATTGCATGATACACTCAAAGATCACATTGTTCCACTTTGCCTTACTAGTTTCTTCGAACTTGTGGAAATAACAAGAGTGGTGGAGCACCACCAATCGGAAAGGGAACTTAAGTGCAAGATTCATACATTTCCAAACCGTCACTAAGGCTTCAAGAGGCACAAATCTCGATGTGCTGTTAAGGTCTATCAAATTGAAGCCACACCTTCTACTGAACCTATTCAAGACTGTAATTAGCCTCATCCCTATGGCAAGTGTTACCACTTTGGCCATAAATTCTATACTTGTGGTCATCCAGGCCATCTATTCTATCACTGAACACACACAAAAATAGTAGATGGTGTCCTTCTAATCCATTCGTAAAGGAACCAAGTCTTCAAAGCAACACCTCTGAGCAAGAGAGATCCAAGTTTGACAATAATGCCAGCCCCTGCTTCTGAGGCAACACGGGAGCAACCTACCGCTCCAAAGTTCTAGAATAGTTTCAAAAAGTAGGTGGATAATTGTATTGCTGGTCCTACACGTGTATATGCCTTAACACCGCTTGAAGCTGCAAAGGATAACAATGTGGTTTCAGGTACACTTTATTTTAAAGACCAACCCTGCAATGTGCTATTTAACATTGTGGCTAGAAATTCATTTATCTTTGAGCATTTTGTCAATCTTCTTAATCTTCCTATCTATAATTTAACTAAGTTATTAAATGTTGGACTTCCATCTAGAGCCAAACTTAGTGCTCATAAATTTTGCAACCTCAAGATTTCATTGAATAATCAGATGTTTGATTCTAAATTAATCATCCTGCCGTTAGATAATTTTGATATCATTCTCAGAATGAATTGGCTTAGTAGTAGCCTTAAAAAGGTCACTCTTCATTCCCAAGAAAAGCCTGCAATTTTTCTAGGAAATATTAGTACTCAACTGTCATTAACTAATGCTATTAAAGCTAAGAAATTAATCAGTAAGGGATGTGATGATTTTCTTGTCACTATGTTAGGTGAAGCAGAAGAAAGCATTTCTATCTCAGATTATAAGGTGGTGAAAGGTTTTGCCGATGTATATCCTGAAGATTTGCCAGGTGTACCTCCGCATAGAGAAGTAGAGGTCTCTATTGAACTAATTTTCGGTACTCAACCTATATCTAAAGCTCCTTATAGAATGGCACCTAAAGAATTGCAAGAGCTATTGAGCAAAGGCTTCTTCAAGCTTAGCATGTCTCCTTGGGGAGTGCTAGTTTTATTCATAAAGAAGAACGATGGATCTATACAAATGTGTATAGATTATCGTGAGTTGAATAAAGTCAATATCAAGAATAAATATAATTTGCCTAGAATCAATGATTTATTTAACCAGCTATAGGGAGTTGTCATATTTTCAAAAAACTGATTTAAGATTTGGATATCATCAATTGCGAGTAAAGGATGTCGATGTTGAGAAAAAACTTTTTGTACCTATGGTCATTTTGAATTACTTGTGATGTCTTTTAGACTCACTAATGCGCCATCGATATTCAAGGACTTGATGCTACGAGTCCTTAAGCTGAATTTAGACAAATTTGTTATCGTCTTCATCGATGATATTCTCATTTACTCTCGCACTCTAAAGGAGCATTCTAATCATTTGACGATAGTATTAGAATCCTTGCGTGATCATTAGTTATATGCCAAATAGTATTAGAAGAATTACATGATCCTCAGTTATATGCCAAGTTTCCAAATGCGAATTTTGGCTAAATTCATTGCATTCTTGGGTCATAGAGTTGATGCCCAAGGTATCTGTGTAGATCAGAAGAAGGTAAGTGCAATTCAATATTGGGTACAGCCCAAGTTAGTTATATATATTAGAAGCTTTTTGGGATTGGTTGAACACTATAGAAAGTTTATCAAAGGCTTCCCTCAGATTTCCTCACCTTTAACTAAATTGACTCAGAAAGCCATACCTTGAGTTCTAAATACGATGAAGCATTCCAAACCCTAAAATATGCACTCTCTATTACTCCAGTACTTGTTCAGCCTAAGAAATGTTTGAACTATCAGTATACACTAATGCCTCTAGAATTGGTTTAGGTTGTGTACTAATACAAGAGGGTAAGGAAATTACTTATGCCTCTCGTCAATTATAGCCTCACGAAAAGAACTACCTTGTTCATGACCTTGAACTTGCTGCAGTAATTTTTGCCTTAAAGATCTAGTATCATTTATATGGAGTTCAATGTTCTATTTTCACTGATCATCAGAGTCTAAAGTATATATTCACTCAGCAAGAATTGAACTGCCGACATAGAAGGTGGTTAGAGCTCATTAGTGATTATGATCTAAGTATTCAGTATTACCCAGGTAAAACAAATGTGGTGGTCGATGCTCTTAGCCGTCATGCTACCCTATCTGCTATGATTGCTTAAAGTTCATTAGAGAAAGAGTTTCGTAAACTCAAAATTTCTCCAGCACTTGGCTATATGCTAAGTTCACTTCTAGTTAATATTAATGTGGAACCTATTTTTCACAGAGATGTCTCCATCTAGCAAACTAAAGATGAAGACTATATGAAGTTCAAATTTGACATTGAAGGAGCTTTCCATCATAATTTGAAGTTTCATAGTAGTGTAATCTATCAAAGGAATCATTTGTGGATACCTAAATCCATGCAATGCAAAATTTTAGTAGAAGGCTATAATTCGGGATAACATATACATCCAGGCAGTACTAAAATGTACCATGATTTAATGTAATCTTTTTGGTAGCCCAGTATGAAGAAGAGCGTAGCCGATTTCATAGCTAAGTGTCATGCTTATAATCTGGTGACGGTCGAGCACCAAAGGCTTGGTGGTCTTCTACATTCTCTGGAAATCCCTGAATAAAAATGGTTTGATATCTTAATGGATTTCATAATGGGATTGCCTCGCACAAAATCTGGTGCTGATGTAATCTAGGTTATCATTGATTAATTAACTATTATAATGCATTTCATTTATATCCATCACACTAACTAACCCCTTAATCCACAAGAATTAAGTTAAGGGGTGGTGTGTCACTCTAGCTAACCCTTCACTTATAATTGGATTAGGATAAAATCCACAATCCACCTAATAAGGGAATGAGTGAGCATAGAATCAAACATTCAGTCACTATCTAAGTAAACATACAGGTGCGGAAGTGATTTTCAATGTAAAACATCCAAGCATCACAACATAAGTATAAAGAAATGTATCTCAGAACATGAGTATAGAATCCAAATATGTAGTCATAAGTACATATATTATTACATCAATTTAAGTTTCAAATAATAAAGATAAAAGGGCACTCATCCTCACTTAAAAATAGAATGGGCTAAATAGTTGCTTCTTCCACAGGCTCCTCCTCCGGATATGGCTCCACACCAAGATCCTGATCGTCCAACTGAAGAGGATCTGCCATTGTCGATTTCACAATGTAGGGCCCCAGCCAAAAAACAAAAAATCTATTTAGACAAGTGTCTAAGTACATTTTAAGCTGATAAGTTTTATGTGTGTTATGTAATATCACCATTCTATAACTTCTAAGCAATAATATATATATATATATATATATATATATATACAGGAGCAACAAGCAATACAAAAGGAAGGAAAAGCTATAAACCATCATTTATAACTTAAGTAAAAAGAGAGGCTAAGACATGCCTCAAGTGCAAGCTAAATAAGGTAAGGCATACTTGCTAATCAAACAAGTACTGTAAGAGGAATACTACATCCTAAACATGCTAGTGATTAAAAGAAACATGCCAATTGAGATAAAATAACTCAGCAGTGGTACATATAAATAGCAGTAAGATTCTAACATCCTAAAATATATAAGCAATACAAAGAAGTAGCTGACTGAATAAAAATACTGAAAAGTAAACAAAACATCATAACTGTGTATATATATATATATATATATAAATATTCGTGCATCAACTGCCATGCAGAAAAGAGCTAATCTAGCCCACCAGATATCGAAGGATCTTAGCACCTGTATGGCTAAGGCACCAACGGTGTACCCCTAGTGTCAACAAGGAGACTAGGCAAACAGCACATAATAGAGTAATAGAAGGTATAAATAAGGTATTCCCCTAGTGTCAATAAGGAGACTAGGCAATCAAAAGACAATATTGAGAGGCATCTCAAACATAATCTTATCTTTAATTAATTACTTTAATATTTTTATAAGAAATCTAAGGAGTCTCCATATTTTCCTAATATTTTATTCATGCATCAAAAATCTTATATGATATGCTCAAGAAAATATGGCACAAAAATACAAGGAATGTGTAGCATCAAAATATCAAATAGAAGCAATGGACTTTACTAAACAAGGTGATATCATTTGTTTTATACTTAACCATTATAACTATTCCAAGTTACACAAGTTCAGGATCACCATTTTCCTACAATTGAGTGTAACTTAGAAATTCGTCCTTATAAGTTAAAAAGGATTAGTACTGATCAGGTTCTAATCTAGTTTAATCAGATAGACGACTACGAGTTAAATCAATAAATCATACATCCTAGTTTTGTGAATTTAGACATTCTAACTAAGATCTGATCAAGATCTTCTAAGCCTATAGATTATGGATTAAATGCTACGAGATTTAGGTTTAATCACATAATCCAAAAAGGATAAGACCTAAGTTCTATGTTTTATTCTATAAGTGATCTACTAGTTAAGGTCAATCCTATTAAGTAACCAAACTTAATAGGATGAATCTCCTATTATAAATCTAAGGTTTAAAGACAAAATAATCAGAACAAGTTGTAAAATAAAAGAAAAGTCTATAAACTAATAAAACCAAAGTTTCACCCATTTAGTAACCCATTTACCTAATGAATGAACTCTAACCTATGATCTAGTCCTAGTCTCAGGAAAGGTTCTTAAGGTGTAGTGTTAAAGACTTGGAAATTCCTAGAATCTAACCTAATAGTTAATTTCACTCACTTAAATGTCACTAAGATCTTTATAATATTGGTTTACGAGTTTTGAAATGTTTAATAGAGGTTAAGAGTACTTCGTCCAATCTTAGGGCAAAATAATTATTTTGCCCCTACTTTAAGGGTCAAAAGTCAACTTTTATCATAAGGGTCAGAATTGAATTCTCTTAGTTCCAACTGATTCCTTACTGTCTAACTTGAAGATAGATAGTAAGTACGCCTAAATTGGACAAGAAACGGTCAAGTTATGACCAATAGGGTTCAGATCCTAAATATTATTTTAGTTTATTGATGACATTAAAATTCTAAACTAGTTAGCATCTTGAATTTTTAAATTTGGAGTTGATTTGACTAAGTTATGGCTATTTGAAGTCTAGGAGCATTTTGATCATTTTTCATTGAGAATTCTAAGGTTGACTTTTTGTCCTGATGTCCAAATGAGATAACTAATACTACTACAGTGATGAGGCCGCTCTCCTGAGCATTTTAAGACCCATATTGACTATATTCTAATAATTGGGTAAAAAGTTATGAGGTGCTAAAGAGGTCATAAAATGTTACCTCGTTATGCGTACCCCAAAATTAATTTTTGACTTAAGCCATTTGATTCTATTTATTTTTCTGAGAATTTTGAGACCTATATTTGCTATATTTGGATCATCCAACAAAAAGTTATTAAACTTTTAGGTTTTACTATTTAAAAATACAATTTGAATTATTTTACTGTTCATTTATTTAAATTGAATGATTTTACTGTTCATTCCTAAAGTTTATTTATATAGTTTCTAAATTTATTAATCTTTAATTAATCTATGATTAATTAGGCTGAATTATTAATTAACAATAATTAATCCATTAATTATTAAATTATATAATGTTATTATTTTACTATTGAAAAGTCATTTGTACAAATTACTGTTTAATTAATTTTAATCACCTATTAATATCTAATTAAGAATAATTAATTCTAATTTATTATTTAATAATCATTAATTATTCTAATTACTGTTAAGGTTTAAATAATATTAAAATAATCCTAATTAATCTCTTAATTATTAATTAATTATAGGATTACTATTGAAACATCATTAACACTAATTATAATTAATTAACCACTAACAGTAATTAATTAATTATTAATAGTAATTAATTAAACTAATTAACTGGCTGAGATGGCAGTGGGCTCCACCTATGACACGTAACAGCACCTGATTGGGTGCTGCACAGCGTGTGGACCCCCCCACTGTACACGTGGCGTGCCCCACGTGGCGCTGTGGGTCCCACAGGGAAGCTGAACGATCTCGAGTGACTAGGCAGTGGGTCCCACTTGACGCGTGGCAGGCCCAGAGGTTGCCACGTGGCATTGTGGGCCCCACAGGAAAGCCGGAACGCCGCGAATGACCGGGCAGTGGGTCCCACTTAGCACGTGGTGGGCCCGGAGGCTGCCACGTGGCACTGTGGGCCCCATAGGAAAACCGAAACACCGCGCGGGCTCAGGCTGTGGGCCCCACGGTCGAAGCCAAAGAGGTGCGGGTGCGGTCGGTGGGTCCCACCTGACACGTGGCAGGCCAAGATGGCGCCACGTGGCTCTGTGGGCCCCACCTAGCTGACACAGACCCGGCCGAAGGCGGGGCGAGCTCGGGCCTACCCAGCCCGGACTTCTTCTCCGCGGAGGTGTCTCAAGGGCCGGCGCCTAGGGTATGGCTTTTGCCGGCCTTCCCGGCGCCGGACCGCCTCGGCCCGCACGGCCGACGGTAGCCCACGCCGGGGGCTACACGTCGGTGGGCGAACCATCACCGGAGGAGGTCAGAGTCGCCAGCAAATCTTAAACCTAGTTCTAGGGTTACGGGGAGGGCTTACGAGGCAAAACCCGAAGGGTTTAGGCCCTGATCTGGGTCGATCGGACCTGATCGAGGTCGATCAAGTCCGGTTGATTGCTAGCCTAACCCTAGATCTACAATTATCAGGTGTCAAATTGGCGAAAAATGGAGGAGAGGGGGAGATCCAGTACCTGGAAATCCGACGACTACGGTCTTCGGGATGGCTCGGCTCTAGTCGGGGTCGATTCGGGCTCCAGGATGCGTAACTGGGGGGTCAGGGGTGCGGGGGAGGTCCTTATGGACCCTCGGACAGACCGGTCGAGGAGGGGGAGGCCGCCGGTTGGCCAGGCGAGCGGCGGGCGTGCCGCGGGGCTCGCGGGCGACGGGGCCGAGGACGAAGGCCCGTGGCCGTTCGATCCAGTGCCACGCGGACGACCCGGATCCATCCAGACCGCGAGACAAGGGTCGCAGCTATGAGCCATTGGATCTGTGCAGATCGGACGGTCCAGATGGAACCGTCCGATCGGACGGCGCCGTTAGCGTCGTCCACTTAAGTTAACGGCGCCGGACGGCGTCGTCAACTAAATAATAATTTTTTTTTTCTTAACAAAAATTTCAAACATGCTTTTCCTAGCTATTTCAGAGGTGAGGAACGCAATGTTGAGGTCAGATTTTCGATCCAACGAGTATTTTGATTCATCGATTTCCGGGACATTTTTATTATTAAAATATTCGTCGAAATTTCGACGACATCCGATTGACACTAAAACTTCACCCTAAGCTAATATGGGGTCAATGAGCGCAATGGCGAAGTCCATTTTTCGATCAGATGTCAATTTAAATTTGTCAAATTTTAGGGTTTCTGAATTTTCTAGAAATCGGGATTCGATCCATTTTATCCCTGATTTTGGGGGTAGGCCCTAGAGGTTGACTCCAATTGACCTAATTAGCACTTATAATTATATTTAAGACTTGGATTAGTCCTAATTAATTATGGTAACAACTTGGGTTATTACAATAACTATTTTCAAGCAATTAGAAATCATTCTGTACTAGTGCTAAACTAATAAAATCAATTAGATCAATGATTAAAGTTTAGGGAACTAGTAGGGAAGAGTAAAATAAATAATTTACCAAGCTAAGAGAAATGAAGGTCGATGAATAATCCACTAGCTTCATTTAGTTAGCTTATTAATCGAAGGAGTTTCAATTCAAACAAGTCACTAACTTAACTAGGATCAAATGATATAAAATATTCAAATGTATGGGAAGATGAAATTAGTAATTACAAACTCCATGTTTACTAAAGTTTATAGATTAGGAAATTCTATAAGATAATTTGATCATAATGAATAGCTAACGAATCTTAATTCAATTATTAGAGAGCTTAAAAGAGAATTAAGAATTTAAGAAGAAATGAGAACTAGAGATTCAAATCTAATAATTGGATACTGGTTCTATTTAATTCTATTAATGAAATAAAACATAATATTAACATACAAGTCTTCTACTTACTAAAGGACTAAATGAAAAGGCTAATTTTAAAGAACTAATACTAAGATCAATCAAATCATAGGGCAATAGCTTAATTTGGGAATAATACATGACAAGGATGTATGCAATTAATAATCTAAGATCATAAAATAAGTTATCTAAGATCTAAATTGTAATTCATTCAAGTTAAGATCCTAAACTTCACATAAGTTACACAAAAATAATTGGAAGAATTTTATTTAGAATATGCCATACAATAGTCTCACTAAATTCATAACACTACATAATTATGAAAGCTATCAACAATAATTGGAAATAATTTAACTTATGAGATCACATGCAATTTATTCAATTCAATTCACTCCAGTAGCGATTCTACAATTATGAAGATCAATTTAATTAAGTGCTAGACATTTTCAAATTATCAATTATGGATATTTAAGATTCAAATATGCAAAAGAAAGTGTATGTGAAGTAAAGAAAGTGAAATATGTTTGCTATCTTAGGATTTAAATACCTAATACAAACATGACTGAAAATTAAGGAAATTGGAAAATTACCTAATTTACGGATTCAAATACTTAAAACCTCCAATTGTTGTCCAAATATAATGATATACATATCAATAGAATCCTTATAGCATAAGGAGAAGAATGGCACTAATAATTAGGTCAAATTTGGACAACATTGAAATTTTAGGGCTTAAAGGACTCCTAATTATGATTAAAATATCATTAAGATATTTAAGATTCAAAAACCTAAATTTAATATCAATTTAATGTTCTATACATTTTTATAAATGAAATGGACTATTTGATAATCTAGTTTGGACATGAGTTGATTATACACATAACATGCAATACTAGAAATAAATTGCAATAATTAATTAATCTAAATTAATGATTAAATAAAATACGAACCAAAATAGAAATTAAATGTCATATTACTAATTTACACATTCTTGTAATCAAAACGGTATATTATATCACATATATTGATTAAGTAATTTAGGAGATAAGATTAATTAAAGTTTTGAAATCATTAATAATTAATTTAACTGTTTGAAAGTTAATCATTTATTTCTTCATTAAAATAATCATCCATTAGCATTAATTACAGAACACGAAAAAATATGCAGGTGAGGAAAATAACAGACAGTGGCACAAAAAGTTATGGGTGCACAAAATAAAAAAAAAAATACAGCGGTCAGATGATCACACATCGCACTCATTTTCGAGGATGGCGCAGTTCGAACCCACGGATTGATTCGATTCAGAGAATTTACGCGAACTGAAAACAAGCCCACTAATTGATTGTTTTGTCCCCGATGAGGTCTACAACGGGCACAACTAAGGCTCGATCCCCCGGTCAAGTCTGGAGGAACCATGGCACGGCCCGCATGTCGACGAGGAGCCCTCGCCAAGGCCAACTCGAAGGAACCGAGTTCAGCGCTCGTTGTTGAATTATATGCCGAAGAATCACATCCCTAACTTATCACTAAAATTAGGGTTTGGATGGAATAAGGAAATTTTAGCAAGTTCAAACTGATAAGGGGGTCAATCTGAGCTCAGATGGAATTAATTGATCCCTTGAAATCATTAGGCATGCAATTTAATAAATAAAGAGCTACCTAATTCAATGGGAAGATGAAGATGGGTGTACCTTGAAGCTCAAAATCCTATGTTTACACTGGTTATTTTAGGGCAAGGAGCAGTAGGTCTCCATGCAGCAGCTCCCGCACTTAGTTAGCTCCCCAAAGATGCTACAAACAAAATAGAGCAAAAATGGGAGAATGAGGAAGGGCAGGGAGGACTAAACCCACGGCTGGGACAGCTAGAGGCTCGCCAGCTACCGTGGTACGCCCTGCATGAGACGCAGAAGGCAGATCATGGGAAATGTATAATGTTTTGATCGTGGTCATCAGATCTTGATTCTGATCTGATGGTCAAATCATACGGGATTAATACAAGCCATCAAATTAGCACTAGAAAGGAAGGAACAGTTCAGATCAAAGTGCGGCGATGTTCCGTGTTCGGAGCCGCACATGGGATTTTCGCCTTTTGAAATATAACACCATTGATAATTAATTATATATATATATATAATAATTCAAATGCATTATTTAATTAATATATTATTCTTAATTTATTTCTTAAATTTAAATACTTAAATGCACCCCAAAAAATTCCAAATTTTCTCCCTTACCTATTTGAGGGGTGAGGAACTCAAAAATGCAATCAGATTTTTGATCGGAAGTATATTCAATTATTGTAATTTTCTAGATATATATAAATAATGTTATATATTTGTGAAAATTTTGATGTCTCCCAAACATTTCCAAAATATCACTATAGCTAATTTGAGTGTGCTGAGTCCAATGGTGAACTTCATTTTTTATTCTGAGGTCTAAAGAATTAGGTATTCTCAGAATTATCAGAAAATCAGGAAATGTTGAAATTCTCAAATGGCCTCTATATTATACAAAATTCGAGGTGGAGATTCCTAACACTATTATAAGTGTATTAGAAAAAAAAATTGATTATGTTACTAATTGATGGGTAACAACACTGGGATTGTTTCAATAATCTTTCCTAATTGCAAATCTAACTTCCCTCCAACGGTCGACTACATCTAAACCACGGGCGCCATCCGGATTGTTGATTCTGCAGATCTGATTCAATGGCCCACACCTTCAATCAGATCTGTCTCATCTCGATCATTCTGTGGTTCAAAGATGGGATTCGATGGCATCTAGCCATCAGCTTAAGTTCCCGATCACCGTTGGATCTCTTGATCCAATATGATGGCCGATATAGAGTCCACACTTAGCCGTCAGCTATTTGACGATTAGAACTATTCCACTCCAACTGAAGATCAATTAGACGGTTCTGAAGACTCTTGTGGTTGTGGATTGTCTCCTTCCTCAGCTCGCACCAGATAAGAAGATCCCCTCATACAGCCACATCACCAGGCTGGTCTGCCACTCTCGTGCCATGTCAGGGAGGCTATTGTGATCCTTGCTTTCACCTCCCAAGCACCCCCTAGCTACAGTTGAGGCCTGACCCACTCCAATTAAGGTAAGTTATAAAGCACCTTCAGGCCGAGCCTGTGCCATGGTTTTCGGCCTCGACAACCACCCCTATTCACTTCTGCACTTATAAATACTCATCTTGGAATTACAGTGAGACCTTTTGCTCACTGTGATCCTCCAATTTAATGTTCTTCTCCTCTTGTGCTCTCAGTGAATCCCGACATTCCAGGTGCTACGTACCGCTGATAGAGGGTGTGTGTCTGGTGTTCAAACCCCGTGCTAGCTGCTACAAACCTCTAGAAGCTTCAATAATCTCGAATTCCCTCTATCATTCCTTACTTCACCATTTCTAGGTACATTCTTCTCCTAACTAAGCTGTGTAAGATCAGTTTCTTCAATCCATGTAATAGGGTAGCTTTGTGAAGCTCTGAATGCTCTTCCCTAGTCCCTAGGATGTGTGGGATCAGTCGGGATCGAATGGGTTCAATCTAAATAGTGAGAATTATACTGTCTGGATAGAACTTAATCCAGACAAAGTGTTGACACTTCTCAGGAGTCTTGAGTCCTAATTCCTATCAATTCTTTTGGTTGATCGCTCGTGCGAGCTAACTAGACCTAATATGATTGTCTCTAGGGTCTGAGCTATCTCAATTTGATCATCCTAATTGATCGAGTTCCACCGAGAGTTCGTAGTCAAGCTTAAGTAAGGACACAACGATCCAGGCCATCCCAACTATCATGGCCATAGGGCTTCGATCCGCCTCACCATCAGGATGGTGTAGGGATCGAGATCTGGCCAAATGGTTGCCTCTGTGAGGAGAATTAACACCTCATATTAAACCCTAGATGTTGTGTTAGGGTCGAATCCATGGAGTAGCCATCTGGCATTCCTGTGCCTCCCAATTAAGGCTTCATAGTTCAATCGATGCACCTTGACTCCCTAAAGGAGTGGAGATTGAATGCTGGCCATGGAATGGGGTATCAGCCAAGAATTTTGCGATCTAAGCTCTCCCCTAATTAGTTTGTCGAGAGAGGAGAGTGGTGATGATGACACTATTGCATCGGGCCGGGCCAGCCTAGGCCCACGCGGTGCAACAATGCCGACCCAATCAGGCCCCGATGCGACCCACGTAGTTTGATTATCGGGTCAAGCTATTTAATTTAATTAGGAATATTTTTTTCCTTCTATTAATTCACATATAAATGCATTAAATGAAATATCCTATTATTTGAGTAATTAATAATAATCAAACTAAATTAATAGAATAACTTAATCAATACTTATCCAAATGGTATGATTCAATATACCACTTTAATCAAAAAATCATAAGGAATAATAATATGCAATAAAATCTTAAATCCAATGGATAGATTTTTCAAATTAGTCTAATCTCTCTAATCTTAATTAGTGAATAAATAATTCATTAAATGTCCAAAATCTATGATTAAGGTTCCTGATTGTTTATAAGATAGAGGAGAACTTAATTATGCTTTTAAAAAAAATTAAGAGTTCTAAATTTACTAATCACCCTAAATCTTGATTAGTGATTAATAACTTAATTAATCTTCTGATTTTAATAAACCAAGTTTTTATTATCTTCTTAAGTGTATTAGAACTTGCCTATGTTCTTAGATTCCAATATTAAACTCTAATTTCCTTAATCACTTTTCTTAGCCTTAAAAAAGTGATTAGTACTAATTAATCTAATCTTAAGTTCAAGCTCAAATTTAAGTGCCTCATTTATCTTATTAGTCAATATTAAGCCTATTAGAACTAATTATAGTCAAATTGGATGCTTTAATCTTAAAATTCCAATTTTAGCCTTAAGAAGGGTATTTTGGTCATTTTGACCAAAAGTTTGTTTAAGAACCCTTAAACCCTAGAAATATCATTAATATGCTTTTAATCAGTAACATAATGTATTAGGATCATTCATTTAGCTTTTAGTCCTAATTGATGGCATAAGCTTAATTCTTTTTAAATTTTCTCTTAAGTAAATTATAAAGATCTTAAAATGATCTTAGACCCTTCACTTAAACTTGAATAATGAAATCTAACCTTATGAGACCAGTCTTAACTACCTTAACAAAACTAATCATAATAATTATTCTTAAAAAAATGTCTTAATGAAAACTCTAATTCTAAATCCAATCTAAAGTCTTAAGTGATTAAACCTAAGACTTAGATCTTAGATCCTTAGTGATTATCTATAGTAATCTATTTGAATTATACCATCTAATTCTTAAAATTTCCTATTTCATTTAAATCTTTTGAATCTTTCTTGTGGATTTAGGTTAATTCAACTTATATAATAATGTGATTATTCTATAGATTGGACTTAGATCTTAGATTCATATATTCTTATTTGACTATTTTATCTTATAATTATAGATTTAGCTTTTCTTTAAGATCCTAGTTTCTTAATCTTTCAGCTTCAAAGATTTTCTATCTTTAGATAAGATTGAATGTGAACCCTTAGATCCTTAGAAGATTAGTACCTTGGATTCAGAATTGAACTCCAAATTGGAGTTTAAGCCCAGAATCCTTAATCTTGATTAGCATAATTAAGATTGGGTTTGACTTATTAAATTATATTAATTAAGTCATTAATTTATTTAACTCTTTATAGTCATCACTTCTAATTATGAATTAGAACTATTAAGTTCTAATATTAACTAAGGTAGTAAAATCTATGATTTTACAGGATAAATAGATATTGGAGATCTTAAGCCTGTACTAGCTCAAAATAGATAGAGTGAATTAAATTAAATAACAATTTATATCACATATGTCTAGTTGAGTCTCTTACTTACTTTGACTATTGTTGCTTCACACACCTTGTGTTTGAGCCTTTTTCCTTGGACATATTAGTTGAACATAGGATATTTGATGAGTATTCTATGTTAAATTTGAGATTGCATAAACATAATTTCAGTTTATTTAGTGTATTTAGTTCTCAGCACAGTAGAGTGTGTTCTAACTTAGTTTGCCTCTTTAGTTCAATTATTTGGATAGAGGTTAGACTCGAACCTAGCTCTGTGCTTGACTAGGGGGATACACGTTTGATTCTATAAGTTCAACTCTAATCTAGCTCTGTGTATGCCTAAAGGAATACATGTTAAACTTTATATATAGTGGCTCTATTTTGGCCCATCTTCAGTTATGGCAGTATTACTTTAGGTATACTTTTACTTTTCAGTTCAGTTCTAGTTTAGTTGCTCATTTAGCCATGTGTTTTACTTGTATTTTTACTATTTTTTGTATGCTTTTGCAGTTCATTTTAGTTCAGTACTTTTAGTTCAGTATTTTGGCTCAGTACTTGCATATTTAGAATGCTTTTCTTATTTCAATTTTCTTATACTTCAGTTCAAATTCCTTTTATATAAATCAGCACGTATTCATATGATCATAAGCATGTTAGGATGAGTTTATTTTCAGTACTTTTTAGTTATTTATATATTTACAACTTTTGGTTGAGATATGTTAATTTGTATACTTTATTTTATTTAATTATAAATGTTTAGTTTATAGCTATCATATTTCTTGTGGCTCGTTGCTCCCCTTAATTGCTTAAATGTTCCTTAAATATGATATCTTAAATGTTCAATTTCATTTAAAATAGCCTAAAATGTGCTTAGATAATTTATCTAACCGTAAGTTTTTCTTTTCTTGGCTGGGGCCTTGGCATTGTGATACCAATAATGTTAGATTTAGAGTTGTTCATCGAGGTTGCTTTTGAAGAGGAGCTTGGCCAGGAGGAGGACCTCCCTGCCGTTGTAGCTTAGCTAGTTTTATTTTCAGCAGTATGGACGAGTGTTCCTTTTCTTATAAATTCAATTTGTAATAATTTCATATTTTGGATGTATTTACCTTCTGTATTGTCATTTTGAGCTAGGATATTATTTCTACTCTCTTTACTATGCTGTGATGTGGATATTATACTTTTTTTTTGCTTCCCTACTTTGATATTTTGATGTATGATCTTCGATTTTAGGTGACAAGCTTTCTAATTAAGGAGGGTTCGGTTTATGTCTGACTCGACTTCAGTTGGATGGTTTGCCACAGTTGGAGACCCTATTCACCGTAATTATGTTAATCCCAGTATTAGTATGACCATGGAGGATACGAGGCCCCACAATATGGAAAGTACACTTTACTTGATCAATAAAATATATGCTTCTATTACATTTGCAGAATAGATAGATGCAAGTTTATGGCACTAGAGGCTTGGTCATATGAGTGAAAGGGGGTTGAAATCACTCTTTAATGAGCCTAAGCCCTAATGAGTTCTCATTAAGCTCATTTTTTAACCAAACTTGGTGTTTAAGGTATTAATCTTTTTCTAAAATAATAGGAATTATTTGGCATTAAGAAAACTTAGTTTGGAACCCTAAATATTAAAGTCAGCTTTAGATCCTTAATGAGTGACATTTTAGTAATTTTGAATAAATCGTGATTAAGGTGAAGTTTAGAACCTCCAATATGTCCCATATTCTTAAAATCAGTAAATTAATTAATTAGAACCTTATTTGAGCTTAATTAAACTATTATTAGCATCATTTGCTTAAACACTAATTTTTGCCTTAATTAAAGTGAGTGAGTCCTAATGCTAGTGAATGTGGATTTAGCATCCACCTCCCCTCTCATAAGTCCTTAGATTAATAATAAAAATCACTAAAAATCAGTTTAAGCTTGTTCAAACTTATAAATCTATCTTTTAGGCCAAATCCTAGCTTAGTCTAGTATCTAGATATAACAACCTTAAGTTGTTATCCTGTTTAATTCTTAGCTTGATCAAACTTCAGTTTTAATTTTATTGTATTTTAAATATCAAGTTAAGCAAATCCTAAAAATTTGAAGTCATTTGGACTTCTCTAAGTCAAGTTAGCATTTTGATTAGTCTAGATGCTCTAAGTAAGACCTAAAATATTTTGATCTCGGAATTAAAATTTGACTGTATTTTTGAATTTCTCACCCCCAAATTGGCTAAGGGTGAAAGTTTGGTAAATTTTGGAGATCATTTAGACCATAATTCAATTTAAATTAAAATGGTCAAACTGCAATCTAGGGTTTCCAACAATTTAAAATTGCAAATATACCCAAATACCTGATTAAACGGATCCGCTATGCGGACCGTGGGTGATCCGCTGTGGAGCCCGGGTCACGCAACAGCGGAGTCCCGCTGATCCCACCATCGAGCCGTTTGATCCCACGGTCCGGATTTAATTCTGCGGGATCGTGGATCTGCCATTAGATGAACCCGTGGATCCTATGGCCAAGATCGCTCCCACGATCAACCGTTAGGATCCGAGCAATTCTAGCCGTAGTGCCATCTGATCGATATATCAGACAGCATATTAAGGCCCTGCTACTGTGGACCTTCGTCTTCCTCTCGCTCGCGCCCGACAGGGTATCTCCCCCGTACTGTTGACCGCACACCCTTTCTCCTACTCCCGCGTCTACCTCAGCAGGTCGTTAGGATTCCTTCCATCAGGACTCGTGGCCCGACCAAGCTTGAATTAGAAAATTGAGAGCTCATCCATGGCCCAATCTCTCGGGCCTCCCCAGCCCGAGTGAATGCCTCTGGAAGCTTGCCAATTTCCCACTAAGGCTATAAATAGCCTTAGGTTTTCCCTAGGTAAATATTGCTGATCAATTGGAGTCTCCTTTCCTAATTTCCATTGTCATCTGTTCGAGCTCCCTTAGGAAAATCTAGAGCTTTGCGAACCGCTGATAGTGGGTAATCCTAGTGTTCAGGATCCCTTGTTCTTTCAGAAAGCTAGCTGGTGCCCCGATCTCCCTCTATGTCATTTGTGAGCTTCCCATCAATCCAGGTGCCTTTGTTTGCAAGCTTTGAGCTAATGAGGCTCAGGCTTTCCTTCTTTTTATTTGTCTGAATACGCATTGTCAATTAGAACTCAATGCGATCGTAATTGCACCTTAAGCTAGCTCCGATCCATCGATTTTGATCGATCGGGCTAAGTTCGTAAAGCGGCCTGGGTCCGAGCAAGGACCCAACAATCCAGCCCACTTCAAACCCTTATGTCAGGCATCTTCGATCCGCCTCACCTCCCTGAAGGTGTAGGGCTCAATCCCTGGGCAAATCATGGCCTCTATGGGGAGAATTATCTCCCCACAGTATCTCCTTTGAGGGAGCTCTCGGGTGAGTAAGGTCTGGGTGATTCATACCATATCACAGAGGGCTTCGGGTCCCCATCGACGCATCTGGCTATGGTGAACATGTAGCGATTGTTGGTTGGTCATGCCATGACTTAGATGCATGGGAATTGGCCAATTATGGTTTCCCTAATTGGGTATTTCATCAGGACGAGGGGTCGGGGACGAAGCCACTGTGCAGGTCAGGCCGACCCGTGACCCGCGCGGTGCGACAGTCCCTGGCCTTTCGGGCCCCGGCCAACCCGCGCCTTTTGTTAATGGGCCGAGCCCATTTTAATCAAACCATAGGAAACTTTAATTGGAAAAATGCAAATTAAATTAATGTGATAATTTTTTATCCATTGGTCCAAACCCTATGATCTTATATACCAAAATGATCAAAAAATCATCAGGAATTCGAATATAAAATAATATTGAACTTTTAATTATTGGATTTTTTGAATTAGCCTAATTATTGCAGAACTTATTTAGGGTTGATTAGCCTGTATACTTAGCCAAATTGCATGATTTATGTGCCATTGTGTTCCTTATGCCTTGTAGAATGCATGTGCTAAGTGGTTTCATTTTTTGATTTATGTATTCTTAATTATGCCCTAATCTTGTAAAAGTATGATCAATAAAAATAAGAGTTTCTGATTATCCAAATTTAGTAAACTTAGTCTTTGATTATTCACATGAATGTATGAATTGTATCTACCAAGCTTTATAGAATTCCAATGGTTAGATTTGTAATTGGGTGCTAATTCTTTTATTTTGGATTAAGGTTTGATTAGCACTAATTGCCTTCTATTTCTCTAAATTTTTCTATTAATATGCCTTATAACAATAATGTAAATAAGCTTAACTCATTTATGCTAATACACAATTAATCTATTTAACAAACTTGAATTAACTAATTGAAATTCTTAATTAACCTTAGGAAATCTTATGATCTTGATCAAGTTATTAATGCTTGATCCCAATCTGAGATTTCCACCAATATTATATCAATAATCTACTCATTTAACATTTGATTTATAAATTAATAATTAATCTTAATTTGGTAAGGATAGAGGTTAAGCCCTAACCTATTGGATTATGATCTAAATCCTTAATCACTTAATCAAATGACTTGATTGTAAGATAATTCTATTGATATTATTCCAATAATGCATCTAATTTAGTATTGATCTTAAATCATTAAATTAGAAGTACTATGGTTAATATTGAATCTGTGCGATTGAATCATCTGAATTTAAGTTTTAGATCTTTGATTTTCTCTTATATAAGAGTATAACATGGATAATGAAATTGTAATAATATATGAAATGATCTAACTCTAATAATATCTTTGATTTTATCCCATGATTGTAGAATAGAATAGGATCATATGGATTTAATCATCTAATCTGATCACTTTAATCTAAGTTAATAAGTAAACCTTGATTATTAGCTTGAGTAATAGAAGGGTGAGATCTCAAGGATCTTGCTATAGGATTGTGCTTTAAAAGGTTTAAAAGACCTTAAATATTAACATATTGAGGTAAGAAGAAATTTGTAACTTATTAAAATAGAATATTAAATGATCCTTCATAACCTTAGAAGCTGATCTTAACACCTCATGGTAGGAATCTTCTAAAGTACTTAGAATCAAACTTTTCCCTTGTGGTAGAAATCTATATTGAGTGATCTGTTGATTACATCCTTGGAGCCTTGTGTAGGACTCACCTAATTGGAGTAAGGATTGATAGATTTGATAAATCCTTGTTGATTAAATAGAATCGTCAGAACCCAGATTATTGGTTTGCTATAGTAGAGTATGCCCATAGTGCTGAATTATTTCAATTGTATTCAGGATTGGTTGATTTATCTTAATATAGGATTATGTCTGTGTTCTATCCTGTGAGTTTAGTCGGACATAATCCCACTTATAATAAATCATTCAATTTTAAGAGTGTTATGATTAGGGACTAAGACCATTAGTTTGTTTGAATCAGTCACCATCGGGTGATGCCTCCTATCGAAGATCGCTTCTATAGGTGTGCTTTAAGCAAACTATGTGATTCAAGTCACCCTCTTTAGAACACTAAGTGTGCTTGTGATTTGGGAATTTTAATGGCTTAGCTTGAGATATAAATCGCCATCGGGTGATGTCTCTTATCGAATATCGCTTTGTTGGGTGTGGCCTAATCAAACTAAGTGTTAAAGCCACTCTTCTTGGAAACATGCTAAAAATGTGTATACAACCTTCACTTCTAATGATTTTTAAATAAAATTTCAAATTTAAACAATTATCAAAACTAGAATCTATGAGTCATAATCCTTTTAGCAGGATTTTGTATAATGCAGACCTTGAATTCATTATCAGTATTCAAAGTATTTATGAATTTCTAAATTTAACTCACATAGTATAAAATCATGAGCATAAGCATGATATATGAGTATCAGTGGTGATATATGAGTATCTGTGATGATCTATGGGTTATAGAATGTTGCATATATTGATCAGGGAATTTCAAGATGCATTGGCATCATAGTAAACTGTATTCCCAACTAGATGTATGTATATATTAGACCATATGACTCATATCAGTTGAGTGATAGTTCTATTACATATCAGTGGCATACAGTATTGTGGCATATTTTGATGCATGATTCTAGTGGCATATAGCACGGTGTTGGGTGTTCTTACATCAGTTTCATATCAATCATTGTTTTTCTTTGTTTTCAGCATTTAGTTACAGTTCAATTTTACGTAGTTTCAGTTATTCGGATACTCTTACAATTTTTCTACAGTTTTATTTACTTTACCGTTACATTTTAAATATTTTGGAACTATCTAATTTAATTTTGATGTGTTAGACTTTTTGTCTAACACGGGGTACTTTTGGGATCTGACAATATTTTAGAACTATCTAGCAGTTTGTTGAGCTAGATCAGGAGGACTTGCAGGAGATCCAAGAGGAGTTCGTGGAGCCTTAGTAGACCCTCCTTTAGCCTTGTTATTTTTTTTATTTTATTTCAGTACTTTAGTTGAACTTTATTTCTATATTATTAAGTAATCAATTTGTTATAATTATTGATGTATTTTACTTTTCTTTTTAGAGATGAATGCTTACTACACTACTGTTCTGTGATAAATATATTCTGGATGTTTTGCTTTAGCTTCCGCACTCTGTTATTTATTACTATACTTAGTATTGTGATATGATCAGCATACTGAAAATGCTGATATTTGAGAACATATATTGGATTCCTTACTTGCCTTTATAATTCAATATATGTATTAGTCAAATAATTAGGATAAGTATCTTACTCTTATCTTAAGTATTAACTCTCGACCCTCCTCTTGGGTTGAGTCAGCAGCCATCAGTGTGTCTAGTTTTTTTAGTTAGCCTATTCGGGGAGATGGGTTATGCCTTTCCGAGTAGTGCCCGCTCCGTAGTCGAATCTGGGGAACAATTACTCCCATTTCAAATATCCTAGTACTTAGCTACTTAGATACCATGATTAGTGTAGGCAGTATTAGTGTCTCTCAGTATACATTTATAGTGTTGGCACCGATCCAGGGTTTGTACTTAGTGATGACCCATGTCGTTGCTCATAATATATTTGTTTGCGTAAGTGGCGGGGTGGGGCACCACACCATCATATGTGATATATTCATCTGATGGTGTGCACAATATCACACGATTTAATCGTTATTAACTATTGCACGATTGTTGGATCATCATGTGATCATATGGAATCTAATGGTATACATCATTTTTGTGGTTTTAATAAATATGAGAGCTTATGTAGTGTGCCACATGGCACCATCCAAATTTGATGACAGATATTCCTTTTATGATTTATTAAACATGAAAATTAAAATTAAAATAATATATATATATATATATATATAATTTTAAAATATATTATTTTTTATTTTTTAGCCAAATAGACTTCAAATTTAATAAAAAATAACCCAAATATTAATAAAGTATAAAGAATCCAAAAATTCAAATTATTTTAGCTTCGATAGATAAATTTTCTTATATTATTTTTCTAAAAATAAAAACTTTAAGAATTTATTAAAATTATTCAACTAATAAAAAAATATTAATTTTGTAGAAAATATATTAAATATCTTTTTATTAATAGCACATTTATTTTAAAGAGTTTCAAATACTTTAAGAAATAGTTTAAAATTATATATTTAACCAATTATTTAATCTTTAAATATCTTTTTTATTTTAAATATCCAACATCCTAAGAAAGTTACACCATCTCTGATCACCTATATATGTTTTAGGGCAACTGTTGACAAGGATGAGCTTTGAGTTCGATGATAAATTTATGGCCTTTGGTTGCTTGGTACATGTTGGATTCTTGGGAAATGTTCCAAATATTATTGTTAAATTTAGGTCTAAATGGAGAAATATCCATGGGGCTAGTGAAGAATAACCTCCTCAATAAGGAAATGAAGAAAAAATAATAAAGATCTTCTACTTTTCATCATGAAATTTTTATTGGGAATTGGCAAGCCCGCAATAGAAGCCTGAGAACTCTAAACCATGAAAGGAACAAAAGTTGAGGAAGGAGAAAAGCTAATGTTGAGTGTTTCATTATGGCAAGAAGGCCCACTAAGAGAAGTTTTGATGGAACTTACAAGATGGTAAAAAGAAGAAAAACCCATAATAAGAGGATGCACTAAGCATTAAAACTAGGAAGTTATCAAAGGAATCCATCCATAATGGTGGCATGTTGCAAAACATTTATGTTGTGCAAGCAAAGGTGGTGTTGTCCTTAGCCAATGCAATGCAAGAAGAAGAAAATAAAATACAACTCTGGCATAAAAAATTTTGCCATATAAGCAAGAAAGGGTTGCACAATCAGGTTAAGAGGGGAGTACTACTAAAAGTAAAAGCCCTAACTAAGTCACCTTCAAGAGCTCGGACTACAAAAAGATTATAAAATTTGAGTTAGTATATTCTAATGTATGCGGTTCTAAGAAAATTAGGGCTTTAGGATTTTTTAACCTTCATTGATGACTACTTTAGAACATTTTTGTTTATATGTTGAGGTCAAAATGCCAAGTATGTGAGATCTTTAAATAGTATTCTATAATGATGGAGATGGAGAGTGGCTTGAACGTCAAATGGTACATGGGCAAAAGAAAGTGAGTTTTATGGGGACTTTGATGATTACTGCAATCAAAATGATGTCTTTGAAGGACCACAAAAGACAACACAGTTTAATGGTTTAGCGAAGCGCGTGAACTGCACCTTAGTGGAGAGCATATGATTCATGTTATCGCAATCTTAATTGTTGAAGTCTTATTAGAAAAACCATTGAGTAATGTAGTTCATGTATTAATACTCTCTTTTTTCTATTTCTCTTGATTTTAATATCTATGGTCGAGTGTGAATAGAAAAAGATGTTAGTTAAGTTTATCTAAGAGTACTTACACGCAAAGCTTCTGTGCACATAGTCTAAGATGAAATGTCCAAATTAGGGCTAGCTTCGAGTTGAGTCAACCCAGACTCGAACTTGACTCGAACTTCTTCAAGTTCGAGTTTGAGTCGAGTTCGAGTCAAGTTTGAGTTGAGTTCAAGTCAATTTCTAGTTCAATTCTAATCGTTTCAAATCATTTCGAGTCATTTCAAATAGAGTCCGAGTCAAGCCATTCGACACGAGCTTGACTCAAATTTTTTAATCGAATTCAAGCCGAATCAAAATGTTTCGAATTTGAGTTCAAGTTTCAAGTCAAATTGACAGCCTTACTAATAGTCAAGATGAGACAATGTCTATATTGGTTACGATTTGAATAACTTCTTGTATAAATTATATGATCTTAATTTGAAGGAGTTGAACAAAAGAAGACATGTGATTTTCATGGACCAGAAAATTCACAAAATTCACAATATTAATAAAGTTGAAGTGATGAAGTAGCTCGATGAATTTGTAGATCTTGATCAAATACATGTGCAAATAGAGATAGATTCACAATCAAAGGGGAAGATGATGCTGTAAGAGAATCATACATATAACCTTATGAAGCTTGCATAAGAAAAAAAAAAGCTTATAAATAAAAATGGATTTACAAAGTCAAAAGTTAAGTTAATAGGAGGTTATGTTACAAGACTCGATTTGAGGTGAAGGGATTCAGGTAAAAGAAGGGGAATGGCTTTGAGAGATCCATTCACCAATGATGAAGAGGTCATCAACCAAAGTGGTGTTGGGGTTAGCTGTGTACTGAAACTTGGAGGTGAACAGCTTAACATCAAGAAAGCTTTCCTTCACATGAGTGCAGGCGGGTGGGTGTGCCTCTGAATGCAACAACATTTCACTCCATATTGATGCACGTTGATGAGTAGTGCTTTTGGATTCGAAACCACATGTGATCTATAAGAACCTACTAACTACGCTAAGGGGGTGATTTATTGGGCCAAACTCACCCAAGATTAGCAAATGCGACCAAATGTGTCATGGCACAAATCAGAATGCACCCAAGGGCACCTTAATTGCAAGGAATATGAACCATCACTTGAAACAACAATGGCGTATCAAAATCATCACCAAAAAACTAATAAAACAAAGTGATGCTTCAAGGTGAAGCCACCAACGATTCGACTGAATCCTTGGCATTAATGCACTATGTGTGTAAGCCTAGGTACGGGTAGCGCTTAGTTTTCAAGATCCTACCTAATGAGATGATTCAAACCCTACTTTTTACCCACTTCTGAACAACCTATTACAAGTGATTTTGGAAAAGAAAACTATTTTTCCATTTGGTTTGTTGTTTTTGCAAGTTACAAATTGTATCATTGAATTTTATTTAGATTTTTCCCTGAGATATACTTTTGAATGTGCAAGAAATTGAAAAACAAAAAAAAATTCTATTGATCATGAATAATTTTTAGCTACATGCTCGTGATACCAAAAAAAAAAAAAACATTACTATCAGTTCAAACGACTGCCAAGTTTGAAAGAAAAAATACACAATATTTGCAAACAAATTTCCCAAATAATATACAGAAATTGACATTTTTTAATACAATTGGATAATCATTGATAAATTATAAAGAAACGTAAAATATAACAAATACATATAAGAACATTGGAAAACAGAATCACAATAATTGTGAAAAAAAAAAGGTTGAATTGAATCCCATATAGGTTGAAAGTGGATCCGAAGGCTGAGAAACATAAATATTAGGCACCGTAGTATCCACAAAATAGCAGGAAGAGAAGTCACGTCTTGGGCCCATATTTCTGAGTAGCTCGTAATAATTCTTTTGCCATAGAAGAGAAGGATTTTGCAGTATCATTTATTTCAGCTGACCGAGTTCCAGTTTCCTGGAAAAAACAAATTGCAGTAAAATAGCTGAGTTGATCACTGCAGTTTCATTTGTTAAAATACTTTTCAATAAACAAGAATATAAAATTTGTTCAATTATAAGAAAAAAAAATGATATGGATACCAGCAGCCTCAACGAATTGTCTTTCAGCCTGTCCTTTGCAGTTGCTGGAACGCTTAGTTCCTGAGCAAGAAAAAAGTAAAACATGGGCGTTATAATACTCTATATATCAAAAGATCTTGCTATCGAAGTATTTGACTTGTTGAAAGCAATGCACTAGCACAAACGAGTAGCAAATTAAAGCATTAAACAGCATGATAATTCCAAAAAGGTGGCAAGATACAAATTTAAATGACATCTGGAAAGAAGATTTCAGTCCTCCAATCAATCAAGGATAATCCAACTGAAAAACAAACTCAACATCAAAATGAATAATCGATTATTTCTTGCCTACCTAACCGACATTAAAGCCACCGCTGACAAAACCGCAGCAGCAGGAGGGAGTGGCGAAACAGAGGATGTTATCCACTATGCCCTCAATGGTCTATCACCCACGTATTAGGTGTTCAAAACGTCAATCTGCACCATGCTGCACCCCATCAGCCTTGATGACTTATGGTCCCACCTCTGCAGTGAAGAGACGAACATTGCACGTTACCTCAAAATGCTTCCTGCTACCATTAACACCACCAATCCTCAACTCTCTCTATTCGGCGGTCGAGGAAGAACGAGAAGTTTCCCATATCAAGGATGAAGTCGTGCCCAACATTCACCTAGCTCACGTACTAACAGGGCGAGAGTCGTTCCAGCAGGAACAGCTGCAATATCTGCCAAATTTATGGCAAAAGTGGGCACACCGTAGCTTCATGTTGGCACAGAACCAATATGACATATAATGGAAGGACAATAGAGCGCCATTCTTTCAGACGGCGGATCGCAACCCAACATAAACTGGATCTTGGATTCTGGCGCAACCTTCCACATCAGCGGAGACATCGACAACCTACACCTCTCAGAACCATTTTATGGCACAAAAAATCGCCGTTGGAAACGGGCAGTCCCTGCAAATCATTAACAAGGGTAACTATATACTACCATCACCATATCGTCCATTGCATCTATCAAATATTTTACATGTTCCTAGTTCCAAATACAACCTATTATCCATTCATAAGTTTACAAATGACAATAATTGCTCAGTACTGTTTGACCCGTTTGGTTTTTCAATAAAGGATCGCAAGTCAAGCAAAATCCACCTACACGGTCCCAGCCCTAATAGACTATATTCAATCTCCATCAACTCCGCAACAATCAAATGTTGCTCTCAACATCACTATGGACCGAACAAAGCTTAGGCACATCCGATTGGGACATCTTCATGTGGCAACCATCAAATGATTAGCTCCGCTACTATCAAATATTAGAAATACAAATAATTTTCAGTGTACACCGCTCACAATCCAACTCAACATTCTTAGAAAAACACTTTGAAACAAAGATCAAAATTTTTGTACTGATGACAGGTGAATACATAAATCTTAATTTCAAAATCTTTCTAGCAATCAATGGAATCACACACCAAATTACATGTCCCTACACACCACAACAAAATGGAGTAGTGAAAAGAAAACACCACAACCTCATCGAAACAGCTCACTCTCTACTACAAATATCCAACCTTCCTAACACCTACTAGGTCGAGGTCCTTCTAACCTCAACTTACCCAATAAACTGACTTCCCTCTCACACGACCAAAAGCTTTTCTCCGTATGAATATTTGCTTAAATGCAAACCCACTTGCAACCACCTTCTCATAAACACGCTAAACTAGACCCCAAATCAATTTCAAGTATTATTTTAGGCTAGTCCTACACAACTAAGGGAAGCATCCGCCTTAACACCAAAACCGGCCAAAAATTCACATCTCGATAAGTACAATTCCAAGAAAACAACTTTTATAATCCAATAAAATCAGATATAAACCATTATATGCCAACCTCTCACTCCACCCCACCACTCCTACTAGTACCTCACACTACTAGCAATGCATTAGATCAAGACAGTAACATTCCAAACACTTATCAATCATCCTCCTCAATGTCAACGAGTCTGACGCCATCCTCGCCAGCACCCTAAACACCACTCACTCAATATGATGCTCTCATTCCACCCGATTGAGACGCACCTCCCACCCCAATGTACCCTCCACCAACATATAATATTTCAAATCCCATTCCAGTTCATCCCATGATCATCCGATCAAAAACTGGACACCTCAAACCTCGCACAATACTAAACCTCACCCATCAAACCAATCATCCCGAACCGGTCACCTACAATTAAGCCATAAGAAGTCCTCACAAGAGAATAGCAATGTTAGATGAATTTCAGGCTCTCCAAGCCCAGCGCTCACCAAATTCTATAGGCAGTGGTTCTCCGCGCTCACTAGCCATCTCTAACAAATGAAATTTCAGCAAAGTACTGTTGATCCCTCTCTATTTATGTATCACATCACCGCAGCTCAAGCATATGTTCTTATCTACATGAACGACATTCTTATTACCGGTAACAACCACTAAGTTATCAACAACATAACCACTGCTCTCTCTGTCCGCTTCAATTTTATGGCAACCCATCTCTGTTCCTTGGGATCCAGGTACAACAAACAAGTACATGACGCTTTCTACTTCAATCATCATATGCACAACATATACTACTACAGGCTGGCTTCCACAACTGCAACCCAGCACCATCTCCTTGCGGCGCAACAAAATCGCAACCGGCACACAGCTACCGCAAACTGGCAAGATCGCTTCAATATCTTACAATAGCAAGACCGAACATATCCTTTGTAGTAAACAAAGCATGCTAGGCAATGCACCATCCAAGTGACGCAGATTTCGCAGCACTAAAACGGTTACTCAAATACCTCAAAAGCACACCCGATCCTGGCCTTCCCATCCAACCCAATCACCTTAATCTCACAGCTTTCTCAGATTCAGACTGGGCATGTGATACATCAGATCGCAAATCCACCATGGAGGGCGAAGAAACAAGCTTCCGCAGCACGCTCCTCAAATGATGCAGAATACAAGGCCATGGCCTCCACCACGGCTGAAATTCTATGGTTGCATCAATTTCTTAAGAATCAGTTCTTAACACCGTCGAAGCCCACAATTCTACATTGTGACAACATTCAGCTATTGCGTTATCAAACAACCTCGTACTTCAGTCACACACAAATCATATTGAAGTTCACTTCATATGAGATCGAATCAAAAAGGACAATATCATCATTCAACACATTAACCATCTGGCTCCCTCCTGCTTAGCTTACAGGGGCATATTAGCACTAGAAACCTCAACAGCCATTGGATTATAACTAATCCTATCATCCCCTTCATTACACCATATAATGTCAATACATACATGTATTGTACCTGTAATATACAAATTGAGAAATACATCTACAAGCAATATGCACTCTACTTTTCCTCCTCTTTCGGCTTTCTGTGACTGGCATTTATGTTACTTGCTTAAAACAATGTACCAGTTTTTGAATTTGTTTACATTACTCATATTTGAAGAGAAGCCAATTGTGTTGCTGATTGGATTGGTAATAAAAGCATTAGATGTAAGACCTTAGCAGTTTTAACAGGTCATCCGTCCTTAGCTTAAAGCTATTTGTATGTTGGATGCTACCAATTGCCTTATAGCAGGTGTTGATTGCTGGTTTAATTCAGCTGCTGACTGTTGTTCGCTTGTTGGTCTGATGTCCCCGAGCTTGAATGGTTCTCTTATTGTTGTACATTTTTTTTCTGATTGTCTTATTGTTTGCTTGAGTTGTTTGCTGTCACTACTAGAGCCATTTCTTTTCTTGTGTGGTATTTTTGTCTGTTATCTATTTAGTGCTTTAGATCTATGAGTGTCGTAAGCATCTTGGATGGAAATTCTAAAACTTAGTTAGTGGTTGTTACCGGTAATAAGAATGTCATTCTTGTAGATAAGAACATATTAAGGTTGGGATTATATAGAACAAAGTTCAAGTATGATTTTTAAGCAACGCATATACTAAAGAATCGTGGCTCGTCATCATTCTGGATGGTAGTTTTTATGTGTGAAGCTGGTGGGGGATGGCGGTGGGGATAATCATATACCATTTTGACAGAGAGGATAGGTGGAAGATAGCTTGGACCTTAATGAGCCGATTTGAGACCGGGTTATGATGTGGTAAGTTTTGGTGGGTAAAGTGAGCTCTAGGCAGCTAAATCAATCCCTAAAGTCTGAGATGCCAACTAAATCACTCTTGCCAACTAATTTCACTCTCGTCAATTACATCAATTGCCAAAGATGCAAATTTTCTAAAATCACATAGATAGTAGTTTTGAAGAAATAAATATTAAAGTAATTAATAAAAGTAGAGGTTCATTTTTATCCTAAATTTCAATGTTGATATTATAAGTGACCAGGAAAAAGCTGACGCTTGCCATGTTTAGAACTAGATAAAGAGGGCATTAGTGTACTTAGCAAAAACATTAAAATGGGTTAAATTTAAAGTGCTATTGGGATAGCAATTATGGCTGTTTTGGGGGCTGTTTTGGAACTCAATTGGGGTTGTTTTGTGGCTGCTAGGTTGCAGAATTTGGCTTGTTTGGGTACAAAAATGAGAGATTATTTGTTATTTGGGGAGAAGAAATAAAGGATGCTGCTGGGACTAAATTGACGGCTATTTCTCTACGGTTTAGAGAAAGATGAGTGCTGTTTGGCCGGTTGTTTTTGCTAGAGCGCTGTGGTTGTGAGAAAGACTAATTGATGCTGTTCTAGCTCTAATTGCATGCAAGAGCGCTGTGGTTGTGATGAAGAAGAGAAGGAAACCCTTGCCACTTGAATTGCGAAATGTGAGGGCGGAGATGGACATGAAGGCCTTTGGGTGAAATGTGCTATGCGCATTCAAAATTTCCATCACGATCATCGTCAAAAATATAGAGATCGTTCAGTGTCTAAGAAGAAAAACTTATATGAGAAGAACACATGGTGAACGTAGCTAAAGAAAATGACGAGGAAACACGGCTTGAATGCTCTCAATTCTCTTTTATTCAAAGAGTGTTTGTTGAAACCATTATTTTTCTTTTGCTAGGAGCGGATTCCAGCTTCTTTGGTTGGCTGGGAAGCATTTGAGAGCTGAATGGCTCTTTCTATGGAGTGGGTGCATCCATTTAGTAGGAAACGTAAGAAATTTGAGAAACTGCTGAGAGTTAATATATTTTCCAATAAATTTCTTATATACAGTTAAACATTTTTAGAAGCAAAACTATCATATTCGGATGATTTCAAATTGTCATTTATCACAAAAATTACAAAATTGCAGTTAAGCAAATGAAAGAACAATATAACAAATGTGGATTAATACGCCTATGATTATAGTTTTCCATGATCCGATTCTCTACACAATAATGTTGTTAGGTAAAATAAGACAATATTAGTCTTTAAATATTCTATAGCTAATAATAAACGCAGTAATTCAAATCGACTGTGTAACCCATTTGCTCTCAGCAATCCTTCTCAGTTCTCATGCAAACATATAGAATGTAATATTTCCAAATGATTTAAATGAAAATTGTTACTAATCATTCCTCTTATAATCTGTTGTTGAATGCCATGTAACCTAAGTGCTAAGATGTGAAGGCCAATTGGATCATCGGAAAAGGTGCAAATGGAGTCCCAGCGGGTCCTGGGGCAAGGCTACACTATCAAACAGCAAGTTAGGCACCCAGCAGCAACAACAAGTCAAAAATCTATCACCCAAGCACTCCCCATGCACCTAGATGCGTCCAGACGCTCGTGAAGCAGACCCAATCCTGAGGCATTGATGCCCAGTGGCCTGCAACGAATTAACCTGAAAGAGACATGTCCTACAAGCTGTTTAGGGCACTTTTGTTTTATGCTCCATATATAAGCCTAACTTATTTGGCTAGGTTGTGTATGCAATTTCTGTGAGAACATTTGGATGGATGCTTAAAACCCTAAAATCCAAGAGTGAGAGCTGTGGAGAAATCTAAGAGGAGAAGAAGAAGAAATTCAAAGGCGAAAATTCCTTCCTTCCTTTAGGGTTAATAAGTTCTCTGTAACTCTATATTCATCTCTTTGATAGTGAATTTTTTTATGATGGTGTGGCTCCATTAATTTTCCCATTCATGGGTTTCTCATATAAAATCTTTTGCATTCCTATGCTTGTGGCTTGTGCTATGATTTATTTCCTGCTTGTGTTGTTATTTCATTTAATGCTTCGGTTATTCTTAACAGTCAAACTCCAATCTCACCCGAACAAGTGGTATCTGAGAGTCATTTTAGGATTTATTAAGTTGAGTGAGAGCAACAACAGAAGCAAGCAATGGACACAAGATTGAGAAGTTCAGCGGCATAAATTTTGCTTCTGGAAGATGCAAATAGAAAATTTGTTCTACTAGAAGTTGTATTTTCCACTGGAATGAGTCGATAAAAAACCTGAAACTATGTCTGAAGAAGATTGAAAAGTTATTGACAAAACGACACTAGGCTTGATTCGTTTTTCTTTATCCTCGTCCATGGAATTCAACATAGTGAATGAGAAAATAACAATAGAGCTCATGGTAGCCCTAACAAGAATGTATGAGAAGCCCTCGGTTTCCAACAAAATTTTCTTAATGAAGAGATTATTCAATATGAAAATGGTAGACGCTAGTTCAGTGACATAACATCTGAATGAGTTCAATACTATGACAAGACATTTAAGCTCCATAGACATCAATTTCAAGGATAAGATGACAACTTTGTTGCTTCTACCTTCATTATCGGATAGCTGAGATGGATTAGTTATTGCAGTCAGTAACTCATCAAGAAATGCGAAATTGGAATTCAACAATATTGTCGAGCTTGTGTTGAACGAAGAGGTGCAGAGAAGATCTAGCATTGAAGCATCTACTTTAGCCCTAAATGCTGAAATCAGAGGAAGAACTGTAGACCATAAATTCAACAGGAATATGCCTAAATCAAGATGTGAAAAATCTAGGCCTGGAAAAGGAAAATGAAAAGCAGAATGTTAGAACTGTGGAAAGTTTAAACATTTCAAGAAGGATTGTTTTGCCTTAAAGAAAGCAAGAGGTGGAAATAAGGATAACGCTTCTGTGAATGCCACAGCAAAAGAAGATCATGCTACATTGATCTTGTCATGGATTAGCATTGAATCTTAGGTTGTGGACTCAGATGCTTCTTTACATGCAACTCCCAGCAATGATGCATTCAAAAGCTATACCCAAGGTGGTCTGGAAAAAGTTTGCCTTAGAGATCACAAAGCTTGCAATAATTGTTGGTAAGTGATGTGGATAATCGATTATCGAATGGATCAGTATAGAAGTTGACAAATGTCAGACATGTTCTTTGTTTAAGAAAATACTAAATAATGTAAGCCAGTTATACCGGGAATGCTACAATACAAGCTTCACAGGAGACTCTTGGAAAATGACGAAAGACGCATTAGTAGTAGCTCGAGGCAGTATGGATGGGACACTTTGACAGATCAATAAAGTGCCTGACTCTATTTCAGCAGCAGGTTATAAGACTGATACACATCTTTGACACCAAAGGCTCAGTCATATGAGCGAGAAATGATTAAAGTCACAATTATCCAGAATAAAGATTTCAGGGTTGAATCAATGAACCTAGAATTTTGTGAAGATTGTTTTTATGACAAGCAAAAGAATGTGAGTGTCAAAGAATGAGAGAGAGAGAGAGAGACTTGAAGTCTCAAAAGCTGGAGTTAGTACACAGATATGTGAGGTCAAGCCCCTATCTCTTCACTTGGTGGAGCCACTTATTTTCTCACCTTCATTAATGATCATACTGGGAAGGTACGAGTGTATTTCTTGAAACAAAAATACGATGTGCAGTGTTTCAAGAAGTGGTTAGCTTTGGTTGAAAATAAAACTAGTTTGAAGCTCAAGTGCTTTAGATCTGACAAAGGCAGAGCATACTGTGATAAGGGGTTCAAAAACTTTGGTGCTTTGAATGGGATCAGATAAGAGAGTTCACTGTTCCAGGAACACCTCAGCAGAATGGTGTTGTAGAGCACATAAACAGGACTATAACAGAGCATGTCAGGAGCATGAGGTTACATGTAGGGTTACCAAAGCAGTTATGGGCAGAAGCTATAAATACAACACTGCATTTGATCAATAGGGATTCATCAGTTCTTTAGAGAAGGGATACCAAAGGAGGCCTAAAGAGAATAAGATGCAAAATTATCTCACTTAAAGGTATTTAGTTGTTCATCTAATGTGCATGTTGATGCTGGTTTCAAGAACAAACTTGATTCAAAAGCAATCAAGTGCACTTTCATAGGATATGGAATAGGAGAGCTTGGATACAGATTCTGGGACTATCAGAATCATAAAATCATCAGAAATAGGAACATCAAATTCAATGACAATGAAATGTACAAGGACAAAAATAGAACCTAGAGCAATTCAAAAAGAATTTCAGATGATGCAGCCAAATATATTGAGATAGATGACAACAATGAGCAGGTACAAGTTGATGGCAGGAGAAGCAAAATGAGGTGCTCCTGATGGTGGAGAGCAGAAAATTTCTCATACACCTACTATTGAGTTGAAAAGATCCATCAAGATTTCAACACAGAGGTACTCTCCTTCATTGTATTATCTGTTACTAATAGATAGTGGTGAACTATAATGTTATGAGTAGATGCTTCAAGTTGATAACTGAAGGAAGTGGGAGTCAACCATGGATGATGATGAAATCACTCAGTCAAATAAGACCTAGGAATTGACTAAACTACCAGATGGGAAGAAGGTGCTTCACAACAAATGGGTTTAAAGATTGAAGGAAGAACTAGATGGAAGCAAATGCTACAAGGCAAGGCTTGTAGTAAAGGGATTTCAGTAGATACATGGCATGGACTACATTAAGATCTTCACTCCAGTAGTAAAGATGACTACTATCAGAGTAGTGTTGAACATTGTAGTAGTGGAAAATCTACATCTGGAGCAGATGGATGTGAGACTGTTTATACATGATGATCTAGAGGAGGAACTATACATGATGCTGCCACATGGGTATGCAACTACAAGAAGGAAAAGCTAATCTACAAGCTCAAGAAAAGTTTGTACAGCATAAAGCAAGCATCAAGGCAGTAATACAAAAGATTTGATAAATTTATGTCTGACACAGGGTACAAGAGATGTCAGGTGGATCATTGTTGTTATATAAAGCAATTTGCAAACTCATATATCATTCTACTTCTATATGTTGATAGCGAAATCTGATTGGAGGATATTAAGAGACTGATGAAATAGCAATCGAATAAATTTGACATGAAAAACTTAGGCTAAATGAAGCAAATACTAAAAATGAGGATCAATGTGAAATGGAGTGCACACTGATGCTATCTCAGAAAGAATATACAAAACAAATGCTCAAGAGGTTCAAAATGAATGATGCAATACCAATTTGCACCACACTAGCAACTCACTTCAGCTTGTCAAAGGAGCAGATACCTAAGACTGAAGCAAAACATAACCATATGGAGAAAGTTTTTTATGCTTTAGTGGTTGGGACCTTATTGTATGCCATGAAATGCACGAGACAGAACATGGCCATTTGGTGGGAGTGGTCAGTAGGTTCATGAGAAACCTCAGGAAGTCCTATTGGGAGGTAGTTATGTAAATACTCAGATATCTGAGAGGCACTGTGGATAAAGCCCTATGCTTTGGGAAGTTTAAGATAGAGCTACAAGGAAGGATATGTAGACTCAGATTTAGCCAGAAACATTGATAGCAGAAGAAGCACAATCGGATACCTGTTTACATTGGATAGTGTTGTGGTGAGTGGGATCTCTAGGCTTCAAAAGATAGTCATCATACCTATCACAAAGGTAAAATGTCACCATCATTGAGGCGAGCAAGGAGATGATTTGGTTAAAGGGATTTCTGACTAAGTTGGGCAAGGAGCAAGAGGATGAAAGACTACATAGTGACAGTAAGAGTGCTATTCATCTAACTAAGAATGTAGCATCTCATGTTAGGATAAAGCACATTCAATTACGATACCACTTTATTCGATCATTATTGGAAGATGGTCAATTGACATTGGAGAAGATTCACGTTAAAAAACTGACATGCTCACGAAAACAGTGACAATAGAGAAACTGAAGCTGTGTGCAACTTCAGTGGCGAGGAGAGTCATCATGTCCTCTGCAAGAATGGAAATCAAGATGAAGAGAATCCAGGATTGAAGACAACTAGATTGCAATTAGTATCTAAATGGGAGATGTTATGATGTGGAGACCAATAAGATCATCAAAAAAGATGCAAATGGAGTCCTGGTGGGTTCCACGGCAAAGCTACGTCAGCAAACAATAAGCCAAGTGCCCAGGCGTGCACCGGGCGCCCAGTCATAGTAAGCAGGCCAAGAGTCTGGCTCCCAAGCGTGCCTTAGATGCGCCCCAAGTGCCCAGGTGCCTAGGTCGTCAAACAAGTTGGCCCGAGACATGGGAGCCCATGCGCCCATGAAGCAAGCCCAAGCGCGCCCATGCGCCTGCGAGAAATTAGCCTGAAAGCGACATGCCCCATAGGGCACTTTAGTGTTTTTTATACCCCATATATAAGCCTAACTTAATTGATTGGGTTATGTGTGTAAAATTTTTGTGAGAACTTTGGGTGGAGGATAAGAACCCTAAAATCCTAGAGTGAGAGTTGTAGAGAAATCTAAGAGAAGAAGAAGAGAAAACTCAAAAGCAGTAATTTCTCCCTTCCTCTAGTGATTGATAAGTACTATGTAACTTTGTATTAGTCTCTTTGATAGTGAATTATCTTGTGATGGTGTTGCTCTGCATTTTTTCCTATTCTTGAATTTTTCACGTAAAATTTTTTGTGTTCATATGTTTATCGCTTGTGTTGTGATTATTGTGTTGTGACTTATTTCTTGCATGTGTTGTTATTTCATTTATTGCTTAGAAGGCTCACAGCAGCAAACCTCAGTCTCATCCTAACACTATGTATATCACAGCATTAGACTATGAAAATTTGCCCGGTCATCTTTGGCAATCATTATTAATCTTTGCCACCTAAGCTGATAACTTCGAAGATGCTCGCATGGCCGAAATCATCACCTCATCCAATCACTTATGAAGTTCCCACATTATCATCACATGTTGCCTTTATTTTTCTTATCCATTGTAGAATCTTTTTTGTTTCTGTGTTATATCTAGCAACACAGTTCACTTTTCTATTTCACTATCATCTTAACAACATGCTATCTCAAGTAACAAATTCCAATCCCAATCTGCCTCAACCATTACTCCCAATTCATTGAAGTAACATGTTCTCTATTGCCAAGCGCCATTATAATGCCTCCTCACATTTGGTTTCCTTTCTACTCAAAAAGCATGACCTTAAAAAAACAACTAATTCTATTTTTTATATTATAAAACTATATATATATATATATGTATTTTTAAATGTGAGCAAATTCTCAAAATTTTATACCAAATCAACTTCTTCACCCATATAATCTACGTTGTTTTAATTATTAGACCCACTTATCCCTTAAAACTTTAATTATTAGCTAAGCTAAGAAAAGGTTTAGATATTCTTTAATTCATAAAACTTTAACTTATCTAAAATTTCATTATATACTCTCAAAAGTTTTATTTGAAATTTATATATTATGAATTATTAAAAATTTTATATTAATTTTAATTAAATATTTTTAAATATTTTAATATTGATAAAAAGACCTACAATTATTGAAAAAAATCACATGAAGGAGATCTTATAAGTTGAAGTTGTTGATGTTCATATACTTGGACACTAGCGAGAAGTCCCAATGTCATTTCACTAAGCTTCTCTAACTCTAAGAGATAAATGGAACTAAAGAAAAGGTAGAAGAAGAAGAAAATAGTTCTCATTAATTAGAATGTGACATTACATAGGTATATATATACAATAGAATTTGATTCTATGGAATCCAATTCAACTTGTGCTATCAGGTTCTCAAACTACTGGGCATCCAATCCTCTGGTTGGCGCTGGCAGTTGCGCCAAGGCGCGCCTGGGCGCCCAGTTCTCTAGCTAACATACTGGGCTTGCACCTGAGCGCACTTGAGTGCTCAATCTTCAGGCTAGTGGGCACCATAATAGTTATTATCCCCCCGCAAACTCATCATCGGTGTGGTGATGGTGAGTTTGTCTCTGAGTGATTGATAACGAGCGGTTGGGAGTGGTTTGGTTAAAATAGTCGCCAATTTGAGTTTCTATAGCGATGTAGTTCCACTTCCTTCTGTGTTTGGTTCTGGCATGAAAAATTGGATCCTTGATGAGGGATATGGCCGATGAGTTGTCACATTAGGGAAGTGTTGAGTGAGATGTGTGCTGGTAGAACTCTTATAGGAGGTGGCGGAGCCATATGATGTCCAAGCTGTAGTGGCTAAGGCCCGATATTCTGCTTTGTGCAGATATGGACACTGTGCTCTGCTTCATAGCACTCCACGAAATGGGTGTGTCGCGGAGTACAATGCAGTAGCCTGTTGTGGGCTTGCGATCCTCAGTATCTCCTGCCCAATCAAAATTTACATAAATTTGAAGTTGTACGTTATCAGGGTCTATTTGGAGAATGCCTTTAATGTACCGTAGAGTTCTTTTGAGTTGCTCAAAGTCTGTATGTGTTGGACGATGCATGTGTTGATAGAGTTTGTTGACTGCCATGCTGATGTCTAGTCACATGATAGTGAGATATTGAAGAGATTCCGCTAGCTACTTGTATAGTTTCAACTGTGAAAAAAGCTGCCATGCTGATGTCTAGTCACATGATAGTGAGATATTGAAGAGATTCCACTAGTTGCTTGTATAGTTTCAACTGTGAAAAAGGAGCCGAGGAAACCATTGTTCGGTTTTGAGTCACAATTGGTGTGGGAGCCTAATTGCATTGTGCCATACTTGCAGTTTGGAGGATGTTGGATGCGTATGCAGCCTGAGTAAGAGAACTGTCTTGAATGGTGTGGGGAGAAGCTGAGAAAGGTGGCTGGTGTGCTAAGACACTTCATCCAAAATTGATGGGTGAGCATGGTGATCGGGCTTGAAGTGTTGCTTGATTTGGCCCCGGATGAGGATGTCATCCACGTAGAGTAAAAGATAGGTGAGGGTTGTCGAGGTGTAGGCACTCAAGAGAGAGAAGTCAACTGTGCTGGTACGAACTTGCTGTGTATAAAGTCTGTGAGGGTGGAATAACATTGACATGGTAATTGTTTAAGGTCGAAGATTGCTTTCTTCGGGGAGGCAAATGACGTTGGAGAAGGTGGAGTCCTCAAATCATCTTGGTTGACGCATGTATATTGTTTCGGTTAGCTCCCCATACAAGAAGGCATTGATGACATCCTTTTGGACAATTGGCTATTTGTGATGCGTGACCATAGTTAGGAGGGCCAAAATGGCTAGCATTTTGGCCACCGGACGGAATGTCTCAAGATAATATTTGTCGTAATTTTGTTTGAAACCTTGAGCTACTGATCGGGCTTTTTTGACTGCCACGGTGCCATCAACGTTGAGTTTGGTGCGGTATATCCATTTGCACCCTAAGATATTTTGTTGAGGCTGAGGGACTAGAATCTATGTTTTCTAATCCATAAGAACTTGATATTCTTCGGCCATTGCTTGTTTCCAATGTGGGAGGTTGGTGGTTGTGGTATAGGATGTAGGTTCATGTTGTGCTATGATGCTATGGATCAGATTTTTGAGTGATTTTGGGTGTATAGCACCCATTTTTAAATGGGTTTGCATGGGGTGAGTGGAGAGAGGTAGTGGCTTAGGGTTGGATGCAGTGTTTAGGTTGTGGGTTGAGATTGGGAGTTGACCACTTAATGTGGAGGAGATCGAAAAGTGTGATGTAGAGGTTAATGTATGATCAGTGGATTGCTGATGCTGAATGGTTATCATGGCTTACCATGATTGTTGATGTTGTAGTTCTTTGTGGAGATCTTGTTGTACATTAATCCCCTCGCTGCATAGGAGAGAATACAGATCATCTAGACTGATGAGATTGAGGCTTGTACGGATTGCGATTTTAAATGCTTGATAGGTGGATAGGAGGTCATTAAGGGTGCAAGGAATGACATCTTCATTATCAATCTTGGATCCAACTGCGACTATCTTGTCCACTTAAAGATTTAATTTAATATAGATATTTGTACATGGATCTTTCTTTGAGGGAGATGATCTGAAATTCATTTTTGAGTTGCATAACTCTAGTTAGAGTTTTTTTGCAAGAATGTGCCATATCTCGACGCATGTAATTCCATCCAAGATGAATGGAAGGATAAAAGGAGAGATAGTGGAGTAGGGTGATGCGATCAATGGATAGCCAAGATGTATAATTGGGGCTGGCGATTTATAGTGGGGTTCGGACCCATCAAGATGTACTTGGAGATTGCTGGCTTTGAGTAGTTGGAGCATTTGGGCCTTCCAAATGAGTCGTTTTCTTATGTGAGAGCAGGGTGTATCATGTTCTTGATGTGAGGCATTATGAATTTGAGTTCTTTTGAGTCTGAAAGGGTTGTGTTTGTAGTGTCGGAGCTTGAATTGTTGTTGGACTAAGATTCAGTGTTTGTTGAGTCCATTGAGAGGGTCTTTGAGCTGAGAAATGCTTCTTGAATGTTTTTATAGGCCGGAGAGGGAAAGAGATGACGAGCTGGAGATTTCTTGGAGTTGGGGCGATCTTCAAGAGGAGGCATTCTTGCGGTGACTGAGGTAGAGGGGGTTAGAGAAGATCTCTCTGATACCATGTAGAAAAAGTAGAGGAAGAAGAAAATAGTTCTCATCAATTAGAATATAGCATTACATAGGTGTATATATAAATACAATAGGGTCTGATTCTATGAAATTCGGTTCAGCTTGTGTTATCAGATTCTCAGGCGCCCGGGTGCACCCAGGGGCCCACCCGGGGCCCAGTTCTCTGGCTAGTTTGACTGGGCTTACGCCTAGGCACTCAGTCTTCTGACTCGTGGGCACCATAATGGTTATTAGGAACATCAGTGTATCAGAATTCTTATGAAGAATATGGTCATAAAGAAAAAAAGCAATAAAATATTAAACAATGTGATAAATACTTATTTATGCAAATAACAACTTTATAATAAAAAAATCAAAGTTATTATAACCAGCTTTCTAAAATCATCTTTAAAATAACACATAATAATATGTTATTCAGTACTGAATAAAACCATAAGTTAAATATCTGAGCTAAAACTAATTGTATCAATCCTACAATAAAGACAAAATCTTATAATAAATATTTTATTTAATGCTAAATAATTTTAATTAATTAATAATGAATATTTAAACTAATGTTAATGATTAAAAATCTTTAAATGAATTGTTAATAACTTTTAAGTTTAATTATGAAAGTTTGAGCAAATTTATGGGCCCAAGAACATTCAATGTATAACTTAAAAATTTTCATATATATATATATATATATATATATATATATAAACTATTGCATTTTATAAATTTATAATGAAAGAACAAATATTGAGTTGGTGACCTCAAAGTACAAAATCAAAGTAAGAATAAGCAGACTTAAAGAAAAAAATAATAAAATAAAATAAAACTATCGCAACTCCAAAGAGACAAAAAATAGAAATCTCAGTCAAAACTAACTGTCTCCGCACAAGAAAAAGCCATTATCCCACTTATTGATCTCTCCTTTTCACAAGAAAAAACCAGAGTTTTTTGTTGGGTCGAGAGCATTTACCTTTTTTTTTTCTATTTTTCTCTTATTCCTAGTAAGGTAATCGATCAATCCCTCTGAGTTCGAAATAATATCATTCAACTCTTCCATTGATTCCACCTCATAATATTAATATCCGACTCACATATGTTAGCCAATGAAAAAGTATTTTGAGGTTTCCTTGCACAATCGGGTAATACTCCTCTGTATACTGGTTAAAGTTTGATATATCCTTATTATCCACGAGAGCATCGTCAACCCCCGGAAACTCAATCAAATCGTATTCATTAGTCTCATTAATCAAGCTTCCACCATCCCAGGCATTCACCTCAATCCTCTCCAATGAATTTGTAGCCAAAGCGAGGTTCACAAAAACATGGCCACAATTATTATTGAGAATGGCTCGAACACAAAGTAATGTCCAAACAAATTATGACCATTCCATTCTTTGTACACGTCAATCTGCAACAAATGATGCATTGAATCAAAGACAACCACCTGCATGCCATCACCATCAGAAGAATCAACCAAATTTTCATATATATATATATATATATATATATATATATATAATCCTATTACAAAACTACTTATATTAACTAATGTAAATATTTTTTTTAAAGAACCTCTCTCCCTCTACTCATATTTCTTTCAATAAAAAGGGAGACAAGGTAAAATAAGGGTGTAGAAAATACAATAAAAAAGCCTAATGTTTGATTTTGAATACCAATTTAAGAAAATTTGAGTATGTTGGAAATTAAGGATTCATGCAGCTAACCCACCTAACAAAACTAAAGATGCTAAGTGGTTTGTTCATCCTAATTTTGGTTTCTTTTGTGAGTTATAATAATTATAATTTACAATAAAATTTCTTGCATCTAAATCTTAAGTATTTTATAATTGTTAACTTGTGATATTTTTTATGAAATTGCTCATTTATATTCAAAACTTCCATATGATAAGATTCTCTACTATTTCAATCTTCATATTGTATATTTTTAAATATAAATTGTCTTTGCAAGTTAAGAGATGATTAATATGAAGATATTTATCTTTTGTTGACAAGCTTTTAAAGTCGATTGATATTAAGATAAGTCAAGAAATAATATTTCATATCCAATAAATAAAGCAAATGAAATCAATAGTTCAGACTTTAAGCTCTTGTATTCAAGTAAAAGGTATGGGCTTCATCTTAGATAAGAGTTTTAGTGATAGATAGTAGAGTTAAGCTGTTGGGGGATTAATTTATATTTTATGCCATTATAATTAACAAGATAATTTTATTATTGCAAGTATTTATGTTTTTCAAAAAGATTAAATGTGGGTATAAAAGAAAATTTGTGGTATTAATTGAAGAAGTTAGTTCAAGAAACACTCCAAAGGGAAATGCTATTTATAAGAGAACTTAAATTGACATACTGGAAAGATGGATAAAAAATTTAATAATATTCGTGCTAGTTTTAATTTTAGATATTAATAAAAAATAAGAAATGATTTTGATGCTTTCTTTAGCTTATAACTATGATTAATTAATACACATTTTAAGAAGAGAAAAACATATCACTATTTATAAAAATGGGGCTTATAGAATTCAAATTGATTATTCTTATAAGGAAAAATAGTCATTGATATTGAAAACCAATGAAATTTGTATGGGACACAGATTAATGAGTTATAATTTAAAGCATTAAGAGAGTGTTTAAATATAGTTTACAATGGGATGCTTGATCATCAGGTGGCTTGTCTAATGATTATTCAGTTACCATTTATTACATCAAATTTTTGCTCTTTGTTCATCTCTTTGTATTAATTATGGGTGTAATTATTGAACACATTCTAGAGGAGATTCTTTGTTGCATATTATTTGTAGGTGTCATGCTCATGATTGATAAAATTAGAGATACAGTTAAAACAAAACTTACATTGTGGGCTATTTTAGAATCTAAAGGATTTTATCTTAACCAATCTAAAATGGAATATATGGAGTGTTTGTTTTTTCATAAGCAACAATATTAAAGGCATAACTATTTAGGATAATGCTATCAAAAATAACGAGAGGTTTAAATACCATTAATCAATTATACAAAATGTCATAATAAAGGGCAATGTGATCAATAGGATCCAAGTTAGCTGGATGAAATAGAAAACTGATGGAGTGTTCTGTGAACAAAAAACCCTACTTAAAACTAAGAGAAAATTATATAGAGCACCTATGTGGAGCTTAGCAACATATATGGAGCATATAATGTTGGTATACAAAGATAAATCATATTGATAACATAAATCTTATAGAGACGATAACGTTTAGGTTGATTGGCGGGTACTCGAAATAGTAGGATGAGAAATGAGCTCACTTGCGTGAGGTTAGAGTTGCTCTAATAGAGGTTAAGACTAGAGAATATTACCTTTAGATAATTCATGAATTTTAAACAGGGACCATTCAATGCCCCTATTAAAAAAGTTAGTTTATGAATTTTTTCCATGGCAATAGAGAAAGAGAAAACCCAAAAATTCATGAAAAAAAAACTAATAACAAGGTATTTTAGTAGAAACATAACATATTGTTCAAGGAGTTTGATCTTTGAACAAACTATGGTGGGGTTACTTCTCTTGAAAAGCTTAAAATATAGTTCTCCAAGCAAATAATGTCAGCTGCAATGCCATAGAATTCCTATATATATATGAATGGTGTTGTAGCCAGTGGTTGGGGCTCAGGATTTATTATCTCAGGTCATGAATTCAAATCTCACCAGCCACACATAAGCAAATATATATATATATATATATGTTAGGAATGTATGTGAATATGATTACACAACATTTTTTTATTAAAATTATCTTCTCGTTTAATTTTTCTTGAAGTTCACATAACATTTTGTGGCTCAGGAGTATTAATAAATTTTATGCATATTTTATTTTATATAAAGTAATACTTTAATTGAAGAGTATTGAAGTTGTCCTCACATATATTGTTAAAAAAATAAAAAAAAATTCAGAAACACTCAGCCCCCTTCATATTTTCTGAAGTCATCATAGAAAAAAAAACTTGTATGGATGTGTTGAAAATGGTAATGATAAGTCAAGGTATGCATGTGGACATAAACTTTTATATTTAGACATAGATGAATTAAGAATTTTATTTTTAGTGGTTGTTTCTAAGCACTTAAGAATTTATTAATTAATGATAATATATACAAAAACAAAAGAAAAAAAAGACTTTTCATTCATCATAATCTCTGTTTCCGTTTCAATATATCAAATAGCAGATTGAGTCGTACCATGCACGTCTGCACAAAGTGGAGTGGCTGAACAAAGATACTTGCACATCCTTGAACTTGGTTGAACTTTCTTACTTCAAGCCACCTACAACCAATTTTGGGTTCATACATACCAAGTGGGGTACATTAAAAATCTTATCCCAAGTTAAATTCATTTTTGCAAGCTATAAAATATTTTGGAGATCCTGCATTAACGTACATATTTTGAAGATGTCATTTAGCATTAAGAGAATCTAGTCATACCATTCGATATTTAAGAAATTTTGTAAATCATTTTGGGTCTCATAATAATTTTCCCTAGACCAATTCCTTGTTACCACAATTAATGGAATCTTAGAAGAAAGGGTTTCATACCACAACCACAAGAAAAAAGATTGAAGAGAGAAAGAGAGACCAGTGGGGAGTCAGACTGCAAGTGAGAATTTGTTAGATGCTCACATTTGGAAGATGTCTAATCTGATCAATATGACAGTGGTATAGTTTATATTCTATTAAAAAAAAAACTTTTTGGCCAAAACAGGGAGAAACACTTGTTTGGACTTCTGAAATAGATGACAGAAATGCAATAGTAGCCTTCATCTTCACAAAAGGCAGTTGTGCTCCCTCCCAATCATTGACATGGACAGAATAGGTTCTTCATATGCATCTCCAGCATTGCATGATCTGCAATCCCTCTTTGTATCTCATTTCAAAATTAATATGATAATTTAATATCTAAGCGGATAAGTTTGCTATATATGAAAGTGGATTTCAACTTGTGTCTTATATTTGTGATTTCTACTGTTTTGTTTTAAGCTTCAATTGACCCTTTTTTGTATATTTTACTAATATCCTAGCATCTACAAGCAGACAGCATCAATAAATTTGACAATAGAATATACATGCTCATTATGAGATAACTGCATTTAATGAAATAAGTAAATAACTGATAAGCTACCATTGCATACGCATAGAAGATGGTTAACTGAAATATATTACTGTTTTTTTTTTCATGCATAAATCTGAAAAGATAGTGCATGCACGGCTGCAACTTACAGTGCCTGATGCATAACCATATTTTTTCTTGATCTGATTGACTGTACCAGGAGCATTCTCATCTTCATTAACCTCTTTTCTAGCATCCAACTTTTCCGCAGACTTCGGCAGCCAAATCCCTAAGAAAACAAAAACCAGGTTCAAATAAAAAGCAATATCTATTGGCAGCCAGATGGAATTCTAAGAATATCTAAAGAAATGCAAAGTTGCATGGGGAGTGTATTAAAAACAAAAAAAAAATCAAAAATAAGATAATAATAACAAAAAATTTTGTTGAATAAGGAAAGACATTAAGTTCAAAAGTAAACATTTTCCACTAAGATCAAAAGAAAACTGGCTACAAGATCATGCTAACCTGTGATTCCATGAAGTTTCTTGCCTAGGTTTTGTTTATTTAAAATGGAAAAATTCAGCCCTTTGGGTTTATCTCTAGTGTCTTCAAGATCAATATCATCTACAAAATAAAGATGTCCAAGTCAGTAAGTGAATCCTATTTTTAAAGAGAAGCATGACATAGTTAGAATCATAGGGAATTGCCTATATCCAATTCTGGGTTTTCTTCTATTTTGGCGGAGGTATTCGTGATTTCATCGGTAGACACGAAATTGGCAGTAGAAAAAATTGTTGATAGGTCTCCAACGGTATCTATGCAAGAAACTTGAGAAATAGTTTCTTCTTTAGCCTTTGACTTGCCACCCTTTCCAACCATACTGAATATACCCTGAAACAAAGATTCCTATTTAGAAACGGTCGAATATGTTTAACAGTAAGAATTCAACATACGTAAGCATCTATTCTTTAAATAAAATTTTATTTATTACCTTATTTATCTTCTCTTTGTTGGCATTCAGGCTGGAAAGACTATCTTGCTGCATGACAACGCCCCTCCTGTAAACCCTACTGATCGACTCCAGGTTCCTGACGAGTTGAAAATTAAGCCGAAGCCAACACAAAAACATAAGCAAATCAAGGAATATATTATTTCACTCACAATAAATATGATTATATAGACAGCAAGCAAGAATGTATGTAACCGCATACCAAACGAGAAGAGGAGTAGAGTTTGTAAGTGTAAGAACTCTCATGAGAAGTAAAGATACGGATGAAGATTGAGAAACAAAGTTAAGGTGTATTGACTCACAGAAGTGATGCTACTAGCAAGTTTAAATGCAGCTAATGCCATTATGAGATTTGAAGAATTAAGTATATGTATCGATTATATGAAAATTTTTGAGCTACCTAAGAATAACATGATTTATGAATTATGCCAATGGCCCAAATGAATTACCTGTTAAATGCCTTCTGCAGCAAAATTGTGAAGTAAAACATCTCTTGATCTCCATTATGCTAAGTCAGTATTTTTGTAAATTAGCAGAGCCATATTTTGAACAAAAAAGTAAAAGAAATTAATTTATTTTACCATGAGAAGTTCTCCTTCAGATGAGCAGCTAATTGTAGCATTTGAATTAAAACCTGATTTCACTTCTGAATTTGTTAAACCTCTGACTGTGGTCTCCTTCAAAAGAGTTAGGTCTGGAAGAGATCTGAATGATTATCATGATGAAAAAAAGTTAGCTAATGTTTGCAGTAGTAGGGCACGTACAGAATATCCTGCAGCTATTACAACTATTTCAAGTGCATCATACACTAATAACCGTGCAAACCCTTCAAGAAAAATATTTTACACCTACGTTCTTACTAAAATAAAAGGTCAATAAAAAACTAAAGCAAAAATTAATTTTAATTTAAATTAAGGCTGTAATTAGCACGTTAAGATATCCTGAAATTATTGATATACAAGAAAAAATATGGTTAATAATTAACAAACTAATTATTAATATAAGGTCATATATTTGAGAAAAATGATCAGCTTTTATGTAATAGGGGTATGATTTCTCTGTTTTGGAAGCAGATGGTTGTTGAGAAGGGATGTAAGCGTAGGAGACCTGACAAGGTAATGGAACGTCTCAAAATTAGTGAACACAGAAATCAGCAGCAGGAAGGTGCATGAGAATGTGAAATCTACAACGAAACATGAGAATGTGTGGAGATGGATTGCACAAGAAACTGTGTGCCAGATTTTATGGCTGTTTGGCAACCAGCAAGACTGTACACGTAAAATTTAGTAAATCATTAAACCCATATTTAGTAAAGCCTAGGCATGTTCAATTTCAAAATCTATCCAGATGTGTAAAACCTATTGAATACACAAAATTGTTTGGCAAGCTCTTCATTAATTTTTGAAGGTATAGCATTTAATTGTGATTTTGTGATTTGTTTCTCATTGATTTCCTAATTAATGAAATTCCAAATTAATTTAGCTACTTAAAAGTTGTTTAATTAATTATTTTATTCTTCTATGTTTTAATTTATTTAGAAAGTGCTTCTTATTTACTTGGTATTTAAAGTCTATTTCTTCCGCCTCCTATTTTAGATTCCTACGATAATTTTACAACGTTGTTCCCATTTTTTTTCCTTCTACAGCAATACTCTATCTTTGATTAAAGAGTAACTTGTGGTTTGGTTTGATTCCTGTAAAGACAAGCATTCCTTGGATTTAATGAATCCAAGGATTTAAATGAATTACGCTTAATGTTAAATTTAAAGCATTATGTTTGCCTTTAAAATACAATGAGTTCAACTGAGAAAAGGCATCTATGTTGACTTCTAGGGCATGAAGAGTAAAACCATAACTCTGACCAGATCAATCAAGCCTTGGTGGAATTTGTCTAGTCTTCGCACAGGTTTGGCAGTAATCTACAATGGCTACTGAGATATCAGTAATATTCATCAAATTCTGAGAAAGAATATGTCTAACATGAATTCTTTGTTCAAATTTCCAAGAAAAAAATGCCCTACTCTTATCTCTATTTTTGAGAAAGAATATATTCAAGAGCTAGTAAAATTTCATGCCTAGATTAATATAAAAGTCATTCATCAGTAAATTATGAAATTTTTGATTAATACCTGCAAGATATAAGCATAATTAACTAACCTTGATGATTGATTTAGAATATCAAAAATTTATTAGGAAAATAAGGTAGTTTATCTTGAAATGTATATATAGTACTTAATTTTTAATGTTTGCATTCTGTAGATATTAAGAGATTCTTAATTATAAAGATTGAGAAAACATTTCAAAGATTTACTCATAGTGAACTTGAGCGTATCAATGCAATATAGATCTAAGACCGCATTATGTTTGCTTATAAACTAATCATCAAACATTTAGTCCTCTAAGAAACTAGGATATTTAAAGCAAGTTCCATTTATCCGGATATAGGGCTAACTTTGAGTCAAAATTAAACAAGACAAGCTTGACTCTCAAAATCTTTGAGTTTGCTCAATTCAAACTTGAATTTGATTAAATTCGAGTTGACACGAAAAATTAAATATTAAAAATATTTAATGTTAGAAATAAGTCTAAAATCAAAATTCAGCACAAAATACATAAAAAATTCCAACATAGCTGGGATTCAGACCTGTGCAACATCCTTTCACTATTACACCCTCAACAAACTGTGCTGCATCTTCTCATCTGTTAAAAATGTATATAAAATATATTTATTATTATTTTCAAGTCAACTTGAATTGTATATCAAGCGAGTTGATCTTGACTCAAAATCAACTCTTAAAATCTTCTAGCTTATATCCATTCCTGATTTGACTCAAATTTTTTTATTCAATTTCAACTTGAATCAAAATTTGAGTTTCGAATTTTGAGCAAAAGTACCAGCTCTAAACACAAGGCATAAATTTTTTTTAGTATTAAAACTTCAAGTTATATATTAAAATAATAAATATGTCATGCATGTGAAATGATACTTTGACAATATTTGTGGTTAACTTAGGCTATAAAAAAATTCCTCATTACAACTGCATATTCAAGAACATAATAGAGAAAAGAAAAGCGAAAAACATAATTGAAGCATTAACTCCTAATCAACTAAAGCAACTAAGGAGAGTTCAACGGGAAGCTAAGCATTCGAACATGAGAAAATATTGAAATTTAAATATATTCATTTATTACTATTATTAATGATAATAAATTAGCCATTAATATCTCCCTTAAAAATTTAGATTTCAAATAATTTTTTCATTCAAATTTTAATGAAAATTTCACATTTTGAATATTATAGCAGATTTCAAATATATAAGCAACACTTTACTTTTAAAGGATTTTCCTCCAAACCTCAATTTTCAAATAATTTAAATCTCAATTTTAATGGGAAATTAAGATTTGAGATTCAGGGTATTATTTAATCTCAAATTATTTATTTTACATATTTTATTAATATTACAATTATTTATTGAATAATATCACATCAACATGCTACATCAATTTTCTCACATGCACGGAGAAACTCTATTCCAATAAAATTATTCTGTAAATAATGTTGGTAGTACTGAGATGAGTCATTAAGAAGAGTATTGGCAATTCAACTTTGCAAAAATAAAATGTGTGGCCAATATCCGGGTTAAAATTTGGTTAATAATGATGTTCAAAAATAAAAGCAACATCCTTAATTAAGGCATTCCTAGTAGATCATAAAGTTTATTAATGAGAATTACATCACGCCAAATGTTCTCTTCAGAACTTCTAGTGTAAGAGAGCAAGCCTTATCTGAATGTAACATGAAGTGATGCTTGGGATCTAAACTTGTACAATATGAGAATGGATGTGACTCAATAGTTTGCTCAAAAAGGTGTTTTTCAGATGGATGATTTTGTTAGTAATGTCACTCTATTATGAGTTGGCACAGATTGTATACTTATGGTGACTATTGATGCGGTCTCAAAAGAGAGGTCAAGATTTTTCCAATAATTTGATTCCTTTATAGCAAAAAAGCCTTGCATCACTTGTAATTCAATTCCCCCATATGGTGGAGGTCTATATTTTTTCAATAATTTGATTATCTTTTGCAAAAAAGCCTTGCATTACATGAAATTCAATTCTCTTATGGCGGAGATGAAGTCTTGGTTTAATGTGGTGGTCCAATGTTCTGCACTTAATATGCTATAAACATTTAAGAATTTTTTTAAATAATTACCTTAAGAATATTAAAACTATGACATACTATTGTTGACAACTACACTGATTCACATGGTACCACATTGTCCACAATCATGATCTAAGATACAGCATGATTATCTAAAATTATAATATTCATTATATGCTGTATTTATGGCCATTTCTTTTAATATTTCTGTAAATTGTCTATATAAGGCATTAATTACATATTAGTCATACAAAATAAAGCAATGCCAAATACAATTCTAGCATCCAGCATGTTAATAGACTGAGATTTCCCTTATCCATTGTCATTGTACAAGCAAAACAGTGTGTTTCGGCCAAGCTAATTAAAAATGATCGCCAACATAAGAGGTGTCACAATAGTACCAAAAAACAAATTTATTAACTTTGCCTTCTTCCATCGAGTCTCATTAATCAATCGCATCTTAAACATCAATATGACAATCAAAATACATCGTCTATTTTGTAGCATAACAATCTGCATGAAGCTCAAGAAACAATTGAGGGTTAAAAATGCTTGAGTGGAGAATGGGAAATCAAAGGAGCACCTTACGAGCAAAGCATCAACCAATAGTCATGTGGAAAATGAAAAGTTAAAAGGTGTTTTCATTAAAAATGCTTAAAGCATAAATCTACAAGAGGTTTATTTGACAAGGTATGAATCTATCTATGCAAGTCAACAATTGACAGTAGAATCAAAATCAAAGAAAGCACCATCATGATAATTTTAATAAATAATGCAACGCATGGTGGCAGAGGAAGATCAAGAACTTCTAAAAGCAACAGAAAAGAAAGAAAATTAGTAATCTTCAATAAAAGTGAAGAAAGATCATGAATGAAATCAGTAGCTTCATCATATAGTGACGGGGAGGTCCACGGTTTATGAGTGTCATTTTGAGCCATAAGAACAAGAGCATGGCGTTGATCAGGATTAATGATGAGCTAGTGACACGCATAGAAATCAACGACATATGGAGACGAAGGCTTGGATGTTAAGAGAAAATTATTAAAGGAAATTTTCAACACAATTACGCATCATTTACAAGAAAAATGGATATACTAAAAATGCAAGAAATAACAAAAGAAAAATGCATAAAAAAAAATCTTTAATATTGGAAATACATTTCATCATTAAATAAAAAGCATTTAAATCATAAATATAAAAAAAAGAGTCAGAAAGTAACATTATACACACACACACATATATATATATATATATAATATTTTGAGCTAATAGTTTGTTGTCTTGATCCAATATAATTTTGGATCAATATTAACTCAAAGATCCAAGTCAAAAACATGGCTCATATGATTTGATTTGATCTTTATCTAAGCTAATATGTGAGACAATCATTAACAAAATTTTGGGGGAATAAAATAAGGAAACTACTAGAAAGAATCCAAAAAATATAAATATAATTTTCATACCATGATTTTCAATGTGAATACAAAGTTACAAAAATTATAACTTGAGAAAATAAGAAGTAATTAGTAGATTTAAAAAAACATTCAAATAAATTTAAAATTCAAAAGGAAATTTAATTAATAAATCATTACTAAGCCATAGGCTGCATCAAATCCCTTAAGGTGGGAAGAAGTATATTCTTAAGAAAGTAACAATATTTAAACATTCCAAAAGGCTTGAAATTGACATAGTTGCCATGCATTCATGAGAGAACTAGAAATGGTAGGTGTTATCTCAATCATTTTAAAGCATTTGTAACAGCTCCAGAGATTATAAACATTAATACCCTGCTTAAAATTGACATAGTTGTAATGCATTCATGAGAGAACTAGAAATGATAGGTGTTATCTCAAACATTTTAAAGCATTTGTAACAGCTCCAGAGGTTTATAAACATTAACTGTCAGGAATTTTAAGAATAAAGTAAATCCGATCACATTTTTAATTAATAAACAATAATATGGAATGAAGAAGAGAACAATTTTCCCTTCTTAATTTTTCTTCTGTTTTTCTCTCATTACATTATTTCTCCATCTTTAAGCTCACTAAGGAGAGATCATGAAGTGAAAAGCATGTTCACGATTAGTATATTTTTATGAGATTTATGGCATTCTACCTTGTTCCTATATGGGCAGCTTAGGATGCTAAAGTTCAATTTAGAAGTGCATTTTAAGAGGCTAAGTTAGTGGAGGAATATTAGCAAAATGGTTAGGAAGTTTAATTAATTCTTAGTTATATATAAATTCAGGTTTTGAAAAATATTTAGAGGGATAAAACTGGGTGATGGCATGAATATGAAGGGGAATTGCATGGATACTTAGATTTTTGTACTCTTCAAAGCATAAACGAGAATTTGTGTGGGTGGAAAGAGGAGGGATTGATTGAAAAAATGTGCATGGTAGTGGAGAACTAGTGAAATTAATAATAACTAATTTTAACAATCAATAAGCAATTTGTTGTGATTCCAAATTAACATAGGGTGCATATTGAAATTATTAAAGAAAATATGAAATAGAAAGATGAAAAGAAGAAACAAAAAAGCTAGTCAAGATGTTGATCTTGAACCTTCAAACAATCAGTAGATCACAAACTAAAGCAAAAAATTAAGATGCTTAAAAAGTTACAAGTTATTCTTTTTCAGATAATCAAATCATTATTTATATAGAGAATGCTCTTAGTTCAAAAAAAGAAACCTAGATATACTATCTAAAGGCTAATTATAAGCAAGAAAATCATGAAAATAAGATGAAATATTAAAAATTGCAAATTCTTAATGAATCTAAAATTCAAATGAATGCAAAGATCATATATGACATGATCATCATAGAAAGGATAGCAAATTGCAATAGTGAGCCAATGTACTTTGAATTTTTAGGATAATTACTAGTGAAAGCACTTCTAAAGCCAGTAATAGTTCTTGATGGTAATAAATTTATATCAATAATCATTAAATTACATCAAAAATTAACATTTAAGGCTAGAATCTTTTGTATGAGTTCTAAAAAATTTATAAGAGGTTATGGTGGTACTAAAGCTTTTGCTTCCTACAGGTGAGTGTTTTAACCTGTGTTAACCTAAATAACATATTAAATATAACTAAATGATTATGAATCAATGTTATTAGTAATAAAAAGGTTAAATAAGTTCTAGTATCATGAAGCTATTATAGATAATAAGAAGAATATATCTGAATGGTTAAAACGGAGAATTACCTAAGAAATTGATACAACACTACATCAAGTTATATTATGTTAACCTCCTCCACATATTAGATAATAAGATTTCAAAGATTAACATTATCACAAGATATCTAAAAAGATCATATGCTTGCTTAACTGCCATATTTTGATTTACCATATATAAATATATTACCCTAATTGAGTTGTCCCAAACCCTATCTTTGTATGAGTTATTTTTGAAAAATGAATCAGAGTTATTTTAGCATCAACAATTATGCTTAATTTTAGAAGTTAAATTTATTCTAACATTTTAGTATATTTTGAGAATTTCTTTGCAAATATGATGGATTACATTACTGAATACACATTTTATCTTAGCCCGACTTATTTAATTATTTTATATTAAGTTAATTTTTCTCTTTTTTTCTCCAAAACTTTGCAAAAGGGAAGGATTATTAAAAACCTTAGAATTGCATCTGAGGTGATTCAAAAACAATAATTTGGTTTTTGCCTCTCCCAAGCTTAGAATTAGAGTTTTAATAGGACGTGCCAGCCATCTTCGTCTCTCTTCCCTTGCTTCTCCACTGATTCCCTTCCCTTCTTTTAAATGCAATGATTGTTCCCAGCCATCCAAATCAGTAGCCAAGTCCTGATCTTTTCCCAATTTCAGCAGTTTAATAAGTTCTCCACAAACCAGCCAGTGAACTTCCGTTAATCACAGCAGTAGCCTTTAACACAATATCCACCGACATTCTTTTCTAATATCCCAGCCATTGTTCTACCAAAAACAGCTCCTGCCCTACCCTAATCCATCCACCATTGCTGCTTTATCATTCAGCTCAGCCCCACTTTTCCAAACAGAAAACAGTCTTTCCACTCCACATCAAAGAGCCCATGCCTTCAACCTCCCCTATTCTTCTCTCCAACACAACAGACAACTACCTTCTCCCCACAAGCCTCAAACAAGCCCCTAATACCCATTATTCGAACCTTAGCACTCTCATCATCCCAATATCTCTACCTGATCAATAAAAATTAATGGAGTCCGAAAAGCCAACAATGAGGAAAATAGTGTAAACTACAAGGACGCCAATGCAGTGAAATGACGAGGATCACAATATTGCCCTTGTGGAGTGCTCATGTGAATTCTAAGATTTCTTGCGTGTGCTTACACATTAATCTATCTTCCACAGGCCCGTGCAATGACCTTAAACAAGACAAAGCATCGGCATCTAAGTGTAGACATGCATTCAACCAGCCTGTGGCCCAGGCAACCTTACAAAATGACAGTCCTTGCTCACCCTAGAGTAGAAAGCTCAACAGCATGAACTCCAATACTTTCAAAGAGCCGGAAAGATCATGGAATGCTTGCATAAAATGTTGAAAGCTCGAATGCAAGAGGGGATAAAAAATAAAGAGGCAATATGGAATATTTTTGTTGTTTATTAATGATACGGTTTACAAATGGACAAAAAATATACATTCCAGTAGATTGGGAAAAGCTGAAGAGTTTTCAAAATGTGGTTCAAAATGCACTTTACACGTCAAGAACCTATATGTAACTTACCGGTTTAATTATATGCCATCTATATATCTTCCGTTGCTCCAAAATTGTATTGATCACAATTAAAATTCTAGCATTAGTAAGTAAACTTAAGCATTTTATAATCCAGAGGGTTGAAGCCAGTAACAAAAATAACAAATTTTGAAAATGGTGCTCAATGGAATATCCATAGTGTCCACCTTAAGTGGTTTTTAATACAGTGCTTCAACAAAAACAAACTAACAATCTACCGTTTGTTCTTTCTGTGGACATTTGGCTGCTGATTGAGTAGTTTTGGAAAAAAAGAGTCCAGTGGAATGAGCTCACTAGATAAGAGCCAAGATTTCTTTAAAATTGAATGTGGCCAGCAACATTCATATGCCCTGTCAATGTCACTGCATTTTTCTCTCTTCTTTTTTCATTTGCACATTGAGGTTGGTGCTCACTTTAAAAAGTGGTAAATAGTTCCAGTAAAAGGCAAGACACTTGCCAAAATTAAATATCGGTAAAATCAAAAGCTACAAAAGAAATGCAATATAAAAATTTAAACACAAACAAGAACTAGTAAGAAATGTGTAACTCACCTTATCTCCATTTTTCCATTGACAAAGAGAAGAGCAAGGGCAACCTCATAAGAATAGCCAGAAAAAATTGAAGCAAAACAGCAACGGCCACTTAATTTTTTCTTGCAATGCAACTTTTTAATGCCCTGAATTAGAAGGGTAAGAAATCTAAGTAAATTCAATACAGTATCCCAACTAATTAGAAATTAAACATGGTACCATAAATTATCATTTTTACCTGAACAGCATGGTTCAGGGAATATAGACGCACATCTTTCTCAGAGCAAAGTAATATTAATGGCTGGTTCCTCCTATTGTCCTTGTCACTATTTTCTTGGTACAGCTCCTGCAAGCGAGCCGTGCATACACCATCAGGTGAAATATCTGTTCAAAACAAAATTTTTATTTAATTTAACAGTTACTCTCTCTCTCTCTCTCTCTCTCTCTCTCTATCTATCTATCTATCTATATATATATATATATATATGACAGAATACCTTCACCATATGATTATTCAGTCAAAACAGCCATGAGAAACTCCAATTACAAGACTTGAAAAAACACATCACTTTTCAAAGTCAACTAAGTCACATTTACTTTTAGCCAAGTTTCTTTAAATTTTAAGGGTTTATTGATTAGGTTGATTATCCTTTTTTGAATAGTCCTCGTTGGAATTCAAATGTTTTAAAATAATACAGATTTAATTTTTATATGAATAGATTTGATTTTAAGTCTTAGCTTTAACACAGGTTTTATAAATAGGGGCTGATGTTTTGTATACAGCTCATTAACTCCTGAAAATGAATTAAATTTGATTATTCGTAAGTTATACTGTCAGTGTTCTGTTGGTCCAAACTGTTTATGTGGATAAATCCAAGTAGATGCATCAAATCAGAAGTAAACAATGAAGGAAGAAGGCACAGAATATTGAAGTAAACAAGAGAGCACAAACCTAATAGCTGCATAAGCAAACATTTACGAGGTGTCTTGGAGGTTATTCCATTGCTGTTCAATTCATTTCCCGTGTCCTCTTCAACAGCAATGACTGAGGAGTCTTCTGTGGCGATCAACAAAGCACTCTTCACATAACCATTATGGTTGCAGTTCTCAAACTGTACAGAAATGGTGCCAGTATAAATCTTTGACGGGAATTGCTTTTGGTACAAAATAGAGGTCCCTTTTATGTCAATAACAAATACCTGGATGGTACAATTAAGAAACTTAGAGTAGCTCAAGACATTGAAATATACATTATGCTTCTGAAAGATAATGCTCGCTCATTAAAATCATCAAAAACTTCTGAAATTAAATCAATAAAAGAAAAGAAAACCATTACTGAATTATGATTCACACTTGAAGCATAAAACTTGTATATTTATTGATTCTACTTAGCTTTATTTTCAAAATTCTCGATCACTCCAAAGAGCCTGATAAAACACCAATCCATATTTTTTATTTTGTAAAATACAAATCAATTTTATGGTGACACAAGTAAATGCACTAGGTCCACAAATCATTTTTTGGGTAGGTATTATCAAATAAATACTGATGTTATGGGTAATCTATATGTAAATATATCTTGTTTAGTTTTATTAATTAAATAAAATGCTAAGTTTGCAATTTTGAACTTTTTCCCAATCAAAATCCTGAAGGAAATAATCATAAAATTAATCAGGATAATATTATTGTTAACATAAATATATTTTCCTATTAATATTAAAATTATTATTGTTGGTGTAATTAAATTATTTACCTTCCTATTTTTTCAAATTGGTTATTAAGGCCAAAACGAACAATGCATTGCTGCTTAAGAGTTCAAACTGCGCCAAATTCTCCCTATTAAATTCCCCTACATTCAAAAAAAGTAAAATGCTTAACAAGCAAAGATGAAGCAAGAGAGTTGTTTTTTTACAACATACGCAACATTGAAAGGAACTGTTTTTCGCTCTCTCTAGTAAAATTAGCTCAAGATCAATTTTATAAGTATTTCCTGTGTAATCTGATGCTACTCTACCACTCCCACTCCCAAGTGACAGAACCGCCCCCACTTTCCTTCAACACAAATCTCTTTCAATGTTTTTTTTTTCATTCTCCCTCTAGAAAACAACCCTCCCTCACATGTTGCCAATGAGCCTTACCTACACCACATGTCCAACCTTAATAAAAGTCAAATTCACTCCCTTTTTCTTGAGAACAAAACCTCTGTCAATGATATCCCTAAACACTAGCAGCCACATACGTGTCATATGTCTAAAACATTGAAAGCTATAGTATGATCTTGTGTTCTTCTTTCAATTAGATAACATCAATAAAAATCCTTTAATCTAAGAACTTGTCTCCAATTTAACTGAAATTTGAGGTTGACCCCTCTTAAAAAACTATTAACCGACTAACTTCCAACCTTTGCACCAATAAAGTATACTAATTTTCTAATATTTTCTAAATACAAGTATATATAAGTAAAAATCAGTTGGAGACTTTAGAGAGCATGTTGAGAAAGAAAAAGAGATGAACTCCCTCAACTTTCCTCTACTCCAAATATTGAATAATCAATTAATTTTAAACCCAAAAAATCTATTGAGATGAAAGATGTGATGTACATGAGTTTGTAGAACAATTATGAGTTTTGTTTTTAAAATATTTAAAGTCTGATGAATTTAAGGGATTGTTATGTTCAAATTTAGCTTAGCTTAGTTAGTGTAACTTTAACCTAAAAGTTGTTAGGTAACCAAACTTTTAAATTCAGCATATTATAAAATCCAAGATTTACTAATCCTTAAAGATGCCGCTAGTAACTACTCTAAAACTTGAAATACAGTGGTCTTACATTTTAAGAATTTGGGATTTAAATAAATAATGACTTGCACTCACAAATATAAACAAGCATTATATTAGTACACTTAAGAATCACTAAACTTATTAATGTGAGATCAATCATTTAATTTCTTATTTATGCTAATTTACTTAATATTTTCATAATAAAATATTTTATTAAATATTTATTAATTCTAATTATAATTAGTACAAATTATATCAACTTGCAAATAAATAATAAATATTAATAATATTATAGTATTTTCTACCTCTATTGTCTCCATAGATTTCTTTTTTTTTCTCCATGAAGTCTACAAATTCTTCCACATCTTCTTTACCTCCCTCCATCGATTTAGGTTTTCTTTTATTCGTAAATACAACAAATTTAGGATTTCAAATTTTGCAAATTCATTTATAATTTTGAGATTTTGCTTGATTTAAGTGGGAAAGAAAGGTTTTGGGTTTAAATTAAGTCCACTCTAAACCACAAATATCACTTGATTTATTTTAAAAATTTAAGAGTAAAAATTTGACACAAATATTGTAACCAAAAAGGCGCTAAGAGTAACAATTAACTTTAAATGATAAATAACTTAATTAATAACTTAATAACTAATTAATATAGATAATTAATCAAAATCTAATACTAAAGCCAACTCAATCTAAGCTTTAATTGTTTGATTCAAATAATTTGAAACTTGACTACACTAAGTTGAAGCAAACTTGATATAAAGCAAAGATCAATTAATAAAGGTTAGAAATGTATATTATTGTGTCCTCTTATTGAAAGCAATGATCAATTAAGATCATAATATGGGCACTTTTTGTTCTCATTTAATAATAACTTTATTTTTTTCCATCTATTTAGTAATTAGGATTTGAGATTAATGATATGAGAAAGCATCGCAAATTTTAAAATAATTTAGTGATCAATTTAAAGGAAATCTTACATAAGAAATAAGTTTTCTTAGGCATACATGCAGTTGAGATATCAATCACATTTTTAATGAAAAGTATTAATTTGAAAAAAAATTAAGAATCATTTGCCTAAAAGATCCCCTAACTCTTTAAAATTGTCCAAAATAGTTTACTGACTTCTGCAAATCCCAAATTGTTCTATCGACTAGTAAACATAATGGCAAATTAATGCAATAATTAATTTTCCATAACATCATGTTAATTAATGATGTGAATATGGGATATATTTGGAAAGTAAAATTTACTATTTTTTACTCAAAATTATATCTCAACGATGCCCAAGAAAGAAAAATCTTGAGATAAAGACCCTTACAAAGTAGAGTTCTTAAATTCATGGGTGCGCAAAATAAAAAGAAAAGGTGTTTTCAAGGGTAAAAGTTCTATGAGGGAAGTGATTTTCTTATAAGTAATGAAATGCGAGATTACAAGATATGCCAATTGTGTGCATCCTTAATTAAAAGTGGATAAAGAGGTAGAAAATAATTTGGCGGTATTACAATTAATAAAAAAAAAATGCAAGCATAATACTTGATTAAAAATTTTCATCTTATTATATTTTAAAGAAGTCTCATTATTCTCATAAAAAGTAATTTTTGCCTATAATCACACAAACATTTAGTAAGGTTCTCTTTTATGTTTATGTTTTATAATCACAATAACTCATACATTACTAGAAACAATTTCATAAAATAAAATTTCAAATAGATTAAATAGCTAAAAGTGCAATTAATTCTAGTATGAACATATGATTATGTAAATGAATAGCTCATTTTATAAGTATACTAAAAAGTAATCAAATTGATTATTGTAAGGTATAATTTTATAAAATTTGATTAATTAAAAATTTTGATTTTTGTTGCTTTTTTAACTATGAATGATTATTTAAATGAAGTTATAAATGATGGATCTCAAAGTATGAGTTTTAGTTTTAGTTTTAAGTTCATATTGTTATTCTTCATCCCTGCCTCAAGATTCCTAACCTAATAGGACTAGATCATTCCATAAGACTTGCCAGCTCATAGTAAAACTAATTAAATTTTGAATAATTTTCAGGGAAGGGTAATTACCGCTAAATTTTGATTACATCATAAATTTGATGTGTTTAAAATCCATCTAAATTTTGATTACATCATAAATTTGATATATATATCTTTTGCTAAAATATTAATAATTGGAAGATTGATTATAGTTTAAGAGGCAATGAAAATTATTGTTTTACTTCTCTTAAAAAGTGTTATATATATATTCATTTGATTACACTACTTCTTAAATGCGCCAATGTACAATGTTCTTGTTGTGTTCAATATAATATTTTGGTTTCCAGTGCAAATATATATTTAAAGTTGTAAGCGTATTGTTAGGCAGTAAGGAAAATTTCATAATAAAAAGATACTCCAAAGATAGAGAATAGTGCAAGTTTATTTATTGTTTTGGTTAGTGGTGAACATCTTGTTATCAATAGAGGGTTCTCTTGTTAACAACACAACCATTTTTTTTTACATAATATTGGAGTGAAATTAACCCTAACTTTATTTATTAAATCCCCATCTCCTAACCATAAGTTTATGTGACCATTGTCACACACCTCATTCAACAAGTGCTTGCACTCACAAATTTTGCACACAACACCTACAACCTAAGTTCACTACAAAGCATCTGCATTCATGATTACCACATTGGGTCATGCATGCATGCCTACTCATTCTCCTTGGTATTACCCCAATCACATCATCTGTAAGTTCATGTTTCATGCACTCATTGCAATCCCCAATGTACAATTATCATTGGTGTGATCAATTCCCTTGTTGTTTCACACCACCTAAGGTTTCTCGATTTGCTCTTCCACAAAAACATTATTTCTTCTTACTATTCTCTCAATGATTTGAAATTTTCCCCCATAATTGATACCACTATTAAACTCAACGGTACAAACTATCCTTTGTAATCAAGGCACAACCCTTATTAAATCTCTAGACAAAGTACATTACCTTAGCGTCCCCTTTATATATATATATATATATATATATATGTATATATATATATATCATTAAATATCTAATTAGTGAGGACCTAATTTTGTCATTCTAATTTAGTTGTCCAATAACCTTGATTATTTTGTTGCCTTAACTCTAAGATCTTCATTTGACAACAAAACAACATGTCAATCCATGAATATAATATCATTCTATTATGCAAATGAAATGAGTTACTTGAGAGTGTTAATACTTCACTATGGATACTATTATTTGAGAGAACCACAAGGAAATTCATGCCAATTGCTAGCTATGTTTATTCTTCAAACTTAACATTCTCATTTTATCAATAAGCTTCTTTTTGTTAGCCAACATTCTATCCCTATATAATATACAAGTCTTATAATTGCTTTAAGACTTTTCATTTAATTTTGAGTGGGATATTTGGACAACACAACACTCTATAAGCGCTCCTCTAATTCATTCATCTAGTTTGGATCATATTAATCATATTGCCCTCTTTTTAACCATTATTTTATATAATTGAACCAAAGTATTTGAATCTCTCTTCTTGATCAAATGATCATCAATAGTTATGTCCTCAAGATTAAAGCTTCTATTGTGACTAAGCTTACACTCGATATATTCTATTGTGTGTTGACTAAAATGTAACCATTTGAAATCTAAAATAGCCCACAACTCGAGTTTTGTTTTAACCCCAATTATAATCTTACCAACTAACGTAATGTCACTTAAAAATAGCATCTCTTGATTGTGCTTAGTAAGGCTATCCGTAATTAAACCAAAAGATGAACTGAGAGCAGCAAAATCATTAGATAAGTCACATTGCGATAGAACACATGTTACAATCCCATAGAACATATTTTGAATAACATAAATATAAGCTACCTAAATTCTTATTTTTTTTCTAAATTCAAAGAACTACTCTTGATATTTTCATCATAAGCCAATTCAAGATTGATAAACAATAATGAACCATTTTATATTCCTCCAATTCTACTGTTCTTACATTTAAACCATTCATTATATTAAATTTTTTTTATAATCTTTGCCTATTTTCATCACCAAACATATTTACAATAAGGTTATTTTCCTTTCAAATCATCAAATAAATTTTTAGCTACCTTGTCAATACAACTATCAATCCAATTTCATACAAAATTGGTTCTACCCTTAAAATCTCATTGTCCAGGATTAAGAAATTCACTTGTGAAAGTATTTATAGATGCTTTCTTAAATATCAACAAAAAGACTATCTATTCACTTAAATTGATCCCAAAATTGCTCTTCTGAATAAGATTGTTGATCTCTCCATAATTCGTAAGTACACACCTTCAACCCCATCTAATTTTTTAGTTGATGCAATCTTACTAATAGTAATAAGAAGACATCTATTGATAAAACATTACTTCAAAAATGCTTTCTTTTACTAAATATATAGAATGGCTCAAAATTTGAAGTTGGTTTCTTCAATGCAGCAAAGGAGCCTCACTTGGCAAAATAAAATATGCTATTCCATCATAAAAAAACTAAAACTAAGGCAGCCTTGTTGCCTTGAAAGTTAAGAAACATGTTGAAATAAAATTCAATGTCAAGGTTTTTTTTTCTAAATGTTGAGGTTATATACAAAATAATGACCCACCTTACATGTAAGATAATGCGGACAAATACTTTAGAGATTGGTTTCCAGTCACACATCCTATATTTCTTAACTATAATAATTGTGACATCATTGCATTACGCTAATTAAGTATTATATAAGAAAATTAATCATATTAAAGTTGGCTGTCATATCATATTTTTTCCAAACAATTGGGATCTACACCATTTGATTATTTATGTAACAAACTAGAACTAACAAAAATGTGTGCAAAATCTTTAGTGGGAGACTATTTAATGTAAAAGTTCTTTATTTTAGGAAGCTACTCCATATTTAATGAGTGGTGCAACTTAATTCATTAGTGGGAGCCTTAGCATGTTTCACTCATTAGACTTTCATAAATAGAAGTGTTCTCTAATGAATATTTTTTTCCTTTACAAATGAAACAGGGTATATGTTAACAGACAAGACAATTTAGCATGATCAAATGCAATTTACTACACCATTTCCAGCATAATTTTGGTCAAAGGATATGGTTTAAAATACAGTACATCTATCTTTTCATTTTCTTACAAAAAATAGTTTTTATTTCAGCAAATGCTCATCAGAAAGCAAAAGCTCCCAGTGTAAAATTTAGATTGTTAACTAGTAAAAATGGCACGCATTATGTTACTTGCAAGTTTGGGTAGAGGTGGTTATATACAACTGCACTACCCTCATTGTGTAGGATGTTCTTTTTCACATGAATTGGGCTTGAGATTTGAGTCACAATAAAAATATATAACTATTCCTCCTATGCTGTCAAAAAAAACTGCTCAAAAGAACATTTCTAATTCCAACGATTATATTACTGACCAAAGAGTAGTTTATTAAGTTGCTTGCAAACAGCAGATCAAAGGCTTGAAGCTTGCAAGAGTACAGCACACAACCGTTTATTACAAATAGTTCCATAGGCAATATTGCGCAAATATCAATTATGTATAGAATGAACAAATGCAACAATGAATACGAAAACATACATATCCTTTGTCAGTTCCAACTGCAAGGAGTTTGGAATCAGCATTGATGTTAAGGGATAATATAGCTCCTTTAACTTTAACAGACTGAATGCTATAATTGGTCCCAAGCTTTGCTGTCACGTCATTGAAAAAATGAAACATAAACAAACTCAATCATTTCAAATGTAAAAAGAAAACAAACTGACTGCAAGAAAGTATTCCTGAAAATTTTGATTGCACAGTTTATGTATAAACCAATAACAAAATTAGGACCAGTAAATGCTCATGAGGTCAAGAAAGAATTGTGCTCCTCAAAATATGATCCATAAACCTTTTTGATTAAGAATATTAAACAACAAAAAGGTCTTTGATAAATTAGTCCGTCCAACAAATAACAACGGCAGTAAAATCAATTTTGGAATGTAAAGCAACAACGTCTAAACAACTGTAAATACAACAGCAGACTAGATACCCATATGTGCCATAATTATTATGTTTAAATGGAAAATTATATAGTTACTAACACAACTGAAAAATCAAATTTAATTTTTTGAAGCTCTGCATGTAAGATACTGAACATAGAAATTTGAATGGATAAAGCCACACACACACATACAGTTTTTTTTTAATATATATATATATATATATCTGTTTATTGAACAGATAAATTTGGCTGCCACCGATATTCAACAGTCGAATAAGGTGAATGTGGTCTCAGATTTGAGCGTGGAGCCTTTGACGCAGGATGTGGAGGTTCCGGTCATTGAGGACTGCGCCGGAAGATCGGTCTTGGCTGACATTTTCTTCGGAGATTACTTTGTAGATTGGAAATTTGTAATTAATAACAGTACAATTGCATAAACTCACAAGTTTGAATTATGATAACCATCCTCAGTATTCATGTCAATCATAAGACACTTACATATATTGCCATTTGCCCATCAATGTACCAATACATACATACATATATATATATATATATATGTATATATATATATGTATGTGTGTATATATGTGTACATATATGTGCACATATATACATATATATATATATATATATATATATATATTTTAATCTTCCATTTGATTGGTATAAATGTGTGTGTATATATATATATATATGTGTGTATGTTTATATATATGTTTATTTATATATATATATATATATATATATATATATGTATGTATATATATATGTATGTATATATATATCCATTGAACAGATCAATTTGGATGCCAGTTAAATGAGGTGAATGTGGGCTCAGACTTGAGCGTGGAGCCTTTGACGCCGGATGTGGAGGTTCCGGTAGTTGAGAGCGACGCCGGAAGATCAATCTCGGCTATCATTTCTTTCGAAGATTACTTTGTATATTGGAAATTTGTAATTAACAGCATTACAATTGTATAAACTCACAATATGTATATATATAGATATATATATTTTTTTTTGTATATATGTATATATATATATGCATATATATATATATATATATATATATATATATATATACACATATGCATGTATATATGTCCATTGAACAAATCAATTTGGATGCCACTGATATTAAACAATCGAATGAGGTGACTGTGCGCTCAGTCTTGACGCTGGATGTGGAGGTTCTAGTTATTGAGGCCTGCGCCGAAAGATCGGTCTTGGCTGACATTTCCTTTGTAGAATAGAAGGCAATTCAGGATTTTGTTAGGAGCTGAGGCTAGTCGTGGTTTGGGCTTGATAATCTATTAGTCGCAGTGGATCCTCCGCCGATAAAGGGATCCTTATACGTCAAAGAAGATAGTGCAATTTTGAACTAATTTGGTGAAAATCAGCAAAGCACAGGCCCATGAGAAATCGAACCTCAACCCTTTTGTGATGGAATTCCATCTGGTTGGTATAAATGCATCTCTTTCCAGAGCTCGGGCCTCAACTCCAGATCATGTTGTTACTGAGGCGGCTTCTTAAAAGAGACAAGACACTCTTGCATATGGAACATTGGATAGTCATACGTTGGAAACATTTGGGAGTTTAGAAGATAGCACTGCGGCTACAGTTTGGCATGTCAAGGAGGTGGACATTCACGCAATGTCGTCGGGTAACAAAGAGGTGAACTTTTCAGCTCAACTTCGAGGTGAGATCTCAGTTGCCGTAAGTTTTGAGGATTCGTAATGAAGGAATTATTGTTGATGATCTCTCTTATAATGTCAGGTGTTTAATGGCTTTCTCTACGGATTTACTCCAAAAAATATTCAAGCAAAGAACTATGCAGACAAGCGAGCTATGTTGGAAGATTCTTCAATATCGTCCCTTTCGGTTGATAGAGGTGACTATGAGGGAAATTCCTATTTGGATAGTACATTTGTGAATAATGTCTACGATGGTCTTAAAAATTTCTTAAATAAAAAAAGAAAAAAAAAAGGATCCAACTCAAAGAGGACATGCTACAATCTTAGAAAGTGCGATTGTTGAATCACCTGCTTTGTGTTTCCTCTGTCCTCTTTCGTTTTACATATTGAGACATCCTCTTGTGAGGTTCTCCTATAGAAGTTTTTGGTGACCATTTGTTTTTTCTTTTATTTATCCTTTTATTTTGTTTGCTTTTTTTTGTTGTTGGAGGTCACCAAACTCCATATCTATATACCTTGCTTATTTTATTATATGTAAAATGTAACAGGTTTATATATATATATATATATATATATATGTATATATATACATATTTATACATTTATATACATATCAATTACAGAAGGATCTATAAGAATGCAAAAATAAGCTATGGAGAACAACATTATCAATCCTAATATACAATCTCATACAAAAATTATTTCCTTATAAAATGTTAATGTTGAATTAATATAAAACCAACAAGGCAACACATTTCATTAAAATTTATAAAGGAATGAAAGATCGCTTGTATCAACAATTTAAAAGTAGTACCTTGGAGAAAGGAGGAAAATTGCTCCTTTTTGAGAGAAACAATACGAATCTGAAATTAGCAAGCTTAATAAATCAACGAGCTAAAGCAAATAAATTTTTGACAAGTGAAGTTCACTGCTCACCAAACCACTCTGATCTCCACATAAAAGGATCTGGGAAGAGACATCAAAATGGAGTGCTGTCACAGAAGAATTACTTGAAGCATTCCCTTCCTCACCTTGCTTTTAGTTTTTTGAGCAGATAAAAAATTTTAAATTACATATTATACGATCTCAAATAGCTGAATCCATGGCTCAGGTGAGACCAAAAACGTCAAAACACTACAAATGCATTCACAGTATAAACAGTTATCAAAATCATACCGGTGGCTTAATTGACAACATATGGAGGAGAACAGGAAAAGATGCATCCCAAAAATTTATGACTCCATCCAGATGTCCTGTTATGTATAACCTTTTAGTCTTAGCAAACCCTTCAAATCGGGTGCTTAAATGTGCCAAAGTCTCCTTCTTATCAATTGAGAGCAAGTGAGGAAACTTGTTGACTAAGGAAAGATTATCCTAAAGAACAAGAAAACAAAAAATCAGAAACACGATGTCTAGTTAATAAAAAGAATAAATATGTAGACCCTTCATATGAAGCACCTCTTCTATAGGACCTGAAGATGTCAAAAAGCTTCCATAAAGTTTAGCAGCAGTAATCCTCGAATCATAAAAGGGAAGCTTCACATTTGCATGGTTTGGAAGGGAAGGAGCTGATTTAGATTGTGTTTTAAGAAGGCTATTCTCTATTTCTCCGTCCATATATAGACATAGGTGACCCGATTTCAACAAAAGAACAAGGGTATCTTTCTTTTGCTTGTTTCCATCACTGTAACTTGAAATAATCTCCATCCCTAGACATGGTTCAGTTAAAGGAAAAGCCAATTTGATAGTTCTAGATTCGGAGTTATCATTTAGAATTATAGCCTATACAAAGAAACAAAACACTGAGTAGAAATAACCATGATGATGCATAACTAATAAAACATCACTGCAAAATTCAATTTTAAGTCAGCTCTTTTTATCAACAAGAAAATAATCCATACACAAAAATTGGTGAAACAAATATAAATAACAGACAAAGCTTGACCTTGTACCCAATGATTAAACAAAAGCATAACTTGCCCAGTCAGCCAAGATAGTATAGCATAATAGATGACAGAAAAGCCTTACTAGACATCTATTAAAATAACAAAAAGCAGTTCAATCATAAGACCTGCTGTCGTATTTTTTTCCTTATTTGCACTTCTAATTCATCAACCATGTTGATTAAGAAGTAAAAGTATGAAAAATAAAACTAATTACCTGAAATGAGGAAGTTCCAGACTCTGAGAAGCCATTTACATAAAGATGGCTGGCCCTTTCTTCAGAATCAACCCACCTCAGAGAAGTAATAGGAATCTTGTTCATCTTGTAACCAAGATTAAGTTTCAAAGAAGGAATATTTGAGTTTGAATGAATTTCTTTTTGTTTTAACAATGAGGACTTCTCTGAAATCACAGGTATGGCCCAAATGAAGAGATCACCGTTATTATATCCAACAGCAACCTTGCTACCAAAGGGGCAAACCCAACAGGCTGACATCACCTCTCGTGTTTCATAGTTTGAAGAAAATTGTTGCATACATCCACCAGTAAACAAAGTCTTACTTTCTTGAATTACCCATAGGCTTAAAAGTCCATCTCTAAACACTATAAGAACCCTGCAGTGATATATTTTGTACATGAACCGGAAAGAATAAATTTCTAAATGTATAACAATGTAATAATTTCAAAAGGCACAAGATAATCAGAGCTATATGATGCAGGTGATTATTATCTGAGTGTTTTGCAGAAAAATGAGAATATATTAGGTGATTTCTTGCATAGAAAAAGTAATTATGCATGCTTGCAGTGAATGGTCTTGATATCTTCATAGCAAATAATATAAATTATTGCAATCTGTGTGATAGATGGTAAGTAAACATTTTCAAGCTAAGAAATGTACAGTTGTAAGATTTAACTTGCTATATAAATGAAAGAAATGATAAGAGCCTAGAGCTTTGGTGAAAATATAATGATTTTTTGTACTAAAAACATGAATATGATTTCTTGAGCCCAGCTACTTGATTAATGAAAGCGTATTAAAATGTGATCTGTATTTTTTTTAAAATGATTAATGAAAGCATATTAAAATGCAAACAATAGCATCCAATATTTTGTTTTGAAGTTTCTTTATATTGGCTCATAACCCAATAACAAAGAGATGTCAAATTGTGAAACAATCGGGTAAATCAATATTCTAGATAACATTTGATATCGAGGACCTATTCAATTCATACTTAGTTTAAGGAGTTAAATCAAGTAAAGCTAAATTAAGCCAAACTAAGGTACCTAGTTGTTCATTGGGTATATTAGCCAAAACTTGATTTTTTTTTTAAAGCAAGTGAGATTCAAATATAAAACAATTATGTAGCAGATATAATTTGAACCCAAAACATGGGATAACAAACCCTACACTTGATTTAGTTGTTAGCTAGATGAAAAATAAGTTCGGTTCAACAAAGCTTGAGAGGATTAAGCGGTTCAAATAATAATGGTAACAAGCATAATATAAATTTCTTTTGATTAGCTAACACACGCACACGCATATGCATACGCACATCTATATATATATATATATATATATATATATATATATATATAGCAATAAAAACAAACACATGGGGAGCACAGACACTAAAAACTATGATCCAATAACCAAGTTCTTAATTTTTTAAGAGCTTTTATTTTAGCCTTAGTTTTAGCCTTCATTCATAGCTAGTCTAATTCTCTTTGAATTGAGAAAAAAAAAATTGTAGTTGCGTCCAGGCATCCCTCTTGTGTCCAGACAGGTAGCACTCATACGCACATAGTTGCGTCTAGGCGGCCAGCATCCTGGCACAGGAAAATCCACACCAAAATAATTTTTCTCGCTAATTTCCTAGAATTTCACACTGAAATCGGCAATTAAATGGCATCATTTCACCAATTCCCGAGATTTTTCTCCACCTCTATTCCCTCTTCCTCTCGCACTCGTCCTCGTTAGGATAAAACTCTTCAAGATATTCTCAACAGATTGGACAATCTAGATCAAAGATGGATCAACTATGAATTACACCTCTAAAACTTAGAAAGAAAAGGTAATGAAAATCATCAACCCATCATGGATATGCTTTGCTCGATTTCTCATCCTCAAAATATCCATGATGGGCTGATAATTTTCTTTAACTTACCTTTCTAAGTTTGAGAAGTGTACTCCATAGTTGATCCATCTTTGATCCTGATCGTCCAATCTATCGAGAATGTCCTCTACACATCATGATATGCTTTGTTCGATTGCTCATCCTCAGCCTCCATCTCCACAGGCAGAGGATAAACAATTTTGAATGCGCGCCCAGGTGCATAAAAAAGATTGAATAATATTTGTTGCCTAGTTTTAATTAGAATCTAACCACAATAGATAGGGACCCCAAGGCGAGGTTCCATAGCACCTTCTGCATTGAATTAAACTTTCAAAATCAATCTTGGAGATAGATAACACTAACAACTCTCTCTTATGTACTGGTAATCGAAAAAGCTCAAAGTCTTAAGAAACTTTATGGGAATCCTTTCCAAAATATTTTGTAAGTTTTGTTAGATATTTTTGTACATTTTTTTCTTTCTTACCTAACTTTAGTTGGGATTGTGCTAGAGAAATTATTTTATAAGCTTCTTTGCCTGTCAAAAGACTTGGGAAGGAAGGAACATTTTGTTTCTTCACTGCCAAGTTTTGCAAAAGGAGTTAAGTCTTCTCTGCCCGGAAGAAGCGACTCGAAGGAGTGGATTACCAGAGAAAATGAGCGGACGTATAGCCAAGAGGACTTGAACCACTATATGGTTTTTTGTTCACTTGCCTTATAACTTTTCTTCTTATAAAGCATGCAAATATTTTCTTAAGGACTTTTGTATAATATTTTAAATTTCAAATAAAACTTTTTAGTTTCCAAAACTATTTTCAATACCAAATTCACCCTCTTGAGTCATGCCATTCGGGCTCCTATAGCCAACAGTGATATTGTGGGCAATACCTGTTCTTAAGCAGATCCTTCATTTCTAACTAAGTGAGTCTTCTTCTTTTATTATTTTCTTCCTATGGTTAGAAAATAGTCTAAGAAATCTTAACATGTCCCGCTAACTTCATCCTAATCATCTAACACGCCACTCAAAGAACTCCACAATTTGAGTCATTCAATTTAGGAGCTTATCAAGGCATGGGTTCCACCATATATTGGGGCTTATACCTTAATGCTCTTTAATATGTCATTCTTGTTCTCATATCTCCATACTACCTCTTCTAGTGGTCCTCCTTGGTTTAGGCTCAACACTTGATCTCTCTCAAAAATCATGTTCTCCAATATGTTAACTCCCTCCATCATAACATTTTTCTCCTAAATCATCCTTATCCAAGAGATGTAACCCCTCCTACAATGTGAATTACTTCTAAATTCAAAGTCATCATTACCTTCCCTAGGGTGGTGTGGTTAATGAGTGTGTTGTTGCAAAGGGTTTGAATCCATATTAAGATGTACTTGTGGATTACCCCTAAAGATTATGACTACTTTGCATAGTTGTTCCCAATTCTACCAATGAATTCTTGTAACACTTGAACCCTATGATTAGTGTCAATCCTAGATGATTCTTGAGATTTATCATGATTATTCATTGTTGCGATTAGTATCAACCTAATATTAGTTTTCACAAATTACAATGTAAGTAAAATACAAATCATACGAATCAAAATAAGTGCTACGAGAACTTATTAAATTTTGCTCCAAATCAAATAATATAATGTGGTTTGCACTCTAGGATAGCTTACTTTTAGTGAGAATATTCCCTCATAAGTGATCTCTTAATTTGGCTAAGTCTGGCATTTAAAAATAGCAAATTTTTTATGGTGGAGCTCACTAATGAACAAAAATAATAAATCACTTTTAAACAAGTAGAAAAATATACTATAGTCCAAAATTCAACATGAAATCATAATAAACAAGTTTTTATTATTTTTATAACAAAAATACACAAAAACTCATCTTTGTGAAAGGGGAATGAATCGTTGATCATATTATAGCTCCAAGCATATTTCTCAAGGTGAAACAAAACTTTGTTGCTTCTAAAATGTTGTAAGATTAGTAATTTGGAGAGTAGATGGATCTTACAAGAATCTAACATTGAAACTGAATCAAAAATCAGAGCTTCGGGGAACTTCAAACAGAGCTCCAGAAGAGGGCTAGTTGGGCCTGAGGCTCTGGCTCGTCATGCTAGAGAGTTGAGCTGATTTTGCAGTTCTACGCGTGGAAAAGGGCTCAAACAAGCTCAATCAGGCTATGTTTGGTGTGGGTCAAGACAAGCACGCTGGTTGGGTAAATGCAGTTCTACGCGTAGTCAAATACCTTTTTAACACTTGTTAAGAGTGAAAAATAACATATAGATTTCCCAATCATTATAGAGGCCTACCCAAAATACTGAATCACTTTAATTAGTCGGTCTCATATGCATTAACACAAAAAAGTTAAAATAAATCCATATGAGGTCAAATTAACCCAACAAAACTCAAACCCAAAATAATTTGACTTGAAATATCTCATGATTCAAATACAACAAAATTAAAAATTAAGTTTGAAAGATAATAAGAATCAATCAATCTTGAGATTTCAAGTTATTAGCAAAAGCACATCACAATCTTGGGTCGAGCAAATGGAGGTTGTACTAAATCAGCGAGTTAATGTAATGTTATTAGTTAAAATAAATTGTAAAACTAATTTTGCATCATTTCAATTATTAAGATACCAATTTAAATTTTACAAAAGTCAATGGAATATTTTGGACAATTTTTATAAGTCAAAGAACCATTCTACAAATAACTTGATAAATATTTTCAAAATTTGCTTAGAACATACTATGCAAGAAGGAAACAAATGTACTAATAACTAGCAAGTGCATTTATATGCTAGCAAAAATAATATAAATTGTGGAAACTATCTTAAACAGACTATTTAAGAAGGGAAGCAATTTACCAGCAACTTACAAGTGCGGCAACGTAAGTGAGGACAAAGGTTGAAAAGCTTACTTCCATATTGGAAAAATTCCCAAAACAACTTCAGCCTGAAGTCAGATAGAACCAGTGTGGCTAACATAGCCACACTAGGACCGTTCTCTGCCAATACAAAGGAGAAGCAGCAGTTGCCTATTAATGGCCGAAGGTTCTAGCCTAAATGACAGCGAGTGACGTAAAAGGTTCAAGAACAAACAGTAAGGGCAAAGAATAACGAATTGACATAAAACAAAAATTGAAGTCTATAAGGTTAGGTCATGAATAAGATGTCAGCAGGAAAAGATGTTAAATGAATATGATGACACCAATCAAGACCACAATCCAAATTTGAAGTATTGTAAGCAGGGACTATATATAGGTATGTGAAAGAAATACAAAGAGAGCAACATTAAATCTAAAAAAGAAGCAACAAGAATGTATGTACTTAAGATACTTAGTTATAATTCGTATAGTAAATATAACGTTGGAGGGAACGTTGTAAGAAAATTTTTCTTATATTTATAAGCATAAGAGAACTTTTTTTACACGTCTCACACCATCCATCTTATTGAATGGTTAAAGTCAAAATAATAAACACAAACATTTACTTTAAGACTAAGAACTTTGAAAGAAAAAAAAAAAATGTATATCAATGATAGGGCATATTCGCATACTAAAATGCACTTAAGAAGAATTTATGTACTAAGGTTCTGGTAATTAGAATGCAAGAAATTGTAGTACTTGTAAGCTTTTCAACTTAGATTATGTTCCTCTTAAAGATTTGTTTCTCTTGATTTCAACCCTGTCACCAAAATATAACACAGTATGACCTGAAAACTTGCTGTTGTCCTTACAATTGCTTTTACGGTTCACCTCTAAAACTATTTATAATTAGGGTTAGCACTTTGCTCAAAACTCAAAACTCAAACCTCACTCGAAACAAACTCGAATTTTGAATCAATTTGAAATTGAATCGAAATAATTTGAGTCTCACTCACAAGTCGAGCCTCTAACTCAAAAATCTTTTGAGAAAGTTGAGTCTGGGTCAGCTTATTTGATTTATGATTCGAGTTGACTTAAAATTCAAAATAAATAAGTATTTATACCTAGAGTAATTGGTTACCGTTCCAATCAATATGAGGGAGAACGCAAGATCAAATCTCCTCTCTAGCACAAATAAATTTGATTATTTATTATTGGATTTGAGTCATAGGCTTAAGTTTACTTTGGGTCTAAGTGCCTCATATTAGCAATAAATTTTTTTAAAACATAAATTTTGAGTCAACTTAACTCAATTTTGAATTACTCGTAATAGAATTATTTTGAGTCAAGCCAGCTCAACTCGAATAGGATTCAAGTCCAAGTTAATAAAAACTCGAAAACTTCAAGTTCTAGTCAAGCCCGACCAAAACTCAACTTAAATTCAACCATACATATAAGTATTTAATGCATGCAAGTCTTTGATGAAGATACATTTGATGTGAAAGTGATGGGAGAAATTGAATCAAAAAAGAAGAAAACAACATGAAAAATCTTTTAAAGATAGGAGTGTCCTCAGTATTTAAGAAAAATATCACTTTCAATCATATGGCCCCATTCACAAAAGATGAATGTTACTAAAGCAAGAAATTCACTAGACTTATAATAATATGTTCATGAAATTTCCAATGAGGGTGCATCAAATGTTCATTATTTCATATCCAAGCTACCATGCTTTCTGCTAACATGTTTATGATTTTGTGAGCGTAATAGAGAGTGGGAGAGAAGGATGCGGTAAGGCCTTTTATTGGCCAGCGATTTTATTATTCAGGGATGAAAAGTCAACGTGAAGTTACACGGTGAACAGAAGAAATATGATCTGACCTTTTCATCTCAGCCGTAGGCTGTGGCAAGATATGTGTAACTGGAATTTGATAGCCACATTCTGTACCATTACCTAAACAAACATAACTAGAAGTAGTAAGTTGAAATGATAACAGCAAAAGAAATCTATTTTGGGGGGAACTCTTTATAATTTTATCATGCTTACTACAGACAGACATTCAGTTGGAATAAATGTTTTCTTAATTAACAGCATACACAGGACAATTCGTTGACACATGCAATCATAAATGATTACATCATTCTTAAAATCCACAATTAAATAAAGGAAGAGTTGAATGCCAAATAACAATTGCGCATGTAGTAGACAAGGTAACAGAAAAATATGCATCTTTTCCAAATAAAAAGCACTGAAATCAGTGTGATAAAATAGCAGTAACTTCAGAAAAATGATCAAGAAATAATAATGCTGTGTTGATGAAGGTTTACCATATGACTCCATGAAAGGAATTCTGTATTCCATACGTAGTAAAGTTCGTTGTCTCAGATCAAGCTTCAAGATTGAAACATTTCCAAGGCAATCCCCAGCATACCTATGTTGAGTTAATATTAATAAAGGTAAAGCCAATATGTTGCATCCAAGGCAGAAAAGATAGGAATTAAAAAATAGAATGATTACTTACATGAACAAAGACTGTTGTATGACAGAAAATGATGTTATTTCTTCATCAAAAGTATAAACGTGACATAGCTGTTGAGCATCAACATCCCACACCTAAACAATACATGTTTTTACATCAATAATATTGATAGAATTATAATAATACTTGAAAACCAACGACAATATAATAGTACTTATGACAAAACAACTCATATCGTCAAAACAGACATTTATGGATTCACAAGAAAAAAATTAAGAACTAGTAGACTGTGCACATGTACTAGCAACCCAAGCCATGCCAAACAAGATATTATTCATTTTAACTTGACAAATTCCATATTTGCTTGGATTGCTCAAATTTGTCCATACTCATCAATTATCCATGAACTCACCCCCACTTGAGAGTTTATAAATACAAGCATACTTAATTATAGAGTTCGCTCTAGAGCTCTACCGGTTATCTTAGAAGGATACTTTTTATTATTACCAAATTTTTAACTTAAATAACCAATTATTATTTCCATCCCTCTTGATGTAGACTTGGTTCTTTTGTCATCATTACCTCAAAAATGACTACCATAATCAACATCTTGTCTTTCCATCCCTCTTGATGTAGACTTGGTTCCTTTGTCATTATTACCTCAAAAATGACTACCATAATCAACATCTTGTCTAAGTAAGACATGCTTGAGCCCTCCACCCCTAGGATCACTGTCACTCAAAATGATTAAAGTTCATAGGTACACTAGCTTTCAGATAAATCACACACGATACTAACAAAAGTTAGGCTTTCATACCATTTGTAACATCCCAAATCATACAAAGCAAAATAATATATGCTTTAACTCAACGCAATCCAAATCACAAGTATAGAACTACAAGCTTAACTATATAATTCCTATTAGAAAATAACCATTATTTTAAAAGATATTCTGCCTGTTTTATATGATTCATTTTATACATAAACAATCCAATCCTCTTTCCTCCCCTTTCAGTGGATATTTAGGAAAGTCATGTCATCCAAGCATACAATGAAAGAAGTGCGCTTTAACTCAACCCAATCCATACCAAACTAGACCACATATTTAATTTTATACAATAAGTTTCATAAATCACCCATCTTAGAATTCTCAATTAATATCACCATTAACTCTAAAGTTCTCATTAAATGTCTAATATAATCATATAAATTCTTCTTATGGCATTTCCAATTTTTTACTTAGAGTCGAGTAATCTTTTCTCCTCGTTCAGAGTAGATTAGGTTCATTCATGTCACACATTTTTATTACGGTCTATTGTTACCTTTAAAAACAAGTTTTTTATCATGATTTTTACTAGATAGTCTGATTTATTTTTCTCCTTTCAATCTAGATTCAATTCATGCATATATATATATATATATATATATATATATATATATATATATGTGTGTGTGTGTTTTTTCCTAATAGAAACCTTTCATGAGCTGCACATTGTCCAAGTTGATATTATTCAAGCATTCTGCCTTAGCAATCACTTTCCACCATCATTGAATTTAGATTGTCACAGACATAACCATCACTTGAATAATAAAATAATAAAATAATAAAAATAATACATATGCTCTAACATGTACGTAAAAAGGAATTATTCAATAAATTATAAATTTAATGTTAGAAATCCTGTCAATTATAACATGATAATTATATAGTTGATTAAATTTATAGTATACCTAGCCCAAGAAAATTGTTGCGTGCCTGCTAAATTTTTTAAAAGTGAATACCAAAAATATGAACAAAAGTAATAACAATAATGAAAACTTACCTCAATATTATTATTGGTATTCACATTTAAGAGGATGCCTTGATTCTCAAGAAACTGTAATGGACAAAAAAAATATTATGAAATATAATAAAAATTTATCAAAAAGACTTTATAACTGCAATAATACAAGCAAATAGTATATTGATTATAATAGTGTTAAAAAAACATCATCTAAGATGTCACACATAAAGAAACCCAATCAAACTTCAGAATTATCAATATTCCATGGAAGCATGTGGTAGTGGATCCATCAAACCACTATGGTTAGGCCTGACCTAAATACAGTTAGGGCCATTTACTTACCAATAAAATCTCTATATAGACCTAGCATTTTATAATTACTACTGTGATAGCAAAATCTTCCTAAATAATCAAAAATATCACCCTACTAATATCTCTTTTAATCATAAATGGGGATGAGATTGCATACATGGATAAGATTAGATGGAAATTTAGTAATAACCAAAGCTTGGATGTTGGGCATGCAAATTATCAGGATTTGTACAGTATATATTTCATATATTTATGCTACTAGATCAACAATGCTATTAGTAAATTAAGACAAGTAGAAACAAAATGGCAGAATTGTTTATTCAATTTGCTATCAATGCAGAATATAAGCCACATAGATTTGATGAATAATCTGCGTAAATATGGCATGCATATAAAAGAATAGAAACCTGCATTGTACAGAACAAAATTAACATTAATGCAATGAATAATGAAGAGTACTGTGAAATAACAGTATAAAAAAGAAACCAACAATGGTACTATTAGTGTACGGCAAGCAAACACCACAAGAAAGCACCACACAATAATAGCATATTATAGAATTTACTAGGAAAACTGTTATAGGAAAAACTACTGGAGAAGAGGAACATCTGCGCTAAAAATAAAAACATGAAAGAATGATAAATACAATGTTTAGCCCCCCTAATTCCCTCTAGCAGTATCAACTATAGAAATGGATTAGAATTGATCCTTGCCAATGGGGCAGTACCCTGAGACCCATATATTCTGTGTGTTAGGTCAAACTGAATTTGAAATATACATCAAATAATTATAAAACAAAATTGATATTATTGATATTGTTAATGCATAATAATGTGTAATAATAGGCTAGCACAGATGTTGGCTAAAATTAAACTCAATTAAGACATTTCTTTCAAATCCTAGTTTAACACATTCGTATATATCTTGCTATTTAGAAGAAAAATAAAGACTCAATAACCAAGTAAGAAAATATTAACATAAAACACATGTTTCTTCTCAAAAAATGAAGCCACCCCATTCGCTTTTTTTTCTTTGGTCATTTGCTTACATGGCACCAAAATATTTATAATTTACGTATCCAACATCCATTTTTTAATATTTACAAATATAACACATAAATCCTTCAATTTCTATAAAAATGATAACCCAATTTCAGCCTTTTCTATTCATTAAAAAGAATGAGATTCTGAACATATGGAAGGTTATAAATTAAATTACTCAATATAAATTAATCATTAATATTATAATCTAATTAATTGTTAAAATATTTATATATAATTTGTTTATAAAATCAATTATTAAAAATCAAATTCAAAAATTCTTGAATTTAATAAGTTAAAAAATAGATAATTTATTTATGCATTAAATATAATTAAGGGATTCAATATTTTTAACTTCTCACCTGTTCAATTTTTCCAAAATTTTAATATTTAATAAGTGTGTTGTAACCATAAAACATATATTACTATCTACAATAATAATAACAACAACAAATCTTAATCCCATTAGAGGGGTCGGCTACATGAATCATTAGTTTCCATTATGCGCTAACAAATAGAAGCCCCTCCAAATAGAGAAGATTCTTTCTAATAGTTTAGTCTCATGTCTCTTTGGGTCTTCCTCTTCCTTTCTTAATATGGGAGAAATTCAAAAACTCAATTTTTTTAACAAGGACATTGCACAGTCTATGCTTAATATGCATGAACCATCTAAGGCAACATTCTCTAATTTTATCCACTATTGGAGCCACTCCATCCTTGCTACAAATAAACACATTGCTCATTCTCTCCTTACGAGTATACGCACTCTTCCAAGCATCCTCACCTCAATAACACTTATTTTAGATAAGTTTCTTCTTTGTTAGCCAACCTTGAGCCCATTAAACATAGCTAGCTGTATGGCTGCTTTATAAAATTTTCCTATAATTTTGAGTCGTTTTTCGGATCGCACAAGACTCCGGAAGCGCTCGTTCATTTCATCCAACCAGCTTTGATCAAATAATCACATTGCTCTCTGTTTCGTCATTAATTTGAATAATTGAACCCAAGTACTTGATCCTCTCGATTACAATCTGTTACAGATTATTAACCCTTTTAGTAATACAACATTCTTTTTAAGGGAATTTAGCCCTTTTGTCTCCCGCGATGTCATCTCTCCAGCGGCATTAAATCACTAAATACTACATAATTCGAGATTTAGTGGACTAAAGGCCACAGAGGATTTAAGTTTCTAGTACTTTTATGGCCCCCTTAAATCCCAGGTGGCTGAAAATAGGGATGTAACTAGGTTAAATCCCTAAATCCATGCACATCAAACAGCCCCATATGCCTTCATTTTTCAAAACAAGTTATATCAAATGCAATGTGTGTTTAATATTTATAGCCACTAAATGGAAAATGCATGGAAAAGACGAGAAAATTAAATTTTAAGAAAATAACAAAACAAAATACGAACACGAGCGTCAAGTTAAAGAACCTGCAATAATTTGCTGGGAACAGCCTCTTCCGAATGAAGCAATGTTTGAGTATTCTCTCTTCCAAACAATTTAATGCGGCCATCGCTGCCATTATCAACGAGAGTGTAAGAAGATGGCCTCGAATTTAACCTAAAACAGAACTAAAGTAAAGAAAAGCTATGAAACTGAGCGAGCGATTACTTGGTAGCAATGGCAAGAATTTGTTGGATAGAGTCGTAAGCCAAGGAGGAGGATCCCGACGGGATGCCATAGTGAAAAACGAGGCGAAGGTTCAAATCCTCTTCCCTGAGACCGTTGATGCTGCTGCCTGCATTCTGAAACCCAAGCTTGAGAACAAGTAAATTATTAATTTTAAAATAAAGGGATTTTTACATACCTAGCACAAACTTTTTTATAATTTACATATTTAACATAACTTTTTTAATATTTCATATATACCTTAAATAATAAAAAAATTATATATTTAACTATTTTAATCATATTATAGCATACAAATTTCATATAAATGAAAATTACATCTAAGATAAAAAAATATGATTTTTTTATTAAAATATAATTTTTTTTAATTTTTTAAAAGTACGGTATATATACTATATTTAAAAAAGATGCGTTAAATATGTAAATTAAGTAAAATTTATGATAAATACGATAAAATCCCCTAAAATAAAATATTATAATATATATTAAGATAATCATATTAATATTAATAAATAATTTATCATTTGTAAATGTCATTGTAATCTAATAATTGTGATTCTTATATTTGTATTTGTATTTATACTACGATTACATATTAATATATACCAAATATATATAAATGATGTGTCAATCCAATATATAAGTAGATTATTAATTGAATATATTTTTTTGTAAGAATTATATGTAAAAATTAAAAAAAAAAATTTAATTGATTCTAAATATTTTTTTGATGTATATTTTTGTGTAAGCATAATATTTTTTTTAATTAAGAGAAATTCAAATTTTATTAATTAAATATTTTTTTAATTGAAACTCCTTCTAATTTAGTTCCAAAAAATGATAAATTTTTACTTAAAAGTATTTTCTTGCATTTATTTTATAATTACTGCAAAATGTTTTACTATTTATTAATTGCTGGCCCAATTAATGCTAGCTTTTTTTTAACCACGCTTTAAAAGCATTTATAACTCATTTAATTTTAAATATTTAGGATACTGTTAATAATGACGATTAATTATATTTGCTTAGAAATCTATTAAGAATATTTAAATGCATTAATTTAAAATAATTAATAATGTTATACAGCTCAATTCTTCTACAAATAAACCATATAATTAATTTTTAATATGTTGAAAAAATCTCTAATTAAGATATTTAAAAAAAAAATACTATGATACACAAATATATATATATCAAAAAAATATTTAAAATTCAAAATAATATCTCACAAAAAAGTGTATTTAAATAATAATCTATTTACACATTAGATTGATATATGTATATATATTTTGATGTATATTAATGTGTAAATGTAATAATACTTGTATAAATATAATCATAATTTTAATTAGTAAATTTTAATTATTATTAATTTATATAAATTATGATGATAACACTCAATATATGAGTAAATTTAAAACTTTAGATATTTATAAATAATACCTAATATATTTATGCAATTAATTTTAAATCACATTCATATCAAATATCATATCGAAATAAAATACTAGTTCTTAAAGAGTTTTGCTTTACAAAAGTGTTTTTTTGTACTCTTTTGACACATTTCTAAAGACTTGGGAGCAAAATTTAATACTAATTTCCTAAAAAATCAACACAAATGACAGAAAATTTATCGCCTCATCTAGCAAGAACTTTAATCAAACTATTTTTTCTTTTCAAACATTAATCGAAAGAATCTTCATCGCCGAAATATTTTATTCTAATTAAATCAATAAAAAGGACGAGAGATCATATATATAATATATGTGAACTTCTAATCATTATACTTGAGACATGATAATAATTAATCGTTCGCAATATTAGAGGGAAAACAAGAAGATCTGAATTCGGCGATTTTTTTTTTCCAAATATTCCGACGATCAATGGGCTAATCGGAGAGAGAATAGAATTTAGGGAAATAAAATAAAAATAAATAAATAAATACCTTCTGGGCGGCCTTCTTCTGGACAAACTTTTTCACGAACATCACCGGCGGCGACTTCGAGGGAGAGAAATCGGAGAGCGCGGAATTGAGGAAGAAATAGGACGCGACGCTTTGGTTTCAGAGGGTGAAACGGGCAGAAGAGGCGAATGGGGATGCAGTGTTTGGAGTGATTCAAATTTGGATTTTCTTAAAGAAAGGGGGGGGGGAGGCTGGACGCGTGGCTTACAGAAAATGGGTAGTGGCCTATGGAGCCCATATTAAAACTAGGCCCACAGGCTATACTAAAATTCAAGTGGGCCCTTTAAAAATATCTATATATAATTATTTTTTAATACTTACTTATTTTTTGTTTGAAAATAATTCACTTTAAAAATATCTTTAATTGGCAAAAGCGAGGCCCAATATATATCAAAAATCAAGTGTAACAAAAAATAGCAAAAATATTAACACCCACCAAATAAAAAAAATAAAAAAAAAAAGTAAAATTTAATAAATAGAGCTACTCAAGACTCAACGCAGAGCCCATTACTGATCTGATATTTTAATTCATCAGAAACTGAAAAATAAGTACTAAAATCAAGTTGAATAACGTGACAACATATAAATGTACCCAAAAATGCTCTCATAATCTCTCATAGCTTTTTGGGAAAATATGTGAAATGTGCTATTGGAGCTCAATTAAAACCACACAATGAACCTACATGGCATCAGAACAACAGTAATCCAAAATAGTAGCATCAACAAGAAACTCAACGTGCTAACGTAAAGCACAGCAAACAGCTGCTGATTAAGCCGATTGCAAGAAAATGAAAACCAAAATCATAAATTCAAAGGAAGTTAACAATCATAGAAACTTCAATAGAACCTCTATTAGTTAATAGCCTTAAGATTTAAATTTGAGTACGAAAATTTACTTTGGTAATATAAAATTGCAATAACTATGCTAAAACCTCTATTGTCTAATAAAATCATGAAATGTAATTGAAATATATTATGCATATAGCATCTAGCTACTTAGAGCTAGAGTTAAACTGTACTGTATTGAACTGAAGAGGTAGAGATGAAAATTCAATAATTATTTTAGTTATATTGCTTTATTTTTGTGAGCACGTACAAAAATAGTTGGAAAATCAAGAATGTTTGCAAGACTAAGGTAGGTTCTCGAACTAGACACAACTCACCCTAATGAGTATGTGTAACATCCCGCTGTCGAATTAGCCAAACCAAATCTGCATTTAGATGGTTAACTATTTGATTAGCAAGACATGTTAGAAACGTTAAGTATAGTAGTACAGTAAAAAAAATTATTCATGTATTCTCCATATTTATCAATTCATATATAACACAAAAGTGAAGAAAAAAATTAGAAAAATGCATATTTACTACATTCATTTCAAAACATGGCTAAAATAAAATTAATCTAACTTCTCTCACACTTTGCATAAACTTTAACAATATTCTTCTTCATGATCATAATCCTTGAATGCTGGATCCGACTTATAATCTGATTTGTCATATGTACATATATGATAGTGTACAGTAAAAAAAGAAATATTTTGTTAAACTTATGATACTTTTGTCGGGTTGAGCCCCTGGGTGCGCCGAATTGCATATACTTATATGGGATTAAGCCTTGGGGCATGCCAGAGTGCATATGCTTTTGACAGATTGGGTCTCAAGGCGCGCTGGAACGCGTATGTTTCTGTCACCACGACACTCGTGACACGCCGGAGCGCACATGTCACTTCTACTTCGGCACTCGGACGCACCAGAGCATGCATGTACTTCAGTACTTGGATGCGTTGGAGCGCACGACTTCAGTTAAGCTGCTTAGGTGCATGAAATGAGGTGCTCAGGCGTGCCTGACTGCTTAGTTGTTCACTTTGTTGAAATTATGATGTATAAACCATTAGAATGTTCTAATTTGCTACGAAACCAAAATAAAAATAAAAAACATACTAAAACTAGATAAAAAGCAGCCTATATAATACTAAATAACACAACAAAATGAGGTAATTTTAGTATAAATGTATCTTATCATGCCTCATCATGTAAGCGTGATGAACTCAACAAATATAGTTAATTTAGTATTAGTAGTTATGATTTTCCTAAGTATAATTATACTTTGAAGAGTATTTTTGTAGTATTTCAGAACCAAATAGCTAAATTTTATGCTTAAGAAAGAATCAAGACCATAATGGTGGAACCAACTCGAGAGATTGGCGCTCCAGCGTGTCATACTGCCTGCCTAAACAGTAAGCTCAGCGCTATAGTGCACCACAACGGACTCGAAAGAGAGCAAGGCGCCACTGCATGCCACAACCCACATCTAAACAGAGAACATGGCGCTATAGCGCACCGTAGCGCGTTTCCAACAGAGACTAAGGCGCTATAGCACCCCGTAACGCGCTCAAATAGAGAACCTGGAGCTATAGCGTTTCGTAGCGTGCTTTCAATAGAGACTAAGGTGCTACATCATGCTATAGCGCACTCAAACAGAGAATAAGGCGCTATAGCGCGCTGCAGTGCGCTTTAGATGAAAACTGTGGTGAAAATGCACGCCATAGCGTCCGACCAACAGAAGCTTGGTGCTACAGTGCGTCGTAGCGCTCGACCAACAAAGGGCTTTGCGATACAGCGCACCATAGTGCTTGCTTAATTTTTTGGATACTCTTACCTCTTCTCAATCTATATTGAAAAGGCAAATGGACTTTATTCCTTCATATTTCCATAGCAGAATTAAATTGCTAGCATTAAAAATCCACATTTACTAAATGAATAAATGAATAAAAGTAAATGTAATTTCAACTCTCAAGATGGACAATTTAATGGGATGAGTAAATTCTGGAAGCTATTTTGAGAGTTATAAAATACAAGAATTGAAGTAGAAGAGGGGTTTCAAAATTTCAGTCAAGAGCTCTTGAAACTAAAATTGCTGCAAGAACTATTAGAGGAGAGTCCCCCAACCCAAAGAAGAAGAAAGCTACAGTCAAAAGATAAGGAGAAGCACAGGGAGCAAAGAATTAAAAGAGATCCAAAAACAATTGTTCCCTTGTATTGTACTCTTTCTTTATTCTTTGGATTTCTTATAAAATCCATGCAAAAGATTATCATCTTTTATTGATTTCCTTGTGATTTTAATTTGATGGCAGTCTAAACCTTCTTTGGGGAGGGTTGGGCATAATAATATAATGTTATGCACTCTTCATTATCAATGACTGTTATTTAATTACTTATGCTTGGAAAATTTGTGAATGAATGAATTGGATAATCTTGAATCGTAATATATAAATCTTGCATAAATATTTTCATAGTCAAAACCCTATTGAGCTCATTGATAGCTTAGTTATAAGGCTGCGCATGCTTGAGTGTTAACACCATGAATGTCAATGATAATATTTGTTGTTCAAAAACTGCCCATTCAGAACCTTCAACTTGTGCTGATTAATCGGGCCATGGAAGATATCAAAACTCTCTGTGCTCCATAGCTCATTCTTAATTTATGCGAGGTGATTATGTGTAGCGTCCCGTCCCGTCACCGCGCGCGCAAAAGACAAGTAATATATATATGTTCGGTAGCGGAGCGGTGCGCTACTCGGGAAGGTCGGGTATACAAGTAAAACCCATCTCCCCGAATAGGCTAGTAAGAATTGAGCCATGCTGAAGGCTGCTGACTCGAATCCTAAGAGTAGGATCGAGATCCAATACCTAAGATAAAAGTGAAATGCTTATCTTAGATATTAGGCTAGTACGTATACAAGATCTAAGGAGGTAAATAAGAACCCGATATACGTTATCAATATATATCAGCATTTCCAGTATGCTGATCACATCACAATACTAAATATAGTAGTGTACCAACAGAGTGCGGAAGCTAAAAGCAAATCATCCAGAATACATTCATCACAAGCAGTAATAGCCATTCGTCTCAAAAAAAAAAGAGTAAAATACATCCAGAGTTTATTACAAATAGATTTAAAATGCAGAAACATAAAGAGTCTATTTATAATGCTGAAATGAGTTAATAAGTAAAAATATGTGCTCAATCCACTACAGCTCCACATGCTCCTCCTAGGTCTCCGGTACGTCCTCCTAAACTGTCTCCACAAACTGCTCAAGATCTAGCAAATTGTCGGATCCCAAAAGTACCTCGTGTTAGACAAGAAGTCTAACACATCGCAACTAACTATACAAAACTAAACTAAACATAACAAACAAAAAAGTAAAGCAAAACTGTAAGAGAACTGAGAAAAAGCACATAGTAAAGAAAACTGTAAATGCTAAGTAAACAGAACAGTAAAGGCCAGTTAAAGTGAAGCTATCGCCAAACGAAAACTGAAAGTAAAATAAACACCATAATGAAAGAGATGTTATATGCTGCACTATATGTCACTAAAATGATGCATACAAATATGCTACACCATGGTATATCTCAGAACTATCACTGAAGGCTTATGAGTAGTACGGTCCAATGTAAATACACTAGTTAAGAAGTCAATATGGTGATGCAGATACACCCTGAAATTCCCCAGCCTGTGTATATTATATTCTGTAACCCATACAATATCACTGATACCCATATATCACAACAGAAGGAATGAGTCAAATTCATGTTTATGCTTATGCTTATGCCACTATGTTGAATGAATGAAAATTCCAGAAATTAATGAAGAGTTTAGTAAGAAATGATAATGAATTCTAAGTCCTCACTGTGCAGGATCCTGCTAAAAGGATTCTCACTCCTAATTTCTAGATCGATATTTAGTTAAAATTGCTTATTTACTTAAAGATCATTAGATGGGATGATTGTATACACATATTTAGCATGCTACAAAAAAAGAATTCTTATTACTTAGTTTGATTAAGCCACCCTAATAAAGCGATCTTCATTAGGAGGCACCACCCGATGGTGATTTTATATCTCAAGCTAAGTATTAAGTTGCTATACTTCCAATCATACTCAGTGTCTTAAGGAAGGTAAATCTCACTACTTAGTTTACTTGAGCCATACATATTGAAGCGATCTTCACTATGAGGCATTGCCCGTTGGCAACTTGTCTAACGAGATCGAATCCTGACCCTCGGTTGAAAAGGCACGACGGCTAGATGTGCGGGGCCCCGCTGTCATGTGACCCGGGCTCCGCAGTAGATCCCCCGTGGTCTGCACAGCAATCCCGTCCGTTATTTTTGTTTAGGGATATATTTGTAATTATGAATTAATAGGAACCCTTAAGTGTAATTGAACCATTTTTATTTAAATGGAATTATGGCCCAAATGATTTCCAAATTGCACCAAATTTTCACCCTTAGTTAATTTGGGGGTGAGGAATCCAAAAATGCAATCAGATTTTAATTCTGAGGTCAAAATATTTTAGGTCCAACCTAGGGTATCTAGACTAATCCAATTATCATTTTGAACTTAGAGAAGTCCAATGGACTTCAAAATTTCTAGATAGGCTTAGTTTGAGGTTCTATAAGCAATAGTATTTGAAAATTGATTAGGTTACCTATAGTTTTGGCAAGGTAACAACCTAGGATTGTTACATATTGCATGTTAATTTTAAAGCTAAGTGACAAGCTCTTTGAGCATTGTAGCACATCACCTTGACTAAATTGAGATGTGAGCGCATGTGAACCGAGAATTGCTAATTGAGCTCCATATCTCACTCTAGATTTATGTGAGGTTTTAGAGAACCAAGTGCTATGGGTGATGTGACATAAACCTATTTAGCCTAGCAGCTTATCTCCTTAGATAAACCTAGATTTGATGCATGTAAGCCATTAGTGGAATCAATTTCATGTGATACTCAACATAAATTACAATTTTCATAACTTAGACATAAGAAATAAATTCATTAAATAAAGATCACATGAATATTTATGTGTTGAATTTGAACCTTCTTGTGTTTATTTTTTAGCACTAAACAAGACTTAGTACATTAAGTAACTTAATGAGAGAAGATTAAGTCTCTTGATTTATTAAATAATAATTATTTCAATTCACTTAAAATAAAATTGAGAAGAAGAGTACTTATTTGAACCCTTATTAATTTGAATTTAAAAACCCAATTCTCTCTATTTTCTCTAAAAGCAGTTACAAATCAAGAAATTGTAATATTGTTATTTAGGACCAAAACAACAACCACACTGACACTTAAACATTAGTGAAATTAAGCACACTCTAGTAACAAAATAAATCATTGTTCCCAATGAATGATAAATCTATGGATCTTATCATCCATTATTATTTTAGATCACGTACACTTGCTTGCAAGCGCAAGCTGTGTATTTTTTGTCAAGTTTTTGACGCCATTGCTGGAGAATGGTCTATTTATTTTTTATTAGAGTAATTAGTGATTTAAGATTTTGATGCATATACTTTTTAATTTTTATAATTAAATGTTATTTTAATTATTTATTATATTATTACTATTTTATTTTATTTTATACATTTCATATCTCCTATTGTACTGCAAAATCTTATAAATTATATTGTGCATGCGTAGACGTGATTTCGATAATTTTTTTTAACCTAGAAATTGAACAAACTTTATTAAGATTAAGAAGATCACAACTTAGAACTAAACAGGCAGAAATACCAATGGAAAATGTAGAAGACAATTTAAGTAAGGTTCATGAGCAATACCATAAGAAACTATGCATTGCCAATGATTAATGGGATTCCTCATGCTATAGTAAGACCAAATGTAGAAGCCAATAACTTTGAGATCAAATCTTCAACCCTTCAAATGGTCCAAAATAATAAGTTTAGTGGTCAGGCTATTGAGGACCCCAATTCCCATATCTCTAATTTTTTGGAGATATGTGATACTCTTAAATATAATGGTGTCACTGGTGATGCAATTAGATTAAGACTCTTTCCCTTCTCACTGAGAGATGGAGCCAAAAATTGGCTCAGTTCTTTGCTTGGTGACTCTATTCGCACATGGGACGATTTGGCTAAGAAAAAATCCTAACAAAATATTTCTCACCTGTGAAGACCATCAGGCTAAGAAATGAGATCTCTAACTATTCTCAGTAAGATGGAGAGAGTCTGTATGAGAGATGGGAGCATTTCAAGGAATGATTAAAGTGCTGCCCACATCACGGGTTCCCATAATGGATGCAGGTTCAAATATTTTATAACTATTTGAACGCACCCACTAGATACCTAATTAATGCAGCTGCTAGTGGTTCTCTCAGTAGCAAAACTTAGAAAGTGGCCTATGACCTTCTAGAAGAGATGGCCAACAATGCATATCAATAGCCTACTAAAAGGCTAAACTCCAATAGGAGTGTATGCAAAAATATATCTGAATCCACCAAAATCCTCGAACTTCAACGTGAGATAGCAATGCTAAACCAAAGAATAGGGCAAATAAATGGGAACATGATTCAAGAACAAAATTGTGAGTTTTGTGGAGAAGGGCATACAAATGAAGACTGTAATTACAATAACCCTTTTGCACCCTCTAAAACTAAATAAGTTAATTTCTTAATAAATAACAATAATAATCAAAGAGGCAACAACAATGTTTACTCCAGTACTTATAATCAGGGATGGAGAAATCACTCAAATTTTTCATGGAGTAATAGAAACAACCAACAAAATTACTCTAATGCAAACAATCACCAAACTAAACAAAGACAAAATTTCAATAATTCACCAAACTAACATTAAAAACCCCAAGAATTAGAAATAGAAGGAGCCTTTCACTCATTTAAAGATGAAACTCAAACATTCATGCATAGGACTGAGCAAACTATAGGTAGGCATGAATCTTCAATCCAAATATTTGAAACCACTCTCCATAATATAGAAGCCCAACTGGGACAAATCTCCCAACAATTAACTAATAAACAAAAGGGAACGCTCCTTAGCACCATTGAAATTAAATCAAGAGAAATAGTTAGTGATATTCAATTTGAGGAGAGTGAAGGAAAGCTTGAAAAAAATCAAAAAGAAGAGATTAAGAATAAGGGTAAGACACACCCGGGAGAAAACTTGATAGCTCTTAAACAAAAAGATCCGGGGAGGATGAATATTCCTTATGTCATTGAAGGTGAAGTCCTTCTAGATCTCTTGTGTGATCTTGGGTTTTCTGTCAATGTTATGCCTTTACACATTTATGCTCAGATGGGAGTGAGGGGAATGGAAGAAATGCCAGTAATTTTTGAATTTGCGAATCTGGATTCAATGACCCCCATAGGAATTGCAAGGAGTGTTCTGATGGGATTACAAAGTTTCATAATTCCCACAGATTTTATTATTTGTGAGGGGGATAGATGGAATGAAAATTCCACCATCAACTTTAAAGACCCTTCCTAGCTAGCACTAGAGCCATCATTGATGTTGAGAGGGAGATCATGACTGTTAGAATAAATGAGAGAGAAGAAAAAATTGACTTGATGCCTACTCTGTTCAAGCAGAAAAATATTAATTTGAGATGGCAAGAGAAAAGTCATGTTAAGACACCCCGTATTGAACCTAAAATTGAATGTATAAATTTAACATAAGCCAATTCAGAAGAAACTAATTGCACCTCAGCTAGAGGTGGAAGCACTAAAGAAGTTAGGATTAAAAAAAAATGAGGGGAGGGAAGAGAAAGAAAAAAATGAAATCAACACCTGAAGCTGATCTAAAAAATTTCTTGAATGATCTTGATTGCTTAAGTTTGAGCACAATATGGGAAAACCCTGTTTGTGTTCACCCAGGTCCATCAAAAATCAGGAAGGAAATCCCCCTTACAAATGTGTAACAACCATAGGTTTTTACTTAGTCAAATCTTAGCTTAATTGTATCATAGTCATCATTTCTTTAAGATCACTTGGTATAACAATCCTAGTTATTATCCTAGCTAATCAAAATTAAATTCAACTAAATTAAGCTTTGATTTTGATTCCATTAGACTCAATGGGTTACTTAAACCTAGTCATAGAAGTTTGAAATCAATCAGATCTCATTTGAGCATTTTAGCTATTTTTGCCTATTTTTGGATCTTAAAAATTAGCTACATTAATTTAATCTTCAAATTAAAATCTGAGCTTATTTTTGAATTCCTCATATTCTAATTAGCTAAAGATTAATTTTTTGGAATTTTTCGAGCTCATTTGGTCCTAAATTGGATTTAAAGTTATTAGAATTTTTATTTAATTAATTAAATGAATTTTATTAATTAAATTAAATATATATTAAATTTTTAATATTTGGGATTTGCTGTCAGGACCATGGTAAATCCGCTGCATGGTCCCGACAGTGGGGCATCAGTCCTCTCCAATGGATACGTTAGCACGCATCCTAGAACATTTCATCCAATGGCATCCGATAGCCCGCGCCTAGATCTAATCCTAGCCGACAGATCCACTCCTGCGTATCCATCAACTGAGCTTTATTCTGCTTAAGTAATTATTGCAGGAGCATCCGAATTATCTATGGCCAACGGCTCTACGATCAGACCACCCGGAGCACTTCATGCACTGTGGACCTTCGTCTACCTTCCGACCATTCGTGCGCCTAGTCCCCTCCTAACAGCTCGACCTCTGTAGCCCCTGTGGCAGTACGGGGAATGCTCCAAACATCCTCTTCTACCCTCAGGTGTGACATTTTGCCGGCTCCCATCTCCCTGAATTACTCTCGACCGTTGGCAATAATTCTCTCTCGGGCCGAGTCTAAGCTATGGCTCTCAGCTCTGGCATCCACTCTTAGAGTCTCCTATCACTTATAAATACCTCTGGATTATTACAAGGAGTCCCTTTGCTCACTGTGATCCTCTAATTTCCCAACTGAAATCTCTGGAGCTCTCGGTAAATCCCGGCATTCCAATTGTTGCGAACTACTGATAGAGGGAGTGTGTCTGGCGTTTAGAGCTCCCTAAGTGTCTGATGTAATCGTCTGTGTAGCGCCCTACCCCGTTGCCGCTCACAAAAGTTAAAAACCGATCGGCGGCAGAGCGGCGCTCCACTTGGGGAGGAATATCACGTCTCCCTGAAATAGCCTGTAGCTCCCCATCCCGTCGTCGTGCGCAAAAGACAAGTAGCAAATCAGATCGGCGACGAAGCGGTATGCTACTCAGGACGATGAGAATAAGCAAAACTCATCTTCTCGAATAGGCTAGAAGACTGAGCCATACTGAAGGCTGCTGACTCGAACCTAAGAGTAGGATCGAGAGCCAATACTTAAGGTAAGAGTAGAATACTTATCTTAAGTATTAGGATAATACGTATATTAGATTTAAAGAAATAAGTAAGGATCCAATATATGTTATCTATATATCAGCATTTCTAGTATACTGATCACATCACAATACTAATTATAGTAGTATAATAGAGTGCGGAAGCTAAAAGAATATCATCCAGAATACATTCATCACAGAGCAGTATGCAAACATTCGTCTCAGAGAAAAAAAGAAAACTACATCCAGAGTAATTACAAACTGACTTAACATATGAAAAGTAAAGTCTACTGAAATAAAGTAAAAAGTAAAAAGGAAGCAGACAGATCCTTTAGGGTTCCACGTACTTCTCCTGGATCTCCTGCAAGTCCTCCTGTCCTATCTCCACAAGCTGCTCGGGATCTAGCAAATTATCGGATCCCAAAAGTACCCCATGTTAGACAAGAAGTCTAACACATCGCAACTAACTATATAGTAGGAAAGTAAATGTAGTAGACAGTAAAGTAAAGAAAACTGAAATGAAAGTAAGCATAAATACCGAAAGTAAATAAAAATATTAAATACTCAGAAATCGATGTCAAAGGAATGTCAAATGATGTACTATATGTCACTGTAAAGATGTACCAAATATGCCAGAGTATGATATGTCACAGATATGTAATAGAACTATCACTGAAAAGTTATGAGAAATACGGTTCAATGTACGCATATACCCAGTTGGGAAGACAGTATGGTGACACAGATACACCCTGAAATTCCCCAGTCTGTGTATGTAACATTTTGTAACTCATAATTCATCACTGATACTCATGCGCCACTGCTGAATTAATGCTTCAAGCTCATGCTTATACTTATGCTCATGCTTCTATTCTATATGGGTAAAATCTAGAAATCTATGAAAACTTGGAATGCAGATAATGAACTCTAAGTCTCCACTATGCAGAATCCTGCTAAAATAATTATGTCTCATAGCTTCTAGAATGATAATTAGTTAAAGTTGCAGATTTAATTAAAGATCACTAGATTGGATGATCGTATACACATATTCAGCACGTTTGCAAGAAAAGTGATTCTCATCACTTCCTCACTATCATACTTAGTGTCTTAAAGAAGGTGAATCTCATTACTTAGTTTGTTTGAGCCACACCTATTGAAGTGGTTTTCGCTCGGAGGCATTGCACCGTTTGCAATTTGTATTTCAATTAAACTAAAGAATGACTACCCATTCAATACACTCTTAGGTTTGAATGATTTATTCTAACGGGACTGTATTCGTCTAATCCCGTAGGATAGAACCTGCTCATAAGTCCCTATTAGAGTGAATCAACAAATCTTGAATATTACTAAAGAATCAGTAGTATGGGTATACTATACTACACAGCCCAATAATTGGGGCTCAAACATATCTAATTAATAAATCAAGGAATGATCAAGACTATAAAGGCCTATACTACATAGGTAAGTCCTATACAAGGTTTCACAAGAATGTGATCAAAGATCACTCAACATAGATTATACCACAAGGAGAAGTATCATTCTAATATCTTAAATGATTCATACCACGAGGGGTTAAGATTAATTTCTAAGGTTAAGAGATCATCTAAGCTCCTACCTCAATGAGTCATACAAATTCTCCTACCTCAAGGTATATGTAATTTAGGTCTTTTAAATATTTCAAGGTGATCTTATGAAGAGATGCTTAAGATCTCCCATTCAAAATTATAATATTAATATTTTAAGTTCTATTTTATAGTTAGGTTTATAATGATCAGATCAGATGATTAAATCATCTGATCACAACTTAATCTAAAATTATGGGATTTAAATCAAGAATGTTTTTTAAAGTCTTAGATCACTTGTTCAATCACTATGATTTTATTAATCTTTTTATACTAATGGTCTTATTTAGGAGAAAATTTAGGATCTAAAGATTCAATTCAGATTAGGCAATCATATAGCTTTATCAATAACCTTATCATGTCTAATTCAAATGTTTAGGGTCAATATAAAATCAGATGTATCATTGGAGAAATGTCAAGTTAATTGTCTTATAATCAAACCACTTTAGTTAAGGTTCTTAAGGGTTTGGACCTTAATTAAGTAGATTAGGGTTTGACCCCTATTCTTATTCAATTAGGATCATGTGTTTGATTAATGATCAATGTCAAATCAATGAGTTAAGAGTGTGTTATTGGTGGTAATCTCAGACCTAGATCAAGTCTTAAAAACTTAATAAAAGTCTTAAGATTTCTTAAGATTAATTATGAGGGTTATGTTCTCATTTCTTTGATTTGTTTAATTTACACATCATAAGTTTGCATAATTGACTTCAATACATCTAGCTTACTATTATGCATCAAATTAATAAGAAATTTTTAGAAAATAGAGAACACTTAGTGTTAATCAAACTCTAATTCAATCCAAAAGGGATTAGCATATAAGCTTAAATCCAACCATCAGAATTCCATATAACTTGGCATACAAGTTATACATTACCATACAATCAATCAGAGACTAAGTTTACTTAAGATCTAGTGATTACAAATTCTAATATTCACTAATCATGGTTTAACAAAATTAGGGCATAATTTGAAATAGAGAGATCAGAAAAATAATTCACTTGACACATGTATTCTACTCATCATAAGTAAACTAATGACACCCTAAACATGCAAATTTGGTTAAGTATAATCACTAAATCATCCTAATTAAGTTATGCTATAGTTGCTATAATAATAGAAAATCTAACCATTAGATGTGAAATTTTATTTTATATTCAAATCCCTGATAATTTTCTAATCATTTTCATATATGATATCATAGGATTTGGACCAGTGGATTAAAAGTTATTCAAATAAAACATTCTATATATTTTTTGATTTAATTTTTCTATGATTGGATTAATTGGATTATTTTCCTTAAGAAAAATAAATCTAATTAATTAGAATTAATATAAATGGGCTCGGCCCATTAGCCGAACCGCGCGGGTCGACTGGGGCCTGAAGACTCGGGACTGTCGCACCGCGCGGGTCACCGGCTGACCCAACCCGCATAGGGTCTTCATCCCCGCCCTTCATCCTGACGGAAAAAACCCAATTAGGGAAACCCTAGTCGGCCAATTTTGGTGCATCCCGTCCACGACACGTCTAGCAATTGATGGCCACACGATCCCCGTGGCCAGGCGCACCGAATGGGACTCGAAGCCCTCTGTGAGACGGTCCGAATCAACCAGACCTTACTCACCCGAGGACCCTTGTGGCGGCCCTGCCCTGCCGTGGTCCTGTTAACTCTTAAGTTAACATGATTACGGTGAATGGTTCATCTAAATGACAAGGTTCCCACTTAGAATTGGATTAGACACATATTCTAATCCAACCTAACTGAGGACTTTGCCATTTCTCCAATTGAATTCATCACTAAATGTAAATACAAGTAAAAAGAGTGTGGAAGCATAAAAATATAACATCCATTCATCATAATATAAAAGGAACTAAGCATCCTACTCAGAGTAAGTAAAGCAGTAAAGTAAAGATAACCTGTATTATTACAAACTTTATACATTTTAAAAGAGCTAAAAAGTAAAACACTCATCCTCACAAATGCAGAAAGATAGCTAAGTCTACAAATCTTCTGGTACAGACTCCTCTTCTAATGGCAAGCCCTCGACTAGATCTACTGCTCTAAGAAACTCATAACCTTTCATTATCGATTTCATAATGATAGGGCCCCAGCCAACAAAAGAAAAAATCTTAGTAAGACTATTGTCTAAGTACATTTTAGGGTAATCAATTGATTATGTTAATTAGATATCACCATACATAACTAAGTACAAAAGCATAATAGGAGCAGAACGCGTAAGAAAAGAATAGGATAAAGTTATAAACAAATAGTTTATAACTTAAACAACTAACAAGTAAGTGCATACCTCCTCCAAGCAACTGCAACAAGGTCAAGTGAGTATAAAACAAGTGCTTAGAAATAAAATACATCCTAAACATGCTTATGATCAATACAATTATATACTAATCGACATAAAGTAAGAAAAACATGTGAACAAGACTAGCATCATATATAAATAATAATAAGTAAATCTAGCACCCTATAAATAAACAAGGCTAGAGAATGCAGTAATGACTAGAAGTAAAGTAGTACATACATGCAGGAAAGTAAACTAAAAGTAGTAAACTGAAACTATACTGGCTACTTAAGCTAACCAGCTGAAATAAAATATCAACTCTCTTAGCCTAATGGGCTAAGGCAGAAGGATAAAAGTAGATGTATAACTAAAATTAGTACTGCCATATCAGAACAAATGACTCCTCCAGTCATAACAAATTTAATATATTCACTTTATTCAATAGCTAGTAAATGAAATGCTAGGTGGCTTCACCTACAAACTAGTTTTCATTCTACTAGGTTGAATCAAAATTATTATCTCTCTCTGACAAACTAGTAAGTGAAATACTAGGTGGCTTCACCAACAAACTAGTGTTTCCACTACTAGGCCGAACCAACTGAAGAGACAGACTAATTAGGTCACAAAATAATAATGAAATGAAAATGATATTTATGCAGGTTCAAAGTTGACACAAGATACTCATCAAATATCCTATGTACATAATATATGTTCAAGGTATAAGCTCAATTACAAGGTATGCGAAGCATCAATTCAAAGTGAGCAAAAGACACGACTAGGACACAGGTGATACCCATTATTGTCTACTTTATTCATTCTATCTACTCTAAGTTACATAAATTTCAGAATCATCAATTCTTACACAGTCTGTAACCTATAATCACGTACCTATAATTTGAAGATAATTAGGACTGGCCAAGTCCCAACTATATATAATCAAAAGACGATTACTTGATTTAAATAAACAAATCATCGACCTAATTTGATAATTTAAACCATCCCAAGCCATCTTGATTAGCCAAATCAAGATGGAAGGATTAAGAATTAGACTCCAAATGATGGGGTTTAACCACTAATCCAAAGGTATATCTAAAGGTTTAAGGTTTAGAACCCAAATCTCACTGATTAAGTTAAGCTAAATCCTAATGATTAATCAACTCATTAGGGTAGATCTCTATTCTTAGTTCTAAAGTCTAAAGATTAAATAATCATTAAATAAACTAAGAAAAATCTATAAACTAGTAAACTCAAGGTTTCATTTATTGAGTAACCCAATTTACTCAATAGATGAACTCTATCTTAAGATCTATTCCTAATCCTAAGAATTAAGGCTCTTAATTACTAAGAGTATCTCTCAAGACACATATCCTAACTAATGTTATAAGGACCTAAGGAGAGATCTAAGAAAGATTAAGGAAGAAGGGAAACAATTAAATTACTTAGGAAATTCTTTAAGGACTAACTTGGGATTTTGATTAAAATCAATTTAATACTTGGACTTATATAATTTATGTTATAAATCATTGTAATTGCTATTTCTAATGATTATAAATGTTTTTAGAGCTTTAGAAAGTTAAACCCTAAATTTGGGCAAAATTACCATTTTGCCCCTACTTAAGGGTTCAAAAGATCAAATTTTGATCTAGGATTCTAAATCTGAAATTTTCTATTGGAATAAGTTTCTCACTATCTAATGTAAGATTTGACAGTAATTACACTAAATTTGGGTGATTATTAAGCCTTATGAGGTCAAATTAGCAATTTGACTCATAGGGGCAATTTAGTAATTTGGCTAAATGAAAACTAAATTTTCTTTCAGTTTACTACTATTTACTATCTAAGCTTTCCATAGAACCTAAATTTGCTAAATTCTGAAAAGTATTAGCCAAGTTATGGCCAATACAAGATATAGGTTAAAAGGGGTAATTAAGGGATTCTTAATCAAGGGTCAAAAATCCTAACTTTGTCAATTAGTGTCCAAATTGAGTAAAATTAGTAGCTATGGCTTACAAATAGTCCACTGATCATAATGACATGTGGTAGGCTCAATTTGGATCTAATTTGACTAAGTTATGGCCTAATTAAGGTTTAGGGTGATTAGTGAGTGATTAGTGAAATTAATCACTCAATCACTAATCCAACCTTATAACTAGGTTCTAATTGACTCCATGAATCCTCTAAAACTTAAAATGTCCAATTTAGATTGCTAGATTTGCTAATATTTACTAATCAAATTTTAGGAAATTAGGGGTGATTAGCAAATCTAACCATTGGATCCTAAATATTTTTGTAGATTACTATTAATTAGGTTTTTTTTCTGATCTAAATTGATATTTGGATCATCCAATTTGGAGTTCAATTGACCAAGTTATGGTCAATTGAAGTTCTAGGTTTAATTAGGAAAATTAGGGTTAGGTCCAAAATGTGATTAGGCTCAAACCAATCCAAATAGCAAGATTAACCATACTAAAATGTTCTTTAGGGTTTTGTGAGTATTTTAAGACCCATATTCAATAGGTTTGGATTATTGTTTGCAAAGTTATGACTTGAAGAAAATTTCTAACATTTTTAGAATTATTTAAATACCTAAAATATCACTATGTGATATATTGCTCCAAATAAAAAATTGATAGCTTCATAATATTTCTTGATTTTTATTTATCAATTTGATATATTAATTTGCTATATTTGGAGTTCTAAATTGAGAGATATTAACGATTGAAGTTTCTATAATTTCATAACTTAATTATTTAAATTAAGTTATATTATTTACTTAAACTAATTAATTCCTTTATCTTAAACTAAACCTTCTCTACAGGACACGACAATGGCAGGAGTGGGTTTCACCCATGCACACGTGTCGGGCAACTGATGTCCGACGGATTGAAGTGGGGCCCACCACATTACAGAGGATGACACGCAAGCATCGCCTCCCCCGCTCGGCTCGCACAGGCTTCATTGTGCGAACGATACGCCAGATTAGGGTTCTAGGAGAATTTTTAGGACTCGGTGCGATTTTGAGATCGGATTACACTACCGCTAGAAACTCTCGACGATCCTAATATGGCACTCAAAGAATTCAACTGTCTAAAAGAGCTCTATCGACTGAAAGATGATGCCCTAAAAAAAATCGATCTAGGGTTAGGGCAAATGTAAATTAAAACAAAAGATTCTATCAACTCACTTAATGGCACATATGAACGAATGTAAGGTAAGCAATTATTGAATAGAATAGGTTGTGAAGAGCTGGTACCTTACAAAATGGAAGGAGGAGATTTAGAGTTTGATTGATACTTGCCAGTCGCAGCACATCCATTGATCCCTCACTCTTATCAGTCGCAGCACATCCATTGATCCCTCACTCCCATCGAAAATGGAGGTCATATGGAGAATTTAGGATGAATTAATGTGATTGCAAGCGGTGGAGAGACGTCTGGATCGTGCTGCTTTGCCGCGTGCTACGCAGGGTGCTGCGTGCCCTAACGCGAGAGAAGATGGATCAGCACCGTTCGATCCAGCGCTCTGATCGAACGGCACAGAGAGGTACTGTTCAAACTTAACGGGATTTTGCCGTTTAAGGTCGACATCGTGGATTTAAAAGCGGGACCCACCTTATGGAAAATAAAAAAAATAGTTTAAATTCTTAATTAAATTTGACTACTAAATGAGTCCCGAAAAATCCCAAATTTTCACCCCTAGCTAATTAAGGGGTGAGGAATGCAACGGCGCACTCAAATTTTTTATTTTGATGAGTATTATTTATTCCAATTTTCTATGTATTTAAATAATATTAAAATATTTGACGAAAATCCAACGACTTCCAAATGTCTCCAAAACTTCACCCATAGCTAATTTGGGTGTTCTGAATGCAATGGCGAAGTCAGATTTTTAATCTGAGGTCTTGATAAAAAGTTAATTTCTAGGGTTTGGGATTTTCTAAAATTTCTGATTTTTATTCAGTTGACTTCTGATTTGACCTAGATTTTTAGAGATGAGTTCTAAATTACTTAATTAGTGTACTAGATCCTTAATTAAGACTCAGATTAGTCTTAATTGACCTAAGTAACAACATGGGTTGTTACAAACTCCCCCACTTAAGAACGATGTTATCCTCGATATCACTCAAGTGGAAAATAAAACAAAACAGAATATTGGAATTGAATAAGTACGATTGCAAGAGTCTAAATAAATATAGAATAGCTTGATGGAGATTTGAAGAATATCAGGGCACATAATTAGATCTTAGAACTCAGATCAATTAATCAATTTTGATCTCTGTTCAGGATTTTAAAGGACTACAGCAAGTGATAGTTCTGGTTGAATTCTTACTGGAACAAGAATATGAAATTTATGAAAGTATCAAGTTATTTTCAGTTGAAATATATGAGATTTGTAGATATAAGTGATCCTATGGTAATTAAACAGTAATCACAATGTATCACTATAATAGTGCCTGCCTTTATTGGATTTTGATAGAGATTAAAGAATAAGAATGATCCTAATTCAATGAATTAGATTTCAAGTATTTAATATCAAGGAATTTTGCATTCTTGAAATCTCATTAGGATTTAGGAATTTATTCAAAGATTCATTATTTAGATTTTAAATCTGAATAATGAATGCAAATGATTTGGCATAAAATTTGTAATTGAAGATAAGATGAAAATGAACTAGCTATACGAATTGGCCCATACTAAGTTAGAGTTAAATAAGAAACATTCATCTCTTACTAAATGTGCTATTAGGGCAATTATGATTAATATCAAATTAGGATAATTGGCTTCAAAGTTAAGGAGAAATTTAAGAATTTAAGTCTCACATTATGACATAATGATTAAGGTTTAATATTATAAAATGTATTAGCACAAGTAATAAATTTTGAAATGAAGATGGCAAGGAAACTCACTTATTCATATGAATAAGTACTAGGAATATTAATAGAAACTAAGGTTACAGTTATAAATCATGTCTTGTAACGTATGCCAACGTTTTTAAGACTAGTTGCTAATATCTAAGTCACAAAATGTGGCTTAGATCATTAGAAACCTAACAATTCTAGTTGTTTTATGATGAATGAGAACTCATTTAAAAGCAATATTTAATGACTGTCTAAATTTAATCAAATTTAATCAAAAGGCATTTTAATAGAAGAATTGAATGTTGTAAGTATAAGAAAATATTAAGAAAGTGTACTTGAAATTGTGGTATTGTCCTTGGTTGCTTTTACAGGAGTAAGGTTGTACACTCGAGCTGTCCCCAGAGGACGATTGTTTATTGCCTTAACCCTTGTTTGATTTTGTACTGGGGGTTGGGGAGCAGTTGTTTGTATCTTGATGGAATTTGGGCTTCCTTCAATTGGTGGTGGCATAAGAGCCATCCTTGGTTCTATCTCATTTATGGGAGTAGCTCGAAACACTTGGTCCTGAAGGGAATGATCAATTAAGACTCCATCTATCGTTCTTTGTGCTATACATCATTGATATACATGGCCTCGACGTCCACAGGTGAAACATCCTCTTCCAAAATGATAACATTTGCCGAAGGGATGAGGCTTATTACATTCAGAAACTTGCTTAGTTGTTTCAGAAGTCCCTATTTGGTATACCCTTCCTTGATTTGGCTGACGTTGTTTGAAATCTTGGGTACTATTGTTCATATTGAATGCTTTCCTTTTCATTTCTTTCACTGATTGGTGATGCTCTATCACCCTTGCTGCTTCAACCAATTTCTCAAATTTAGTATGCTAAAATAGAACTACGTGGTCTTTTATGGACTCATGCAGTCCACATTCAAACTTGTAACATTTATCAGCCTCAGTGGGTGTTAGATGAGGAGCAAAGCGAACGAGCCTTCGGAACTCAGCAACATAGGCAGCCACAGATCAGCTCCCTTGAGTTAAGCTTAATAAAGAATCGCCAATGATCTTTTTGGCTGACGGGGGTATGAATGCCTCCTTAAAGGCCTGTACAAACCAACTCCATTCTATTTCTTTTAGCTCGAACTCTTCAGAGCGAGTCTCTCGTACTTGTTCCCACCAATGCTCTGCTTCACCTTGAAGCAAATGAGTAGCTAGCCTGACAGACTGGCTGCTTGAATAACCCAGACTTGTTATGTTCTTTTCTATTGACTTCAACCACGCCATTGTATCTATGGGTGATTCCGATCCATCAAAGGTTGGTGGTCTCAACCTTAAAAAGCTGTGTAATAATCCATCATTGGATTGTTTATTCTGGTTGAATTGTACCGATGGAGATGCTGTAGATGTACTAGCATTGGCTGATGGAAGAGCAAACACTAGCTTTTGTATCGCCAAGGCTTGCTGATTTAATGTGTCCATAATACTCTTTAGAGATACTGACTCCTCCATATTGCTATCATTGGGAATCATGATCTCATTAATTGAAGCTTCTATATTATTTGCTGGAGCTTTATTATTGGTAGGAGCGCCAACTGGCACATTGTTGGGAGAAGTTGCAAGATTCATTCTGAAATTAATATGATTACTATTAGTCTAGATGAAGAACTATTTATACTTCTTGAATTATCTTTGTTCAAAGGATAAGAAAAGATACTAAGTATAACATAACAATTTAAATTGAATAAGATCCTATGCGCTTTAAGTCACCATTTAAATTAAACGTGGAAGTTCAAATCTTCTAGAAATAGTACGTCGGAAATATTTAATTAGCACACAACCTTAAATTTCTTATATCTTTCAATCTAGTTAATAGTTGGATCACTAATATTGTCTCAAATCTCTTAGTGTAAAGGTCAAGATTTGATACTTTAGCTTTTTTAATACTAAAGGTCCACAAATATTCCTCCAAGTCATTTTAACTATTTACTACTTTTAACTTAATACTTACTAGAGTTTTATTATGAAAGTGAGTTTCTTACTTCCTACCTCTTATTCTGAGTTGCAATCATAATGATATGGATGTTGTTTTCAAGTACTCATTTAGTGATGCAGTGGCAGAAGAACAATCCATTAGGTAGAGAGGAATTCAAATTCCAATCTGACACCTTATGGTATTCTCTAATACCAACTGTGGCGGCCCTGCCCCTCCGTGGTCCTGTTAACTCTTTAGTTAACATGATTACGGTGAATGGGTCATCTAAATGACAAGGTTCCCACTTAGAATTGGATTAGACACATATTCTAATCCAACCTAACTGAGGACTTTGCCATTTCTCCAATTGAATTCATCACTAAATGTAAATACAATAAACACAGTGCGAAAGCATAAAAATATAAAATCCATTCATCACAATATAAAAGGAACTAAGCATCCTACTCAGAGTAAGTAAAGCAGTAAAGTAAAGATAACTTGTATTATTACAAACTTTAAACATTTTAAAAGAGCTGAAAAGTAAAACACTCATCCTCACAAATGCAGAAAGAGAGCTAAGTCTATAAATCTTTTGGTACAGACTCCTCTTCTAATGGCAAGCCCTCCACTGGATTTACTGCTCCAAGAAACTCATAACCTATCATTATCAGTTTCATAATGATAGGTCCTCAGCCAACAAAAGAAGAAATCTTAGTTAGACTATTGTTTAAGTACATTTTAGGGTAATCAATTGATTATGTTAATTAGATATCACCATAAATAACCAAGTACAAAAGCATAATATGAGCAGAATGCGTAAGAAAAGAACAGGATAAAGGTATAAACAAACAGTTTATAACTTAAACAACTAGGAAGTAAGTACATACCTCCTCCAAGCAACTGCAACAAGGTCAAGTGAGTATAAAATAAGTGATTATAAATAAAATACATCCTAAACATGCTTATGATCAATACAATTATATGCTAATCGACATAAAGTAAGAAAACATGTGAACAAGACTAGCATCCTATATAAATAACAATAAGTAAATCTAGCACCCTATAAATAAACAAGGCTAGAGAATACAGTAATGACTAGAAGTAAAGTAGTACATACATGCAGGAAAGTAAACTAAAAGCAATAAACTGAAATTATACAGGCTACTTAAGCTAACCAGCTGAAAGAAAATATCAACTCTCTTAGCCTGATGGGCAAAGGCAGAAAGATAAAAGTAGATGTATAACTAAAATTAGTACTGCCATATCAGAACAAATGACTCCTCTAGCCATAAAAAATTCAATATATTCTCTTTATTCAACAGCTAGTAAATGAAACGCTAGGTGGCTTCACCTACAAACTAGTTTTCATTCTACTAGGTTGAATCAAAAATGTTATCTCCCTCTGATAAACTAGTAAGTGAAACACTAGGTGGCTTCACCAACAAACTAGTATTTCCACTACTAGGCTGAACCAACTGAAGAGACAGACTAATTAGGTCACAAAATAATAATGAAATGAAAATAATATTTATGCAGGTTCAAAGTTGACACAAGATACTCATCAAATATCCTATGTACATAATATATGTTCAAGGTATAAAGCTCAATTACAAGGTATGCGAAGCATCAAATCAAAGTGAGCAAAAGACACGACTAGGACACATGTGATACCCATTATTGTCTACTTTATTTATTCTATCTACTCTAAGTTACATAAATTTTAGAATCATCAATTCTTACACAGTCTGTAACTTAGAATCACATACCTATTATTTGAAGATTATTAGGACTAGCCAAGTCCTAACTATATATAATCAAAAGACGACTACTTGATTTAAATAAACAAATCATTGACCTAATTTGATAATTTAAACCATCCCAAGCCATCTTGATTAGACAAATCAAGATGGAAGGATTAAGAATTAGTCTCCAAATGATGGGGTCTAACCACTAATCCAAAGGTATATCTAAAGGTTTAAGGTTTAGAACCCAAATCTCACTGATTAAGTTAAGGTAAATCCTAATAATTAATCAACTTATTAGGATAGATCTCTATTCTTAGTTCTAAAGTCTAAAGATTAAATAATTATTAAATAAACTAAGAAAAATCTATAAACTAGTAAACTCAAAGTTTCATTTATTGAGTAACCCAATTTACTCAATAGATGAACTCTATCTTAAGATCTATTCCTAATCCTAAGAATTAAGGCTCTTAATTACTAAGAGTATCTCTCAAGACACACATCCTAACTAATATTATAAGGACCTAAGGAGAGATCTAAGAAAGATTAAGGAAGAAGGGAAATAATCAAATTACTTAGGAAATTCTTTAAGGACTAACTTGGGATTTTGATTAAAATCAATTTAATACTTGGACTTATATAATTTATGTTATAAATCTTTCTAATTGCTGTTTCTAATGATTATAAAATGTTTTTAGAGCTTTAGAAAGTTAAACTCTAAATGTGGGCAAAATTACCATTTTGCCCCTACTTAAGGGTTCAAAAGATGAAATTTTGATCTAGGGTTTTAAATCTGAAATTTTCTATTGGAATAAGTTTCTTACTATCTAATGTAAGATTTGACAGCAATTACACTAAATTTGGGTGATTATTAAGCCTTATGAGATCAAATTAGCAAATTGACTCATAGGGGCAATTTAGTAATTTGGCTAAATGAAAACTAAATTTTCTTTCAGTTTACTGTTATTTACTATCTAAGATTTCCATAGAACCTAAATTTGCTAAATTCTGATAAGTATTAGCCAAGTTATGGCCAATACAAGATCTAGGGTTAAAAGGGGTAATTAAGGGATTCTTAATTAAGAGTCAAAATCTTAACTTTGTCAATTAGTGTCCAAATTGAGTAAAATTAGTAGCTATGGTTTACAAATAGTCCACTGATCATAATGACATGTGGTAGGCTCAATTTAGCTCTAATTTGACTAAGTTATGGCCTAATTAGGGTTTAGGGTGATTAGTGAATGATTAGTGAAATTAATCACTCAATCACTAATCCAACCTTACAGCTAGATTCTAATTGACTCTATGAATTCTCTGAAACTTAAATTGTCTAATTTGGATTGCTGGATTTGCTAATATTCACTAATCAAATTTTAGGAAAATTAGGGGTGATTAGGAAATCTAACCATTGGATCCTAAATATTTTTGTAGATTACTATTAATTAAGTTTTTTTTCTGATCTAAATTGATATTTGGATCATCCAATTTGAAGTTCAATTGACCAAGTTATGGTCAATTGAAGTTCTAAGTTTAATTAGGGAAATTAGGGTTAGGTCCTAAATGTGATTAGGCTCAAACTAATCCAAACAGCAAGATTAACCTACTAAAATGTTATTTAGGGTTTTGTGAGAATTTTAAGACCCATATTCAATAGGTTTGGATTATTGTTTGCAAAATTATGACTTTATGAAAATTTCTAACATTTTTAAAATTATTTAAATACCTAAAATATCACTATGTGATATATTGCTCCAAATGAAAAATTAATAGCTTCATAATATTTCTTAATTTTTATTTATCAATTTGATATATTAATTTACTATATTTGGACTTCTAAATTGAGAGATATTAACGATTGATGTTTCTATAATTTCATAACTTAATTATTTAAATTAAGTTATATTATTTACTTAAACTAATTAATTCATTTATCTTAAACTAAACCTTCTCTACAGGACACGACAATGGCGGGAGTGGGTTTCACCCATGCACACATGTCGGGCAACTGATGTTCGACGGATTGAAGTGGGGCCCACCACATTACAGAGGATGACACGCAAGCATCGCCTCCCCCGCTCGGCTCGCACAGGCTTCATTGTGCGAACGATACGCCAGATTAGGGTTCTAGGCGAATTTTTAGGATTCGTCGCGATTTTGAGATCGGATTACACTACGGCTGGAAACTCTCGACGATCCTAATATGGCACTCAAAGAATTCAACTGTCTAAAAGAGCTCTATCGACTGAAAGATGATGCCCTAAAAAAAAATCGATCTAGGGTTTGGGCAAACGTAAATTAAAACAAATGGTTCTATCAACTCACTTAACGGCACATATGAACGAATGTAAGGTAAGCAATTATTGAATAGAATAGGTTGTGAAGAGCTGGTGCCTTACAAAATGGAAGGAGGAGATTTAGGGTTTGATTGATACTTGCCAGTCGCAGCAGATCGAATGATCCCTCACTCCCATCAGAAATGGAGGTCATATGGAGAATTTAGGATGAATTAATGTGATTGCAAGCGGTGGAGAGACGTCTGGATCGTACTGCTTTGCCGCGTGCTACGCAGGGTGCCGTGTGCCCTAACGTGAGAGAAGATGGATCAACACCGTTCGATCCAGCGCTCTGATCGAATGGTGCAGAGAGGCACCATTCAAACTTAACGGGATTTAGCCGTTTAAGGTCGACAGCGTGGATTTAAAAGTGGGACCCACCTTATGTAAAATAAATAAAATAGTTTAAATTCTTAATTAAATTTGACTACTAAATGAGTCCCGAAAAATCCCAAATTTTCACCCCTAGCTAATTGAGGGGTGAGGAACGCAACGGTGCACTCGAATTTTTTATTTTGATGAGTATTATTTATTCCAATTTTCTAGGTATTTAAATAATATTAAAATATTTAACGAAAATCCAACGACTTCCAAATGTCTCCAAAACTTCACCCATAGCTAATTTGGGTGTTCTGAATGTAATGGCGAAGTCAGATTTTCAATCTGAGGTCTAGATAAAAAGTCAATTTCTAGGGTTTAGGATTTTCTAAAATTTCTGATTTTTATTCAGTTGACTTCTGATTTGACCTAGATTTTTAGAGATGAGTTTTAAATTACTTAATTAGTGTACTAGATCCTTAATTAAGACTCAGATTAGTCTTAATTGACCTAAGTAATAACCTGGGTTGTTACAGCCCCTCTTATGGAGCTACTGTGGGGAGGCAATTCTCCCCACAGAGACCACACTGGACCCTGGGCTCGATCCCGACACCATCAGAGAGGTGAGGCGGATCGAAGCCCTCTAGTCTGAGGGCCTGGAATGGTCTGGATCGCCGAGTCCTTACGGGACTTAGCCCGATCGATCGTATATCGATCGATCGGGGCTAGCTTAGGTCCTAACTATGATTACATTTGGTTCAGAATGACAATATGCTAGCATACGAATCAATTAGAAGAAGGTTCGTGTGGCGGCTGCCCCTTAATCAAATAAATGTTAAGAGGTGGTCGTCACTAGTACCACGGACATTACATTAATAACATATCCATGATACTAATCAAGAGCTGAGCAAGACTTAATAGAAATGTACATATAGTATAGCAGTGCAAAATAGGTAGAAAGAAAGCATCCAGACACTGTCCACATTAATTCATTCACATACAATATATTTAAATGCAGAACAGTAAGAATAAGAAAACATAGCTATTACATTTTTAACAAAGGCAGGTCAAGAAGGTGGAAGCATATCTCCTTTAATGAGCCGCACTTTACCTTAACCTACTAGCAGCTAAATCCTCAAGCGCTGGATCTGACCTATTCTCCTGATCTGCCATATGTACATATATGACAGGGCACAGCAAAAAAAAAGAAAATCTGGTTAGACTTTAATAAGTCTAAGTACAATTTAAGCTAAATGTTTCACATGTGTTATTAATGTCACCATTTTAACTTAAACACAATAAAAAGTAACTAAGCAGTAGGAGCAGTAAGCGTAACAAGAAACAGATATAGTTATAAATATAATATCTATAACTAAACAATAAATGAGTTAAAAACATACCCCAACAACTATGCAAGGAATGGGCATATACATATAAATAGTGCAATAAGTAAGAGTACTGAAAGTAAAATCTAATCCTACACATGCTGGTGATTAAATAAAATATGCAAATCGCAATAATAAATCTCAATAGTGATACATATAAATAGCAATAAAATCTAACATCCTGCTATATATATAAACTGTACAAGTAAATAACTGACTGAATAAATAATGTCAAAATATAGCCAAATACTACCACTGCACATCAAACTCTGTATACTGACTGCCATATTAGAAACTTGGCCAAACTGGACCACATATATATATACATCTCAATCTGCAAATATACTGAACATACTGCATGACTGAAGAGGCAGACAATACTTATGCAATATTTTTTTTAGTTATTTTACTTTTATTTCTATGGACAACTATTAGAAACAACTGAGGAGTCAAGCACGTCTGCAAGACTATACGGGTCCCAAGCCTAACACACTCTCCCCAATGAGAATGTTAGGCATCCTGATCTCACCTTACCCCTGTCCATCGGGGCAAATGTGCACCATAATCACCATAAACCGGACCCAAAGGCAACTGTTATCCTATTATTCTAAGTTTTCATTTTCATGCACAAAGTTCTCTTATATGAAATGTACAAGGAAGTAAGCTCAAATACACAAGGAATGCGTAGCACAAAATATCAAAATAAGCAAGGGACTCTACTAATATGGTGATATCATTTGTTTCTAATTTATCCATTCTATCTATTCTAGGTTATACAACTTAGAAGCACAGCCTTATGAGTTGAAAATAATCAGAACTGATCATGTTCCAATTTAGTTCAATCAAAATCGACTATAAGTTAAATAATAAATCATCGCGTCCTAATTGATGAATTGAGACGTTCTAAGCTAAGATCTGATCAAGATCTACTAAGCTATGAATTATGAACTAAACACCACAAATTTGGGTTCAATCACATAATCCAAAGGTAAGCAAGGTCTATAGTTCAATCTAAAAGTGAACTGATGATTAAGGCATATTCTATTAAGTAAAAATCAAGCTTAACAAAATAGGTCTCTATTCTTAATCTAAAATTGAAAGATAAAATAATCAAAATGAAACTATGAAAATCTAGAAACTAATAAAACCAAGGTTTCATTCATTGAATAAATCACTTATTCAATAAATGAATCTAACCTAGTGTCTACCCCTAATCTTAAGAAAAAGATCCTATGGTGAAGTGAGGATCCTAGGGAAGTGCTTTAGTTTTAACTCTAGGTCCTCATTCATGTCCGCATAATTTACAATTTCCAACTAAGGTGATGATTACTACTTAGTTAGTAAGAGTTCTTATTCCCTAATGTCATAGTTTCCAAATAATAAACAATCCTAATGATGCTAACTTCTATGCAAGTGGTGTATGCACTGTACATAGAGCTCAAGAAAATAACATAATTAAAAGAATATAGAACTTCAATAAAGTTCTAAGTACGAAATGTACCTTTAAAACGATCCAAACCTGAAGCTTGACGATTGATTGGAATGAGACGACAATTGCAACACCTGAAATAATTGGGCAAGGAACATCTATATCAGACTCTTTGTACTTTTGAGTACTCCTAAACAAACATGGATTTCATTTAATTCTTCCTCCAGTACATATGATAGAAGATTAAGCTATAATATCCTAGAGATAGAATCTATAAGATAGAATGTAATAATTAATAGTGATTAATTTCTTGAGGAAGGTGGAATTACAAGGATATGATTCATAATAGTAAACTCAAGAGAATTATTGAATCACAATAAGGAGTATTACTTCCTGAATAATAATACATTAATTAGATCTCAATCAAAGTAACATGAGAGTTGATCCCTTCTAATGAGCAAACAACATAACCTAAGTGAAATGAAAACCTCAGAAAAATGTCTTTGTTCAAAATAATTTTGTTTTAATATAATTGAGTATAGAAATTTGAAAAGCGAAGTTAGATGTTAAACATTTGATAAGGTAGATGAAAATAATTCAACTATATGCAGATCAAAATATGTCTAAGTAATTGTAGCTATAGCATGAGATAAAAAGGCACACAATACTTATATTCTCATTGATGAACTAGTTGGTGAATTACAATAGGTTTCATGGATCTTGATTGGAAGGATGATAAGTTCAACCATATGAAATTCTATTAGTAAAATATTAAGATTGTGAGTGTATAAGTAATCTTACTTGGGACAGATTTAAGCAACTGATCGCATAAGAGTCTTATCTTACATGCTATGAAAAAGAATGCTAAATGTGTATTGATTAGATATCATCTCCTAGATAATGGTGAGAGAACAATCAATTCAAATTACACTAAAGGATTTAAACAATTATCTTTTGTCAAGAAGTTTTCTTTATTAAATAGGTGTCAATCAAAAATATGATATAAGCCTAGTAATTTTGATACTCAATATACTAGATTATACTTATGGACATAGGTAGCTTATGGTAAGAAAAAAATAATATAAGATTATCTAAGAGAATTAGCATTTCAATTTAACATAATTGCTCAGCCAGCTCTTTATAACTTAATTGGAAAATATTTCACTCTAAAATATTTATGGATCTATCTACTTTACATGCAAGATTAAGATTATGCTAACATATACATATGCATATCAATGTGATGAACCCTAATATAATTATCTCATTCAACTTATATTAACATAAAAAAAATAATAAAATTAAATTCATTAAAGAGTGTGAGGAGTTACCCATCCAACAATTGAACTATTGTTGGCAAAAGAATGAAGATAGTCACTGTTTTTCTGGCCATCAATGGAGGAAGAGTTGCTGCCATTTTCGGCCAAGAAGGAGGAGGAAGGGCTGCTTCCAATTTTGGCCAAGGAGGAGAGGTCGGCCATGGAGAAGGAGAGGGGTGCTTGGTCAGCCAAGGAGAAGGAGATGGGGCTTGGTCGGCCAAGGAGGAAAAGAGGGCTGCTAGGTTTGGAGGGAGTGGAGAAGAAGAATTTCAGCCTTGGAGAAGGAGATGGGGTCAGCCAAGGAGAAGGAGAGGAGGTGCTTGGTGGCTCGGCCATGGAGGAAGAAGAGGGGAGGGCTTGGTGGCTTGGCCATGGAGGAAGAAGGAGGAGAAGCAATTTCGGCCATGGAAGAGAGGAGAGGCTATTTGGGCGGCCAAGGAGAAGAATTTTCGGGTCGGGGGCTGCTAGGTTAGGGTTAGGCTACTTAAGAGGGAAAAAGGGCACTCTAATCGCAGCCATTAGATCAAAATTCAACGGCTGAAACTTCCCAAGTCTTGCTCTAAGTCAATTGAACTCCAAAAATTACAAACTTAGTATCGAAACAACCATCTCGACGAGACGAACGTAAGCATCTAAAAATTATTAAATTTGGACAGGTATTTTATTTTAAATTAATTTTTAAGTGAAAACCTTCAAAAATTCACTACGATTAATCTGGAGTCCGAAAAATTACGAAACTTAAAACATAAATTTCTCTCATAATGCTTAACTCAAATATACAAAAATTTCTGAAATCCAATTTTTATTTTATCTTTTATAGACTCCAGAAATTTTAAACTTCCCGAATTTATTTAGGACGATCCGGAACTCAGATTATGCTCAAATTTTGGCAAGAGGATCCCCTTAATATGTTTTATTTGTGGATATTTTTATTTAATTTTTATTTGACTAAAATCAGGATCTTATATTTTCTCTTAATCTGATTAGGTTTAGGCCTAATCGGCTCAGTAACAACGTCGGGTTGTTACAGTTCGAGCCTCATTGGCTCGAAACCAGCAAGGTGGGGTACTTGATTCGATGAGGAAGCTCAGGATGATTGATTGGGACTTCGACTGGCCTTGGCTAAGCTTCCAGACACTTCAAAGGCTCCTGAACACCAAGAGAGCCTACTATCAGTGGTTGGAGAGCTCCTGGATCGCCTACGCAAGCTTGGTCAGACGACAATGGTGGAAGAGAAGACAGTGGAGAAATGATGGCAATTGAGTAGCAAAGCGGCAGAGGGAGGATTGCTGAGGCTATTGATAGCCTCAGACGAGCTTAGGGAAGCTTCTAGAGGGTCAGCTCGGGCTGGGGAAGGCCTGAGAGGTCGGGCCATGACCGAGCTCTCGAATTTCCAATTCGAGCTCGGCCGGGTCACGAGGCCCGAATGGGGTCTCTAACCATTCCTGTGAGGTTCCCCTGCTAAGCTGGAGGTACAAGTGGTAGACCGGATGGGCAGCTGGCAGTACGTGGATTTTCCCTGTTGGGCGCGGGCGTGGCAAAGACGAAGGTCCACTGTGCTGGGACCTTCAGATGCCGTCTGATCCATTGATCAGATGGAGCTACGGCTGGGATCGCTCAAATCCTAATGGCTGATCGCAGGAGCGATCCTGGCCGTAGGATCCATGGGATGGATCCGACGATGGATCCGCGGTCTAGCGAGATCAAATCCCGACCGTTGGTTGAAAAGGCGCGATGACTAGATGTGCGGGACTCCGCTGTCGTGTGACCCGGGCTCCGCAGCGGATCGCCCGCGGTCCGCACAGCGGATCCCGGCCGTTATTTTAGCTTAGGGATATATTTGCAAAATTGAATTGTTGGAAACCCTACAATGCAATTAGACCATTTTAATTAAATGTGAATTATGGCCTAAATGATTTCTAAATTGCACTAAACTTTTACCCTTAGCTAATTTGGGGGTGAGGAATTCAAAAATGCAATCATAATTAAATTTTGAGATCAAAATATTTTGGGTCTAGACTAAGGCATCTAGATTGATCAAAATATCATTTTGGACTTAGAGAAGTCCAATGGATTTTACATTTTTAGGATAGGTTTCATTTGATATTCTAAAAGCAATGGAGTGAAAAATAATGGTTATCTAGATTATGGTTTAGCAGGGTAACAACCTAGGGTTGTTATATAGCCTGAAAACCAAACTCATCTGAAGGGCTGCTGTCTCAACCTCAAGGAGGGTTGAGAGCTAATACTTAAGATATGTATAGTATCCTTATCCTAAGGATTAGACCAATACATACATTAAATGTAAAATACATGAGAAATCCAATATATGCATAAGATATCAGTATTTCCAGTATACTGATCACATCACAATACTAAGTATAAGTAATATATAATAGAGTGCGAAAGCTTAAAGCAAGCATCCAGAAATATTCATCACAGAAGCTGTATGAAACAATCATCTCAGAAAAGAAAAGAAAATACATCCAACATTATTACAAACAGTTAAATAAAATGCAGACATAAAAGCTAAGTACTGAACTAAAATAAACTAAGCAAAAAAGTAAGGCTGGGGAAGAGTCTACTAATGCTCCATGGGCTCCTCCTAAATCTCCTGGATGTCCTCCTAACCTAGCTCAATATACTACTCAAGGTCTAGCAAATTGTTGGATTCTAAAAGTAACCCATGTTAGATAATAAGTCTAACACATCGAAACTAATTTAATAATTCTAATTATTCATTTAATATTTATATAATATAAATAAAATTGTAGAAATATTGTAAAAATAATTGAAAGTATAAAACTGTATAAAACTATAAAAAACTGAAGTAAGGTAAAGTAAAGCTAAAATGTAAATTGAATACTGAAAGTAAACAAAAATTGTAATGGATCTGAAACTGAGTAATAGCACGTAAAACTATGATGTATGCCACTGAAACTATGCATCTGAATATGCCACAATACTGCATACTATTGATTTACAACCAAAATATCACTGAATTGTTATGAGTTGTATGGTCTAATGTATACATACATCCAGCTAGGAACTGTGATGCTAATGCATCCTAAAATTTCCCAATCAATGTATAAAACATTATGTAACCCATAAATTATCACTGATATTCATATATTATTACTGATACTCAATATCATGATTATGCTCATGCTCATGCTTCTAAGCTACATGAGATAAATTCAGAAATCCAAGAAATGCTTTGAAATCTGATAATGAATTCAATATCTTCATTATGCAGAATCCTATTAAAATAAAGGATTCTAACTCCTATATTCTAGTAACCATGATTAGTTCAAGTTGAGAGTTTATTTAAAGATCATTGATGGGAAGACTGTATACACATATTTAACATATTGCAAGAAAGGTGGTTCTTAACACTTAGATTGATTAAGCCACCCGAATAAAGCGATCTTTGATAGGAGGCATCACCCGATGGCAATATGTATTAAAAAATGTGACTCGAATTACTTAATTTGTTTAAGCCACACCTATTGAAGCGATCTTTGCTAGGAGGCATCGCTCGATGGCGATTTATATTTTAATCAAACAAATGAATGAGTCCCTATTTATAACACTCTTAGTCTTGAAAGATTTACTCTAACGGGAATGTATTCGTCTAATCCCTCGGGATAACATCTGGTCATAAGTTCATATTGGAGTGAATCAACCAATCCTAAATATTACTAAAATAATTCAGTACTATGGGTATACCCTACTATACCCAACTAATAATTTGGGTTCGAAAGATTCTATTTAATCAATAAGGATTATCAAAGCTATTAATCATTACTCTAATGGGTGAGTCCTACACAAGGCTCTAAGGATGTGATCAAAGAGATCACTTAAAGTTGATTTCTATCGCAAGGGAGAGGCTCCATTCTAAGCGCTTTAGGTGATTCCTACCACAAGGTATCAAGTTCAACTTCTAAAGCTATGAAGGATCATCTAAGTTTCTACTTCAATAAGTTACAAGTTCTTCCTACCTCAATGTATCAATAATTAAGGTCTTTAAATATTTTAAGAATGATCTTATAGCAAGACCCTTAAAATCTCACTTTTCTACTTCTTAAGTTAACATTCAAGATTTATTTATTAGACATGGATTACATTGATCAGATCAGATGATTAAAATTCATCTGATCCTTTTCTATTCTACAATTATGGAATGAAATCAAAGATCTTATTAGAGTTAGATCATTTTATAAATTATTATAATTTTATTTTCCATCTTATACTAATAGTCTTATATAAGAGAAAATTAAAGATCTAAAGTTTAGATTCAGATAATTCAATCACACAGATTTAATATTACCTTAGCACTTCTAATTCAATAATTTAAGATCGATATTAAATCAGATGCATTATTAGAATAATGTCAATTGAATTATCTTACAATCACGTTAATCGATTAAGGTGATTAAGCTTTAGATCTTAATCAAGATAAGTTAAGGTTTAACCCTAGCCTTATCAAAATTGAGACCAATGGTTAATTTAAATATCAATGACAAATTAATGTATTATTGGTGTATTATTGATGTCAAATATCATATTTAGATTAAGCATCATCTACTTAATCAAGTTCTCAAGATTCTTATGTTCACTTATAGTTTAATATCAATTTAAGCACATTTAGGTGTCCAAATAATTATTAAAGTTCTCTAGCATACATCCTAAAATTATGAAAGCATAGGAATGTAAGATGACATAAAATAAAAGGTAATTAAAGCTAATGAAATTCTAAATCAAATCAAATGAGTTAGCACTTGATTACATTTCTAAAAGACTTAAGTTTCATGTTATTTAGTTATTGAGGTATACTTGTTTAATATAAGCAATCAAGGATCATATTCTTTAACATTTGGCATAAGACATTTAAAATACATAATGGGTTATAAGCACTTATTAAAAATGACAGTTTCAAATTTAATTTTTCACATGAAATTTTATACAATGCTCAATTTTAATTAATCTTAAGAAATCTTAAGATCTTGATCAAGTGAATTATACTTGGTTGAAATCTGAGATTACCAAATACATTGATTTGACATTTGACCTATAAATCAACAATTGGTCTTAATTGGGTAAGGATGGGGGTTAAACCCTAATAAGTTTGATTAAGATCTGAATCTTTAATCACTTAATCAAATGACTTGATTATAAGATAATTCAATTGATATTATTCCAATAATGCATCTGATTTAGTATTGATCTTAAATCATTGAATTAGAAGTGCTAAGATTAATAATAAAGTTATGTGATTAAATCATCTAAATCTAAACTTTAGATCTTTATTTTTTTCTTACATAAGATTATTTGCATAAGATAGTTAATAAAATTGTAATGAGTTATGAAACAGCCTAACTTTAATAATTCTTTAATTTTATCTCATGATTGTAGAATAGGATGTGATCAGATGAATTTAATCATCTGAATTGATCACTTTTATCCAAGTTAATAAGTAAACTATAAATCTTTAACTTAAGTGGTAGAAGAGTAAGATCATAAGGATCTTGCTTTAGGAGTGCTTTAAAATGTTTAAAAGCCTCAAAGAATATTACACCTTGAGATAAGAAAGACTTATTATGAGATATTGAGATAGGAGCATAGATGATCCTCTCTAACCTTAGAGGCTGATCTTAAACCTTGTGGTAGAATACACCTTAGATATTAGATTGAGATTCTTTCATATGGTAGTAACCCATGTTGAGTAACCTCTTAGTCACATCCTTGGAGCTTTATGTAGGACTCACCCAATTAGAGTAAAGATTGATAATGTTGAACAAATCCTTGATGATTAAATAGAATTGACTGAACCCAAATTATTAGTTGTGTATAGTAGTGTATATCCATAGTGTTGGATCACTTTAGCAGTATTCAGTAATTGTTAAGTCACTCTAAGTAAGATTTATTTTTGTGTTATCCTGCGGGCTTAGGCGGATACAATCTCTCTGAAAGTAAATCAATCAATCTTAAGAGTATTATAATTAGAGACTTAAATCTTTAGTTTGAGATATAAACTGCCACCGGGTTCTGCCTTCTATCTTAGTGCGCATTGATAAGTGCAGTTTTAAACAAACTAAGTAATTTAAGTTACCCTCTTTATGATACTAGGTATGCTTATAATTAGAGTATTTAACAGCTTAGTTTGAGATATAAACTATGACCGAGTTTTGCCTCCTATTTTAGTGCGCTTCTATAAGTGCAGTTTTAAATAAATTAAGTATTAAATCCACCTTTCTTGGAAATATACCCAATATGTATATACAATCCTTCTAACTGATGATTTTAAGTAAAATCCTATGTAAAATTAATTATTGAAATTAGAATCTAAGAATCAGAATCCTTTTAGCAGGATTCTGCACAATACAGAGATTTGCATCATAATCTGATTTCAAGCATTTCTAGATTTGTGGATTTAAGTCATGTAGAATAGAGGAATGAGCATGATGTATGAGTACTAGTGATAATTTATGAGTTATAAAATATTGCATAACTCAACAGGGGAAATTCAGGATGTTGAGACATTATGGTAACAGTTCAGTAATAGTTCAGGTGTATATCAGTGGTATACAATATTGTGTCATATTCAGATGCATGAATTCAGTGACATATAGCATAGTTGGGATGTTTTTACATCAGTTTTAGATCATTCATTATTTTTCATTAATTTCAGCATTCAGTTTACGGTTCAATTTTACTTTACTCCATTTTACATAGTTCAGTTATTCAATTACCTTTATAGCTTTTCTATAGTTTTAGTCAATTGCTTAGTTTAATTTTGATGTGCTAGACTTCTTATCTAATATGGGGTACTTTTGGGATTCAGCAATTTGCTAGATCCTGAGAGGTTGGTTAAGCCAGGGCATGAGGACTCTCAGGAGATTCAGGAGGAGTACGTGGAGCTTTAGTGAACCCTCATTCAGCTTTTACTTTTATTTCAGTTCATTAGCTAGTCTTTACTTTTGTATTATTCAGTAAATAATTTATAATAATTTTGGATGCACTTTTACTTTTCTGAGATGAATGCTTACTACTATTCTATGATGAATATATTATGGATATTTTGCTTTAGCTTCTGCACTCTGTTATTCTATTACTATACTTAGTATTGTGATGTGATTAGCATACTGGAAATGCCAACATTTGTGAACATGTATTGGATTTTTTACTTGCCATAATAATCTAATGTATGTATTAGTCTAATACTTAGGTTAAGTATTTTGCTCTTATCTTATGTATTGACTCTCGACCCTCCTCTTGGGTTGAATCAGCAGCCTTCAGATGTGTTGTAGTTCCAGCGATTTGGGGAGATGCGATATTCCTACTCGTGTGGCATGCTGCTTTGCCGCTGATTGATTATGTTATCATCTTTTGCGCGCGGTGATGAGGCGGGGCGCTACACCCCTCCCTTCTCCTCCATGATGTGGATGGGAGAGGACTTGCATCCTCTCCCAGCCCATGTCTACCATCTTCATCCTCCTCCTTTAAATTGAAGCATCAACCCTCCTCCCTCTCCATTTGCTCAATTGAATCTTCCTCCTCTCTAGAATCCTCAGCTTTCTTCCTTTTTTGCTTGTAGTCGAAGAAGAAGAAGCTCCTTCCTCTCAAGCTTCTACATAAATTAAAGTTCTCTTCCTCCATTCATTCCAAGTCCAAGATACATATTGTTATCACCTTCCTTGTGATACTTATTTCTCCATTTCTTTTGCAAGTCAAGGTATCTCTTTGGTACTATGACGACCCCAATATTGAGAATCACTTAACTCAATATTGATACATCACCATAATACCTAATACTAGATTAGAAGAAAGCTAATCCAAATCATTAGATATTATGTTTATCCAATGATTTAAAAGAGGGTCTTAAGTTAAGATGAGAGGGAAATTATAAATGGTATTTAGTAGTTTATAAGTATAGATGCAATACATGGATTTAAAAATGAGAGTGAAGTAGATTTAAGCATGTGACATAAGTAATAAGACATGTGATTGTAATTTAAATAATTGAAATAAATACTTACAATCTTAGATATGAAATTCTAAGTATTTGATGAGTATTTAACATGTGAATTATAAGTCTATATTTTTCAATAAAATTTCTAAGTTTAAAATTTCTTAAAAATTACGGCAGAGTCTCCTTTGTAAATGGCTAAGGAGACACCTGCAGAGTAGACATGCAAGACTTCCATTCCAATGGAAGTTATATTTTTAAAGAAAAGAACCTAAACTAACATGCACTCAATCTAATTTAACTCCAATTTTAATATATAGTTCAATCCATTTTATAAGATTGCTCATTTCCAATTCTAAAGTAGAGTTCAATCTATTTTATAGGATTGCTCACTTACAATTCTAAAATATTAAAGGGAGAAAATCACATATAAAATAATTGTCTACCCTAAGGTTTGCTTCATCACAACATTCAATATTCACATGTAAATATGCTAAGACTATTTCTTAGTTAAGAAACTAATTTCCAAATCTATAAACCATAGAATATACAACTAGTTCCAATTAATATTTTACATAAGTATACAACTAAAGACTTAATTAATATGCAAATTTTATATATTAGTGACCATTCAACCATTCAATACATTCATCCAGTCATTCATCACAAGCATTTAATATAAATTAAGCTCCAACAAGTGTAGTAAAATTAGAGTAAATGACATTGTTACAAACCAACAGTAATTTAAGGGAAAGGAAGAAATTTGATAACTCAGTTGAAGTTTTTATTAAGCTATAATTTTAATATATAATAAGCAGAAGCAGTTTAATTTTTAGCTCTTGGTCCAGCTCTACTAGCCTCCAAGTGCTCCTGATCTATCACATTTTGGCATTTAAATGTGATAGAGAAATGCCAAGAAATAGAAAATCTAGTTAGACTAAATAGTCTAAGCATAATTTAAGATCAGGCTAAACATGTTATTGGTATAATTGAATATCACTTCCTAATTAAAAAAATAAGCACAAGCATTGGTGCAATATGGTAAGCATACAAGTAAAGAAAAGTAAGTAAGAAAAGCAAAGTGAGTTAGAAGACTCACTTAAATATACATCATAGCCTGCAAATAGAACAAGAGTAAAAGCATCCTAAATAGACTAGAATTAAACTAATGTGCATATGAAAGTAAATGAAGTAAAGCATATATATGTTCAAATGAACTTATACTAAGTAAGGAAAAATGAAACAGTGAAATATTTAAATGTAATTTTACAATAATCACTGTAATCTAAATAAATTGTAATAAGTAAAGTACAGTTCTAATCATAGAAAATGCATAGTAAGAAAATTGAAGGAAGATCTTAGACTATTAGTCTAAAATTCACATAGTTTAGAACTATGGAAAGTAACATAGCTAAAAGCTACGGTGAGTCTTAACAATTTATAAGATTGAAGATCTCCCATGTTTATTAATTAAAGTTATTTTAATTTGAGCTCATTCTGTGGGCGTATTCAGAATGAAATAAGGTGTTAAACACGTTTGTTTAACAATTAAAGAAAAGCAGGGTCTACTTAAAACACTCACATTCACCCTCTAAGAATGTGAGGTCTCCTTATTACTCCATTTTTAGTCTGCCATAGACTGATCTACCATATAGACCCCTAGTAATTTTAATGTGAAAGTTTTATTCATGCACAATGTCTTATATGAATGATTCAAATGAAAAAGACTTAAAGTTAAGCAAGCATTCAAGGAAAATTAATAATTGTAACTAAGTGTATCCAAAGTTATCTAATTTTAATGATCTACTTAATGATTAGAGCTAATTAAGCTCCCAATTAACTTTGGGATATTGATCTCAAGTTAATTATAATATAATAGTAGTTGGGATTTTGAAAAATAGTAGATTCAATTCAATTAATATGATGTAATAAAATAATTTATAAATATAATTATTACTATTAAAAATTAGCTCTTAATCCCATCATAAACTATAAAATCTAATTACAACAATTAAATCAAGATTTAAGTGTCTAGTAGTAAAAGGTTAAGGTAAGAAAATATCTAACTTAAAAATTAGAACTAAGATAAGACCAATAAGATTCACTATGATTCACTAGCTAGGTTATAGTTTGAATGACCTAATCAAATAAATGTTAATCTAGCTAAGTTATAAGCAATTGTAAGGTTTAGGGTAAGTAGTTACTAGAACTTAAGAACTATAAGTTCTAAGTATTCTAATAATTGATGTTTAAGGAACTCAGTATGATTCCTAAGCTAATCTAAGTAAGTTAGGGATTCCTATTACTACATCTTAAAATAATTAAGAAGAAGCTTTAGGGATTATGATGAATAAAATAAGTTATAATCTAATCATTAAAGGTAGATCTAGTTAATTCACAAATCTACTAATACTAAGGCATTAAGATGACCTATTCTTAATGGTAAATTAGGTTACCCAATGGGTGAAACCTTGGTCTTATTAGTTTCTAGACTTTTCTTTTATTTTACAACTTATTTTGATTATTTTGTCCTTAAACCTTAGATTTAAGATAGGAGATTCATCCTATTAAGCTTGATTACTTAATAGGATTGACCTTAACTAGTAGATCACTTATAGAATAAAACCTAGAACTTAGGTCTTATCCTTTTTGGATTATGTGATTAAACCAAAATCTCGTAGTGTTTAATCTATAATCTATAAGTTTAGAAGATCTTGATCAGATCTTAACTAGAATGTCTAAATTCATAAAATTAGGACGTATGATTTATTGATTTAACTCGTAGTTGTCTATCTGATTAAATTAGATTAGAACCTGATCAGTTCTAATCCTTTTTAACTTATAAGGACGAGTTTCTGAGTTACACTCGATAGTAAGAAAATGGTGATCCTGAACTTGTGTAATTTGGAATAGTTAGAATGGCAAAGTAGAAAATAAATGATATCACCATGTTTAGTAGAGTCTCTTGCTTACTTTGATGATTATTGCTTACGCATTCCTTGATTTTCGTGCCATATTTCCTTGAGCATATCATACAAGATTTTGATGCAGGAATAAAATGTTAGGAAATATGGAGACTCCTTAGATTCCTTGTAAAAATATTAAAGTGATTAACGAGAAGATAATAATTTGATGTGTTTGAGCTGCCTCTCAGTATTGCCCTTTGACTGCCTAGTCAACTTATGTTACTTGGGGAAGGCCTCTATTTGGTTGTGTGTTGTTTGCCTAGTCTCCTTGTTAATACTAGGGGTACACCATTGGTGCCCTAGCCGTACTGGTGCTAGGAACCGCCCTAGCCGTACTGGTGCTAGGATCCTTCGATTATGCTGTTGATGCCTTAGTCGTACTGGTGCTAGAACCCGCCCTAGCCGTACTGGTGCTAAGAACCTTCAGCCTTTCTGGTGGGCTAGATTATCTCTTTTCTGTATAACAGATTGTACTCATATATTTATATGTAGTTGATGTTTGGTTACCTTTCAGTATTCTTATTCAGTAAGCTATTTCTTTGTACTGCTTTTATATATATTTAGGATATTAGAATCTTGCCGCTATTTATACTTACCACTGCTAAGTTTTTTTATTTAATTGGCATGTTTCTTTTGATCACTAGCATGTTTAGGATGTAGCATTTTTCTTACTGCACTTGGTTGATTATGTATATCTATATGCCTTACCTTGTTTAGCTCGCATGTGAGGCATGTCTTAGCCTCCCTTTTTGCTTTAAGTTATAAATGATGATTTATAGCTTTTACTTTTCTTTTGTATTGCTTGCTGCTCCCTTATACACATTATTGCTTAGAAGTTATAGAATGGTGATATTACTTAACACATTTAAAACTTATCAGCTTAAAATGTACTTAGACAATTGTCTAACCAGATTTTTCTTTTTTTGGCTGGGGCCCTACATTGTGAAACTGATAATGACAGACCCTCTTCAGTTAGATGAGCAGGAGTTAGGAATGGAGCCATACCCAGAGGAGGAGCCCATGGAAGAAGCTGCTGTTTAGCTTTTATTTTATATGTGAAGATGAGTGTATTTGCACTTTCTTTTATTTAAACTGTTAAATGATGTAATAATACATGTACTGTTGACTGCGTATTTAGATTTTATACTTATGTTCTGAGATATTTTTCTTTATACTCATGTTGTGATGCTTGGATGTTATGTATATTGAAAACTGCTTCCGCACTCTGTATGTTTACTTAGATAGTGACTGCATATTTGATTATATGCTTACTCCGTCCCTTATTAGGTAGATTATAGATTTCATCCTAATCCAATTACAAGTGAAGGATTAGCTAGAGTGGCACGCCATCCCTTAACTTAATTCTTGTAGATTAAGGGGTGGGGCGCCACAATTGGTATCAGAGAATTCCATAAGGTGTCAGATGAGAATTTGCATTCTTATCTACCTAATGGATGATTCTTCTGCCAACTCAGTCACTATGTCAGAATACATTAGAGTCACATCCAAGGGATCACAATGTCACACTCAGAATATAAAGTTGATAATCAGAATACACAAGCAGTGGTATCAAACAAAAATCTAAATGTTAACATAATTAGATACGCTAGGAAGACAGTTGAAAGGCATCACCAATGATTCAACGAAAGCTGGGAAAGAATTGTTCAATTTTACCGAGAACTCGGCATATATATAGAAGGGATATCAGATCCGGAAGTCAGGATGTTGACCCAATTGCTCCAAGAAAGCACATTCAGAGGGTATGATCTCCTCGCATTGGCTAGGCGATGGCTAATGATGACAGATGAAATAATGGGGGCGATGGAGATTGCAGACAATGTCAAGATTGCCCTAGTAACATGTCTCCTACATGATAGGGCTGGAAACTGGTGGTATGTCACCCTTAGAGCCCTCACCTATCAGTGCGAATGGTTACAGCGGGACGTCACCTACGAAGATTTCTGCCGTGCTTTTACGGCCCAATATATCAAATAGAAGTTTTAGTTTTATTCACATGCTATTGTATTCTCGCTGTAACCTGATTTTTTTTTAGAAACTTAAAAGTAATTTTCTTCATATCACTAATCTGAATGTCTAGGATACCGAGCGAACATGTCGGGATGCGATCTTTTTGCCCATTTTAAGGACAGGTGGGCATATGACGTATTCCTGGCAAGGAGATATTGGAGGGAAGTTTAGGGAGTCTCCCTAGCGGGAGCTAGCATTCTGGAAAGGATGCTGGAAGGTGCAATATATATGGGACTAGACTTCCCTATCCTGGCTAGAGAATAGTTACGCAGAGTGACCTAAGTGTTCGAGGAATTGGAATGCCCCGACGATACACGACTTGACATCCTGGAGATCCTCCTCCAAGATTATGCGGAGGAATGGTGGGCCCATGAAGTATGGAGGTTCGAGAGACGACACGCCTGCCGCCGCCGAACGCTGACATACGCTTACTTTGTCCAAGCCTTCACGAGGAGATACATAGGATAGATTCCGTGTTTTTCCCAACTGGCTGTCTTTTTCTTCTTGTAATCTATTTCCAATAATGTATCATCTATTTTCTGTTTAATAAAAGAGAAGATAAGCTGTTGCGCCATTTTCTTTTTTCTAAGATGCTGAACCTGTGCTGTCCTTAATTCAGATTCTAGCAAGACAAGATGAACCCCGGCTAAAGCCCTTTGCCTGCCCTGTCCAGCACCGCGTCCGGTGAGGTTAATGCCTTACTGGAGGCCGTAAAAGTGATGGTGGAATCCCACTAGTGTCAGGCGGAGGAGGCTGTAAAGGCCCAGGCCAATCAGGCAGAGCGCATGGAGCGCCTTCTGGTATCACAAATTAACCAGAATCGCTCGATAACAGCAGCCGCCTCAGCACCCCCGAGCTCCAACCAGCAATACACCCCGTCTGCTGACACATTATTATATAACTTCCTCTGTTTGAGGCCCCCCACGTTCAATGGGAACTCATCGGCTGTGGACACTGAAGATTGGTTGCGTATGATGGAGAAGAATCTGACTAGTATTAAGTGCCCAGAGACAGAGGTGATCCGGCTGGTCACCCACCTGTTATATGGGGAAGCCGAACACTGGTGGCATCAGATCCGCATCACCAAATTCGAGGGCACCAGCTTGGAAGATATTTCCTACGATGAATTTGAGAAGGTGTTCCGGGCAGAGTACATTCCCTTGTCTGAACGCCGCAGCATGGCGGAAGAATTCCTCAGGTTACAGCAAGGGGACCGTACCGTGGCTGCATACGATGCGGAGTTCCGGAGACTCGCCAGGTTCTCCTCGAACTTGGTACCCACGGAAGAGGACCGATGCCACCGGTTCCAAAGCGGTCTTCGGCCTTCTATACAAAACCAGGTTGTGCCCTTCCGTCTGACTGATTACCGGGAGCTGCTGGAAACCGCCAAAGTCACTGAAAGGTGTCAACAGGGAGAGGCGTAGCGGCTTGCCAACTCTGCCATGCAATGCTAGGAGAACCCAAAGTGGGCCCGGGTGTACCAAATCGAGGCAGAAGCCCCTACTGCGGTTCCTTACAATGGCTGTACTCGGCCGCACCCCTACGGCAGATGTTTCCATGGACAGCGGGTATGCTTCACCTGTGGTAGACCAGGGCATGGCTATACTCTATGCCAATATACTGATATGATTGACGGTACGCCAATCAACCGGGCGCAGGGCCAGCCTGTATTTGATCTCTACCGATGAGCCCCCACCACGACTACGGCACGTCCAGCCCTGCCGCCTCCTGCTCCTCGACGAGAGATGCCCCCTGCTTCTCATCCTAGCACCTCCAGGCAGCCAAGCAAACAGCCTTTCTACAATAGGCCCGTTGGTCAGGCGTGCGAATATGCTCTCACACCAACAGAGGCCACAGAAGATAATCATGTGGTGTCAGGTACACGCTTCTGAACTAATCCAGCATTTTCACTCAAATGTGCTTAATAGTAACTAGTAAATCCTCCATCTATAATTAGGTACGATATATATATAAATAGTAAGCCCTGTAACATTCTATTTGACAACTCCTTCGTCTTCGAAAACTGGACGAAATCTCTCAACTTACCGGTTCACCGCTTGACAACACCCCTAAGCGTGGGGCTACAATCTGGAGCCTAGCTTCAGGCTAGGATGTATACTTAAGTGAGTATTCTAACTCCCTTTGTTTTTCTTACTAACTTTTCCTCACTTGTATGCTTATTATATTGCACCCACGCTTATGCTTACTTTGTAATTAGAACGTGATATCCAATTATAATAATAACATGTTTAGCCAATCTTAAATTGTACTTAGATTATTTAGTCTAATCAAATTTTATATTTATTGGCTTTGTCCTATCACATTTAAATGCCAAAATGTGATAGAACAGGTACACTTGGAGGATTGTGGAGCTGGACCAAGCGCTAAAAATTAATTGCTTCCACCTATTATATATTAAATTATATAGCTTAATATAAATTTCAAGTGAGCTTTCAATTTCTTTCTTTCCTTAATATTACTATTGGTTTGTATTAATGTTGTTTACTTTACTTTTACTACACTTTGTTGGAGCTTAGTTTATAATTAAATGCTTGTGATGAATGAATGGATGAATGTATTGAATGGATGAATGGTTATAAATGTATAAAATGAATATTGATTAACCCATTAGTTGCATAATTACCTAGGATGTTAAATGGAATTAGTTGCATATTCAATTGTTTATAGAATTGGAAACTAGTTTCTTATCTAGGTAATAATCTTTACATATCTACATGTGAGCATTGAATGTTGTGATAAAGTAAGCCTTAGGTTAGACAATTGTTACAAATGTGATTTTCTCCATTTTAAACTTTTAGAATTGTAAATGAGCAATCTTATGAAATGGATTGAACTCTATTTTAGAATTGTAAATGAGCAATCCTATGAAATGGAATGAACTCTACTTTAGAATTGAAAATGAGCAATCCTATATAATGGATTGAACTATATACTAGAATTGGGGTTAAAATGGATTGATTATATATTAGCTTAGGTTGTTTTTCTTTCAAATTATAACTTCCATTGGAATGGAAGTCTTGCATGTCTATTTTGCAGGTGTTTCCTTAACCATTTACAAAGGAGATTCTGTCGAATTTTTAAGAAAATTTAGACTTAGGAATTTTATTAAAAAATATAGACTTATAACTCACATGTCAAATACTCATTAAATACCTAGAATCTCATGTCTAAGATTGCAAATAATCATTTCAATTATTTTTAAATTACATTATCATGTCTCCTTACAAGTATCATATGCTTAATTATATTGTATCTTCATTTATAAAATTACTTAATACTATTCATAATTTTCCTTCCAACTTAACTTAAGATCCCCTTCTAAATCCTTGGCCAAACACAATATCTAATGATTTAAATTATCTTTCTTCTAATCTAGTATTAGGTATTGTGGATACGTATCAATGTTGAGTTAAGTGATTCTCAATATTGGGATCGTCATAGTTGGTATCAGAGCCAAGTTGAGAACCTTAACTTAAGACAAACACATCCATTCATCCAAAAGCACACAACACAATATAGTAAAAATAAATAAATAACATCTTAGGACAGTAAATGCACTTTCAATTAAATAAGTGAATAAATTTCTAACTCAAACTTTAATTAAACTTTCACATGGCAGATCCTAGTGCTTAACTAAGACTTTATACTAAATTGTTTTTCCAATATTGGGAGTATGATCATTGGTATGGGTCAACATTTGGTAGAGTTTACTTGGGAGTATCTGCTGTAGGAGGTGATGTTCTGAATAAAATTTTGAGGTTTTGTGTATTTCAAGGCGATCATTTCCCTCAATTAGCTAGGGAATGGCTCTCTCATGCACCACGGTATTTGAGGCCATGGAATGCCCCAAACACTTAAAAGGTTCTGATTTGAGGCCATAGAAGTTAGCTAGAAGACTTTCGGACCATGAGAACAATTTTACTTAAAAGGTTCTGATTTGGAAGGTTGATGATGGGAGCACTTTCTCAAATCCATTTGAGATTAATGGTACTCCACCATACGGGCACCTTCCAAGAGCTTAGGAAAATTGTCATGATGTTGAGACATCAAATGACTTTTGATAGAATCTCTAAGATCAGATAGAAATCGAGTGACCTAGCCACTTCAGTATGGACTAGATTTGGAGTAAAGCGAGAGAGTTTATGGAAATTCATCTCATAATCGTGCACTGAAGGATTTTGCTAGGTAAGTTGCATGAAAACATTCTCTATTATAGTTTGGGTAGAAGGGGAAATGAATTCTTCACGGAACACCTGTTCAAATTCATCCCAGGGGATGTCTTCTATTTGAACCTCAGAGAAGCAAGTTTTCAATTCACTATCCCAACAGTACTCAGCTTCTTCGTGGAATAGGTAGGTTGCTAGGCAGAGATATTCGCTCTTCAGACACTTAATACTAGATAGTATCTTCTCAATGGCCTTCAGCCAATCAATGGCTTTGAAATGGGAAATTGAAGCATTGAAAGTTGGAGGGTTCAGACAAAGAAAGGTAAGAAGGTAGGCATTCACAATAGGGCCTGAGGATGGCTATGGAGTCAAGGGAAGTTCAGGAATAATGGGAGAAGAAGCTCGAGGAGGAGTTGGCCAGATTTGGGATGGAACTGGAGAAGGTTTGGAAAGGTTGCAGGATGAAGCCATCCTTGCTGCTGCACGTGTTTATGCTTTTACCATTACCTTCATCATGTCCAACAAGTTCTGCATTTGCTCAGTTTGAGAAGTTGTAGTGGAAGTAGGTTCTTCCACTATTGGTTCAATAGGAGTATTAGGATTTGAATCCATTCTAAAGAAAGAAAAAAAAACATCATTCAGAAATTAAAGAAGGTGATAAAGGGAAATTCTCACTAAAATTTAAAACATTTAAGAAATTACAAATTTTGGAGGAAAAGAAAGAGACATAAGTAAGAAGAAGCTATTTACAAAGCTACTAAAGGGAAAGAAGAAATAACAAAAGGAAGACTAGTACTACTAATTACAAAATTTTACATAAAATATGTTTTTAAAGTCTTCATAAGTGGGGGCACGATGAAGATGCCTACATCCATGAATGAGTACTCTATGCGCATGACACCACCAATTTATGGCATAATCATCAAAGAGTTCATCCAAAAATTGGAGGCGTAAGTATTCGGGGCATTCTATGGCCGCAAATACCGTGGTAACATGAGAGAGCCATTCCCTAGCTAATTGAGGGAAATGATTGCCTCGAAATACACAAAACTTCAAAATTTTATTCAGAATATCACCTCCTGCAGTAGATACTTCCAAGTAAACTCTACCAAATGTTGACCCATACCAATGATCATATTCCCAATATTGGAAGAATAATTTGGTATAAAGTCTTAATTAAGCACTAGGATTTTCCATTTGAAAGTTTATTTAAAATTTGAGTTAGAAATTTAAATCACTTATTTAATTGAAAGTGTGTTTACTATCCTAAGATGTCATTTATTTAATTTTACTATACTGTGTTATTTGCTTTTGGATGAATAGATGTGCTTGTCTTAACTTAAAGTTCTCAACTTGGCTCTGATACCAATTGTGATGACCCCAATATTGAGAATAACTTAACTCAACATTGATACGTCACCACAATACCTAATACTAGATTAGAAGAAAGCTAATCCAAATCATTATATAATGTGTTTAGCCAAGGATTTAGAAGAGGGTCTTAAGTTAAGATGGAAGGGAAATTATGAATGATATTAAGTAATTTTATAAATGAAGATACAATACAATTAAGCATATAATACTTGTAAGGAGATGTGATAATGTAATTTAAAAACAATTGAAATGATTATTTGCAATCTTAGACATGAGATTATAGGTATTTAATGAGTATTTGACATGTGAGTTATAAGTCTACATTTTTCAATAAAATTCCTAAGTCTAAATTTTCTTAAAATTTTCGGCAGAGTCACCTTTGTAAATGGTTAAGGAAACACCTGCAAAATAGACATGCAAGACTTCCATTCCAATGGAAGTTATAATTTGAAAGAAAATAACATAATCTAACATACAATCAATCCATTTTAACTATAATTCTAGTAGAGAGTTCAATCCATTATATAGGATTGCTCATTTCCAATTCTAAAGTAGAGTTCAATCCATTTCATAGGATTGCTCATTTACAATTCTAAATTATAGTCCAATCAATTTCATATGATTGCTCATTTACAATTCTAGAAGTTTAAAAGGGAGAAAATCACATGTGTAACAATTGTCTAACCTAAGGTTTACTTCATCACAACATTCAATGCTCACATGCAGATATGTAAGGATTATTACCTAGATAAGAAACTAGTTTCCAATTTTATAAGCAATTAAATATACAATTAATTCCATTTAACATCCTAGGTAATTATGCAACTAATGGCTTAATCAATATTCATTTTTAGACATTTATAACCATTCATCCATTCATTCATCACAAGCATTTAATTATAAACTAAGCTCCAATAAAGTGTAATAAAGTAAAGCAAACAACATTAATACAAACTAACAGTAATATTCAGGAAAGAAAGAAATTGAAAGCTCACTTGAAATTTATATTAAGCTATATAATTTAGTATATAATAGGCGGAAGCAATTAATTTTTAGTGCTTGGCCCAGCTCCACTAGCCTCCAAGGGCACCCAATCTATCACATTTTGGCATTTAAATGTGATTGGGAAAGCCAAGAAATAGAAAATTTTGTTAGACTAAACAGTCTAAGTATAATTTAAGATTGACTCAACATGTTATTGTCATAATTGGATATCACTTTCTAATTACAAAGTAAGCACAAGCATGGGTGCAATATAATAAGCATACAAGTGAGAAAAAGTAAGTAAGAAAATAAAGTGAATTAGAATACTCACTTAAGTATACATCCTAGCCTGCAAAATAGAATAAGGGTAAAAGCATCCTAAATAGACTAGAAATAAACTAATGTGCTTATGAAAGTAAATGAAGTAAAGCATGTATATGTTCAAATGAACTTATGCTAAGTAAGGAAAAGAAATAGTAAAGCATTTAAATAAAATTTTACAACATTTACTGTAATCTAAGTAAACTGTAAATAATTAAAGTACAATTCTAAATCATAAAAAATGCATAGTAAGAAAATTGAAGGAAGATCTTAACCTATTAGTCTAACATTCACATAGTCTAGAACTATGGAAAGTAACACAGCTAAAAGCTATGATGAGTCTTAATAATCTATAAGACTGAAGATCTCACATGTTTATTAATTGAAGTTATTTTAAATCTGTACTCATTCTGTGGGCATATTCAGAATGAAATGAAGAGTTAAACATATCTGTTTAACAACTAAAGAAAAGTGGGGTCAAATCGTAAAATATTCACATTCACCCTCTAAGAACGTGAGGTCTCCTTATTACTCCATTTTCAGCCTGCCCTAGACTGATTCACCATATAAACCCCTAGTAATTTTAATGTGAAAGTTTTATTCATGCACAATGTATTATATGAATGATTCAAATGAATAAGGCTCAAAGCTAAGCATGCATACAAGGGAAATTTAATAATTGCAACTAAGTGATATCCAAAATTATCTAATTTTAATAATATACTTAATGATTGGAGCTAATTAAACTCCCAATTAACTATGAGATATTGATCTCAAGTTAATTGCAAGTATAGTAATAGTTGGGGTTTTGAAAGTAGTATATTCAATTCAATTAGTATGATATGACAAAATAATTTATAGGTATAATTGGTATTATAAGAAACTAGCTCTTATTCACATCCTAAACTATCAGATTCAATTACATAATTAAATTAAGGTTTAGGTGTCTAATAGAAAGAGATTGGGATAAAGAAAATATCTAACTTAAGAAATTAGAAGTTAATGTGAGTTCACTAAAATTTACTAGAGTTCACTAGCTAGGTTATAATTTGAAGAATCTGATCAATCAAGTATTAATCTAGCTAAATTATAAGTAATTTGGAAGGTTTAAGATAAGTAATTGATAGGACTTAAGAACTATAAGTTCTAAGTATTCTAATAATTGATGTTTAAGGAATTCAATAGGATTCCTAAACTAATCTAAGTGAGTTAGGATTTCTAATACAAGCTCTTAAAATATTCAAGAGGAGGTTTTAAGGGTTAGGGTAAATGAACTAAGTTCTAATCTAGTCACTAAACTAGATCTAGTTGATTCACTAATCTATTATTACAAAGGCATTGAATCTATCTACACTCAATGGGTGTAACTAAATAAATTTAGGGATCAACTATAATTCAATTTTCAAATTAATCATAAAGTTTCTACCTTAGGGTTGAAAGGTGAATTAAGCACTTGGCAATTAATTTACATAATTAGAAAATTGAGAACTAAGCTCATATAATTGTAATCTAATTTGATAAGGGAGATAATAAATGTGACATATTAGCTATCCTAGGGTTTTATAAAATCTAAAATATGCTATCTAAGATTTAGAATAATCACAATAACACTAAGTAAGAGTCAAAAACCTAAAATCATAAATTATTGTCCAATGGAAATGATTTATATATAAATGAAATCCTTATATCATAAGGAGAAGAATGACACTAAGTATGTCAATTTTGAACAACTTTGGAAAAATTAGGGTTTTAATGACTCCTAATTAAGGTTAAAAAATGATTAAGAAAATTAGGGATCAAATATTAAATTTGATTTCATATTATTATTCCTCATATTTTTATGAGTGAAATGGACTATTTGATCATTTAATTTGGACATTAAATGATCAAATTAGGTCACATGAAATGATGAAATTAATTTTAAATATTGACTAATTAAAACATTTATCAAAATTAAATTTAAATTACATATTATTAATCTACTCATTTTTGTGATCAAAATAGTATATAATATTGTGTATTTTGGTTGAGTATAACCATAGTTATGATGAAACAAAAATTAAACATTTAATTAACATTAATTAAATGATATAATGAATGACTGATTGGTTGGAACTAAAAACACGACGGCACAGATTAATAGGGCACAAAAAACGGCGCTGACCGACACAATTTATGGTGCTAAAAATGGAATAATCATTGGCATGTGAAAATAGAAGGACACACGTCTTCTTATGGGGACGACGCGTGTCACTTCCATAGCATACGTAGCCGATTTAGAAAGGCGCAATCGAACTGGGATGGGTCGACCTGGTTCAGCGAAAAGGAGTGAACCGAGCGCTGAACCTTATCATCCCCTAAATTAACTGGAACAAAGACTCGAAAATTAGGGCGGGGATGATCTAGGCTGACCCGACGATTCCAGAACCCGATTCACACCATGGTATGAAGTACTCCTCACGATCGACTCATTCGACCGCTCATTGGGGTCAGAAGATAAAGGAACAACAATAAATCTGATGCCCTATATTTGAGGTAAATCTTAACTTATATTATTTTAGGGATTCTAATAAGAAGAATAACAATTAATCTTAATCTAGATCTAATAAGTTCTGGAAGAGCATTTTGGTATTAAGCATAGCAGTTTAAACTATTAGAGTAAGGAAGAAGTGGAAGATATGATACCTGGATAGAATACACTGGCCGAAAATTAGGGTTTTGCTATGGCTCACCAAATGCTAACTCCTAGAGCTCCACACATAGCTTGTGGCTTCCGCAACTGCTTTAGGGGAATTAGAATGAGTAGTGCAAGGCAAGGAAGGTAATAGCTATGGAATGGCCAGCTGGAGGTAGAGGACGGTCCTCGGTCTGATTACATTGATCGTGCGAGAGAGACGACAATGGAGAAGATTCAGACTGTTCGTTCAATTAGACGATCGAACAGTCAGATGCAGATCGGCGGACCGGGCTGATGGAGACCATCATACTTTAATTAAAAAGGCGCAATGGTTAAGATTGTGTCAGACCGCTGTCCTGTGTGCTGGTCTCACACGCGGGATCCGCACATTTTGAAATAATAACCAGATATAATTTTATTTATTAATGTCTATATTAATTAAATTAAATTCTTTATTTGAATATTAAATTAAACACATTTATTACTCAAAATAAAATAACCAAACGCACTCCAAAAAATCTCAAAGTTTCACCATTACCTAATTAAGATGTGCTGAACTCAAAAATGCAATCAGATTTTTGATTGGAGTTCAATTTAATTATCTTAATTTTCTGGGTATTTAAATATTATTAAAATATTCGGGGAAAATTTGATGACTTCCAAACACTTTCAAAATACCACCTCTAGCTAATTTGGGTGTGGTGAGTCCAATGGTGGACTTCGTTTTCAATTCTGAGAATTATCAGAAAACTAAGAAATATTAGAAATTGTCAAATGATCTCCAAATTGCTCAAAAATTGAAATGGAGACTTCTAATATTATAAGACTAATTAAAAAAGATTAGAGTCAATTAGATCACTAATTGATGGGTAATAGCACTAGGGTTGTTACAGACTCCCCTCCTTAAAAAGACTGTCGCCCATGATACATAACCAATAAAAATAAGGAAATTGAAAATACAAGGGAAGTCTAAAGAAACTATAACGAAATAAAAAGAACTAAATCTACGTGATTAAGAAAAGAATTCTGGAAACTTCTTTAGCATATCATCTTCTTTTTCCCATGTGGCTTCACCAGCTGGATGATTCTGCCAGTGAACTTTGATCATAGGAATGTTGTGGTTTCTTAACTGCTTTAGATCCCGCCCCAGAATCGCAATAGGTTTAACGATGAAAGTTAGATTAGGTTGCAGTTCCATTACAGGTATCTGAACTTGCTGGCTTGGATCTAGCAAACACCTCCTTAGTGATGAAACTTGGAACACATTATGTATAGCTAAGAAGTCTTTTGGCAACTCTAATCTGTAAGCAGATGTTCCAATTCTCTCAATCACTTTAAAGGATCCTAAATACCTTGGACTCAGCTTTCCAGACACACCAAATCTCTGCACACCACACATCGGACTAACTTTAAGATAAGCTCTATCGCCTACTTAGAACTCCAACTAACGATGATGAGCATCATGATATTTCTTCTATCTATCCCGAGTTGCAGTCATATTGTGCTTGATCAGTTGAACTTTCTTAGTGGTTTCTTTTACTAATTCGGAACCATAAAGTTGAGAGTCTCCTACTTCAATCCAAGCAACTGGGGTTGTACACCTCCTTCCATAAAGAGCTTCATAAGGAGCCATACTAATACTAGATTGATAGCTGTTATTGTAAGCAAACTCAACTAATGCTAAATGATCTTCCCATGATCCACCGAACTCTAGAACACAAAGACGCAAGAGATCTTTCAAGATCTGATTAACACGCTCAGTCTGACCATCTGTCTGGGGTGGAAAGCAGTACTCAACGCTAAAGTCGTCCCAAGTCTTACTGAACAACTAACCAAAATCTCGAAGTAAATCTACTGTCTCTGTCAGAAACTATACAGTTCAGTGTACCATACAAACAGATGATCTCCTTAAGATAAAGCTTAGCTAACTTCTCATTTGGATCTGTTTGATGAATAGCTAGAAAGTGAGCTGACTTGGTGAGTTTATTGACTATCACCCAAATAGAGTCAGAACCAGATCTACTCTTAGGCAAACCTACAATGAAGTCCATGGAGATATTGGACCACTTCCATTCAGGAATGTCTAAGGGTTTAAGAAGTTCACCAGGCTTCTGGTGTTCGGCCTTGACCAAGGAACAAGGATGGCACTTGGAAATGAAAATAGCTATATCCCGCTTCATGTCGGACCACCAAAATAATTGCTTGAGATCCAGATACATCTTACAACTTCCAGGGTGTGCTGCATAGCCAGAGTTATGAGCTTCAGACAATATCTGTAACTGCAAGCTTTTTGGAATCCATAATCTAGACTTCTGAAATACAACACCTTCATCATCAAGATGTAATTCAAATCTATTGCCACTAACAATTTCAGAAACTAACACAGAATAACTCGAATCTTCCTTCTGAGCTTTGACAATCTTAGATCTTAGAGAATCATCTGACTGAATAGCAAATAGTATGGTGCATAAATCAGCTTTACAACTTAGGGCATCAACTACTACATTAGCTTTACCAGGATGGTATTGGATTTCCAAATCATAGTCGCAAAGTAACTCCAGCCACCTATGCTAACGATAGTTAAGTTCTTTCTGGGTGAAGATGCACTTTAAACTTTGGTGATCAGTAAACATCTCACACTTAACTCCATATAGATAGTGTCTCCAGATCTTTAGAGCAAAAACTACTCCTGCAAGTTTGAGGTCATGTACAGAATAGTTCTTCTCATTAGGCTTAAGCTGTCTAGAGGCATAGGCTATTACATAGAAATCTTGCATCAGAACACAACCAAGCCATACCTTAGAGGCATCATTTTAAACTTGAAAATCCTTACCCTCATGAGGTAGTATTAGAACAAGAGCAGATGTCAATAACTGCTTCAACTTCTGAAATAATTCTTTACAGGCTGTGCTCCAGATGAACAGAACGTCTTTTCTAGTTAACTGAGTTAACGACAAAGCAATTAGAGAGAATTTAGGAACGAACCTTCTGTAATAACCAGCGAGTCCTAAGAAACTGTGGATCTTTGTTACAGATTTAGGTTGAACCCATTGTTGAACATCTTGGATTTTCTTTTGATCTACTATAATGCCTTCAACATCAATCACGTGACCTAGAAATATCACGGAGTAGAGCCAAAACTCACACTTAGAAAACTTAGCAAAAAGTTTATTCTCTCTTAACAATTCTAAAATGATACACGGATGCTCTTCATGCTCAGCGGCTGACTTTGAATAGACTAGGATGTCGTCGATGAAAATGATGACAAACTCATCGAGATACGCTTTAAGGATTCGCTGCATCAGGCCCATGAAGATGGAAGGAGCATTTGTCAGTCCAAAAGACATGACTAGAAACTCAAAATGCCTATATCAGGTCCTGAATGTAGTCTTGGAAACATCTTCATCCTTGACTCTAATTTGGTAGTAACCTGATCTTAAGTCAATCTTGGAGAAGATCTTCACTCTGGCGAGTTGATCAAACAAATCATCGATCCTAGGGAGAGGATACTTATTCTTCAAAGTCACTTTATTAAGCTCACCGCAATCTATACACATCCGCATTGAACCATCCTTCTTCTTGACGAATAGGACAGGAGCTACCCAAGGTGACATGCTTAGGCGAACAAATCCTTTCTCTAACAACTCTTACAACTACTCTCTAAGCTCTTGTAATTCTTTTGGAGCCATTCTATAAGGAGCCTTAGACTTAGGTTGAGTTCTAGGGACAAGTTCAATAGAAAACCCTACTTCACATAGAGGAGGTAGTCCAGGCAAGTCTTCAGGGAACACATCCAGGACCTCTCTAATGATGACAGTCTCTTCTGGACTACTTACTTGCTTTTCTTCACCGATTAAATTACTAGAATTGCATAGCAACCTTTACTAACGAGACACTTGACTTCAACGACATTAATTAAGGATGCAGTCAAACCAAGTTTCCCTACAAACACTTCAGGGTTCTTTCCAACCTTAAGTGAAAATCACTTACGGAAGCAATCTATTACGACATTTAACTTAACCAATTAATTCCTAAGATTATGTCAAAATTTGTAATGGGCATAACAATAAGTTTGGATTGGAAGAATTGGTTATTGATTGGGATGTCTACCAAATAGAACTCATTAACACACATCTCAGCACCAGATGACATTTGAACTATTAAAGGACTGCCTAGGATGAAATGTTGAAGATTTAAGAAAGAGGCACAACTCACTGACATGAAAGAGTGACTAGCACCAAGGTCAAAGAGAGTGTCATAGAACTGATTTTTAATAATTAGAATTCCTATAGCAGGGAAAATAAATTCTAATTACGATAACAAAATTTAAAGTAAGAAAATGATGAAATTAAACATTACGGAAGGAAAATGAAAAATAGAAAATAAGAAATTAAATTTAGAATGTACCTGTGACCACACTATTATCCTCAAGGGCAGCTGTAGAAGACAGAGCGTATACCCTTAGTATTGCAGGTGGTTGAGCAACAGACTTTCCCTTTTCCTTCATACTGTAGCGGCCTTGCTTGGAGGAAGATGGAGGTACTCCCTTTTGATGCTGACCACTTCCACCAGTAGGGGGAGGCATTAAGCCAAGTGCTGGCGCTTGAGAATTTAAAGGAATTGGATTCTGAACAGAACCTTGACGATTGATCTTCACCTTATCCACAGTCCAGCTAGCATGACAATCCCAATGTTTATGACTAGTTCTGTCGCATACGTAACACCTACAACTTTGTGGTACCACTTCCCATAAGGATAGAGTCTATTACATACTGCTCTTGGTCTTCCTTGTTGGCCTTGCCTAGGGTTTTGGGTAAGATTTTGATTTGGGTTCTAGCTAGAAGTTAGATGGAACCATGAGAACAATTTCTCTTAAAAGGTTCTGATCAGGAAGGTTGAGGATGGGAGTGCTTCCTCAAATCCATTTGAGATTGATGGTACTCCACCATACGAGCACCCTCCAAGAGCTTGGGAAAATTATCATGATGTTGAGACATTAAATGACTTTTGACAGAATCTCTAAGACCGGACAGAAATTGAGTGCACTTAGCCACTTCAGTATGGACTAGATTTGGAGCAAAGCGAGAGAGTTTACGGAACTCCATCTCGTAACTGTGCATTGAATGATTTTCCTGGGTAAGTTGCATGAAATTATTCTCTAATATAGTTTGGGCAGAAGGGGGAATGAATTCTTCACGGAACACCTGTTCAAATTCATCCCTAGGGATGTCTTCTATTTGAACCTCAGAGAAGCGAGTTTTCAACTCATTATCCCACCAGTACTCGGCTTCTCGATTGGAATAGGTAGGTTACTAGGCGGAGACATTCACTCTCTGGACACTTAATACTAGAAAGTGTATTTTCAATGGCCTTCAGCTAATCTATGGCTTCGAAATGGGAAACTGAACCATTGAAAGTTGGAGGGTTTAGACGAAGAAAGGTGAGAAGGTAGGCATCCACAATAGAGCCTGAGGATGGCAGTGGAGCCGAGGGAAGTTCAGGGATAATAGGAGAAGAAGCTTGAGGAGGAGTTGGGCAGATTTAGTATGGAACTGGAGAAGGTTGGGAAAGGTTGCAGGATGAAGCCATCCATTATGCTACACGTGTTTGTGCTTCTACCATTACCCTGATCATGTCCAACAACTTCTGCATTTGCTCAGTTTGATAAGTTGTAGTAGAAGTAAGTTCTTCCACTATTAGTTCAATAGGAGTATTAGGATTTGGATCCATTCTAAAGAAAGGAAAAAAAAATATCATTTAGAAACTAAAGAAGGTGAGAAAGGGAAATTCTCATTAAAATTTAAACCTTTTAAGAAATTACAATCTTTGGAGGAAAAGAAAGAGACGTGAGTTAGAAGAAGCTATTTACAAAGCTACTAAAGGGAAAGAAGAAAGAGCAAAATGAAGAATAGTACTGCAAGTTACAAAATTTTGCATTAAATATATTTTTAAAGTCTTTATAAGTGGGGGTACGATAAAGATCCCTACATCCATGAATGAGTACTCTATGCACATGACACCACCAATTTATGGCATAGTCATCAAAGAGTTCATCCAAAAGTTGGAGGTGTAAGTGTTCGGGGAATTCTATGACCTCAAATACTGTGGTAATACAGAAGATCCATTCCCTAGCTAATTGAGGGAAACAATCGCCTCAAAATACACAAAACCATAAAATTTTATTCAGAACATCACCTCCTACACCAGATACTCCCAAGTAAACTCTACCAAACATTGACCCATACCAATGATCATACTCCCAATATTGGAAGAACAATTTGCTATAAAGTCTTAGTTCAACACTAGGATCTACCATCTGAAAGTTTAATTAAAGTTTGAGTTAGAAATTTAAATCACTTATTTAATTAAAAGTCTGTTTACTGTCCTAAGATGTTATTTATTTATTTTTACTATACTGTGTTGTTTGCTTTTGAATGAATGGATGTGTTTGTCTTAACTTAAAGTTCTCAACTTGGCTTTGATACAAACTGTGACGACCCCAATATTGAAAATCACTTAACTCAACATTGATATGTCACAACAATACCTAATACTAGATTAGAATAAAGCTAATCCAAATCATTAGATATTGTGTTTGGCCAAGGATTTAGAAGAGGGTCTTAAGTTAAGATGGAAGGGAAATTATGAATAGTATTAAGTAATTTTATAAATAAAGATACAATACAATTAAACATATGATACTTGTAAGGAGACATGATAATGCAATTTAAAAACAATTGAAATGATATTTTGCAATCTTAGACATGAGATTCTAGGTATTTAATGAGTATTTGACATGTGAGTTATAAGTCTACATTTTTCAATAAAATTCCTAAGTCTAAACTTTCTTAAAAATTTTAGCAGAACCTCCTTTATAAAAGGTTAAGGAAAGACTGCAAAGTAGACATGCAAGACTTCCATTCCAATGGTAGTTATAATTTGAAATACAACCTAAGCTAACATACAATCAATCCATTTTAACTCCAATCCTAGTATAAAGTTCAATCCATTACATAGGATTGTTCATTTCCAATTCTAAAGTAGAGTTCAATCCATTTCATAGGATTGCTCATTTATAATTCTAAAATAGAGTTCAATCTATTTTGATAGGATTGCTCATTTATAATTCTAAAAGTTTAAAATAGAGAAAATCACATGTGTAACAATTGTCTAACCTAAGGTTTACTTCATCACAACAATCAATGCTCACATGTAGATATGTAAAGATTATTACCTAGATAAGAAACTAGTTTCCAATTCTATAAACAATTGAATATACAACTAATTTCATTTAACATCCTAGGTAATTATGCAACTAATGGATTAATCAATATTCATTTTTATATATTTATAACTATTCATCCATTCATTCATCATAAGCATTTAATTATAAACTAAGCTCCAACAAAGTATAGTAAAAGTAAAGGGAACAACATTAATACAAACCAACAGTAATATTAAGGAAAGAAAGAGATTGAAAGCTCACTTGAAATTTATATTAAGCTATATAATTTAGTATATAATAGGCGGAAGCAATTAATTTTTAGCGCTTGGGCCAGCTCCACTAACCTCCATGTGCACCGGATATATCATATTTTGGCATTTAAATGTGATAGGGCAAAGCTAAGAAATAGAAAATCTGATTAGACTAAATAATCTAAGTACAATTTAAGATTGGCTGAATATGTTATTGTTATAATTGGATATCACTTTATAATTACAAAGTAAGCACAAGCATGGGTGCAATATAATAAGCATACAAGTGAGGAAAAGTAAGTAAGAAAAATAAAGTGAGTTAGAATACTCACATAAGTATACATCCTAGCCTAAATAGAACAAGGGTAAAAGCATCATAAATAGGCTAGAAATAAACTAATTTTCATATAAAAGTAAATGAAGTAAAGCATGTATATGTTCAAATGAACTTATGCTAAGTAAAGAAAAGAAATAGTGAAGCATTTAAATGAAATTTTACAATATTCACTGAAATCTAAGTAAACTGTAAACAAGTAAACTAGAGTTATAAATCATAGAAAATGTATAATAAGGAAATTGAAGGAAGATCTTAGATTATTAGTCTAAGATTCACATAGTCTAGAACTATGGAAAGTAACATAGCTAAAAGCTATGATGAGTCTTAGCAATCTATAAGATTGAAGATCTCACATATTTATTAATTGAAGTTATTTTAAATCTATACTCATTCTGTGGGCATATTCAGAATGAAATGAGGAGTTAAACATGTCTGTTTAACAACTAAAGAAAAGCGGGGTCAAATCCTAAAACACTCACATTCACCCTTTGAGAATGTGAGGTCTCATTATTACTTTATTTTCAGGCTGCCCTCACCATATAAACTCCTAGTAATTTTAATGTGAAAGTTTTATTCATGCACAATGTATTATATGAATAATTCAAGTGAATAAGAGTCAAAGCTAAGCAAGCATTCAAAAGAAATTCAATAATTGCAACTAAGTGATATCCAAAGTTATCTAATTTTAATGATCTACTTAATGGTTAGAGCTAATTGAGCTCCCAATTAACTATGTGATATTGATCTCAAGTTAATTATAAGTATAGTAGTAGTTGGGGTTTTGAAAGTAGTAGATTCAATTCGATTAGTATGATATAATAAAATAATTTATAGTATATTTGGTATTATTAGAAACTAGCTCTTAATTACATCCTAAACTATCAGATTCAATTACATAATTAAATCAAGGTTTATGTGTCTAATAGAAAGAGATTAAGATAAAGAAAATATCTAACTTAAGAAATTAAAAGTTAATATAAGTTCACTAAAATTTGCTAGAGTTCACTAGCTAGGATATAATTTGAAGGATCCAATCAATTAAGTATTAATCTAGCTAAGTTATAAGCAATTAGAAGATTTAAGATAAGTAATTGATAGGACTTAAGAACTATAAGTTCTAAATATTCTAATAATTGATATTTAAGGAATTCAATAGGATTCCTAAACTAATCAAAGTGACTTAAGATTTTTAATACTAGCTCTTAAAATATTCAAGAAGAGGTTTTCAGGGTTAGGGTAAATGAACTAAGTTCTAATCTAATCACTAAATTAGATCTAGTTGATTCACTAATCTATCATTACAAAGGTATTGAATCTATCTACACCCAATGGGTGTAACTAAATAGATTTAGGGATCAACTATAAATCAATTTGCAAATTAATCATAGGGTTTCTACCTTAGGGTTGAATGGTGAATTAAGCACTTGGCAATTAATTCACATAATTAGAAAATTGAGAACTAAACTCATATAATTATAATCTAATTTGATAAGAGAGATAATAAATTTGACATGTTAACTATCCTAGGATTTTATAAAACTTAAAATATGCTATCTAGTATTTAGAATAATCACAATAATACTAAGTAAGAGTCAAAAACCTAAAATCATAAATTATTGTCCAATGAAAATAATTTATATATATATAAATGAAATCCTTATATCATAATGAGAAGAATGACACTAAGTACTGGACGAGGCCATTCACTTAGCTACACGCGTTTGTGCTTCTATCATCACAAGGATCATTTCCATAAGATTCTTCATCTCATCAGTTTGAGATGTAGTGGTAGAAGTAAGTTCTTTCACCACAGGTGGAATAGGGTTATCTGAATCAAGATTCATTCTAAAGAAAGAAAAGAAGACACAATTTAGGAACTAAAGAAAATGGAAAAGGATTCTCATTAAAACTTAGAAGATTTAAGAGATGCAATTTTTATAAGAAAGAAAAGAACAAAATAAGATAGAAGTCATTCATAAGAAACTACTATACTATGGAAAACTAGTACAAAAAGGAAGCTAGTACAGTTATTTACAGAACTTTGCATAAAACATAAATTCAAAGTCCTTATAAGTAGGGGTATGATGGAGGCGTTTACTTCCTTGAACTAGCACTTTGTATGCATGATACCACCAGTCCTCAATTGGAGAAGAGTTCATCCAAAATTTGAAGGCGTATGTGATCGAGGCAAGTTATGGCTTCAAATATCGTAGTGACTCGTGAAAGTTATTTTCTCACCAACTGCGGGATACTGTTTCCTCAAAATACATAATACTTTAAAATTTTGTTAAACACTTCACCTCCTTCTTCAGATACTCTAACGTATTCCCAACCATAAGTTGAGCCAAACAAATGATCATACTCCCAATAGAGGGAGAATATCCTAGTGAAGTAGTTTAGTTCACTCTCATAGTCTGCCATCTGTGAGTTTGAGTGAAGTTTATGTTAGAAATTTAAATCAATTATTGGATTAGTCGTGTGTTTACTATCCTATGGTGTTATTTTTAATTATTTTTACTATTTTATGTTGTTTGCTTTGGATAAGTAAATATTTTTATCTTAACTTAATGTTCTCAACTTAGCTTTGATACCAACTGTGATGACCCCAATATCAGATAAGAGATTAACCCAATATTGGAGTGTCACCATAGCATCTAATACTGAATTAGAAGGAAGCTAACCCATTTACTAGATGATGTGTGGCCAAGAATCTTTGTGAGGGTGCTAAGTTAAGAATGGGAGGATGTAGAAAGAGAAGGAAAGTATATGAATAAAGGTAATTACAAATATATGTAAGTAAAATTTATTTGCAAGTACAAGTAAAAGAAAAGAATCACATGCAAATGGAAATTTACATATCAGAAGGAAATGTGCATATTCATCCATCCATTTATCCAAACTAAGCATTTATATATGAAAATAAAACCATCATAGAATAAGTAAAAATAAATACAAAAATTAGATTATTACAAACTTGAAATTTAAAGAGTAATAATAAAAGTTCACTCTCTCACAACTAGTAAAAGTAAGCAAATATGTGAAAACAAATTTTTATATTCTTCAAGCACTAGGTCCAACTCCACTTGTATTATATTGCTCCTGATCTATCATATTTTGATATTTAAATATAATAGGGCAAAGCCAAGAAAAGAAAAACTATAGTTAGACTAAACCGTCTAAGCACATTTTAAGATTAACTGAATATTTATAAATTTAATTGGATATAACAAGCTAATTTTACAATTAAATTAAGCAGCGGATCATTTAAAAGCATTCAAGTAAGGAAATGAAGTAAATGTAACTATTAGAAAAAATAGTAGTAAAGAAAAAGGAGTAAAAGAGCTCATAAGTATAATCGTTCTTGCCTGCAACTAAAAAGGTAAGGAAAAATCATCCTAAATAAGGCTAAAAACTACTAAAATGCATTTGAAATTAAATGAAATGAAAATATGAATATGTTCAATAGAAATTATGCTAACTAAGAAAGTAAAGCAGTGAAGCATTTAATTGGAATTAAAACAATATATACTATATTATATATGAACTGTAAATAAGTAAAGTACAATACTAAAATAAAAATGCAAAGCATAGTAATCAAAAGAAAATATTAGCCTCTTGGCCTAAGATATACATAGCTTAGGACTATATAAAGTAACATAGCTAAAAAACTATGATGAGATCTTACTATTAATAAGATTGTAAAATAGCTCATATTTTATTAATTGAAGTTATTTTATAAAAATACTCATTCTGCGGGTACATACAGAATAAAGCGATGAGTTAAGCACGTCTGCCTAACTGGTAAAGAAAAGCGGGATTTCAAAAAAATAAACACTCACATTCATCATCTGAGAATGTGAGGTCACCTTATACCTCTTATTTAGCATGCCCTTGGCCATCCAGCAATATATAAACCCATATAGTCTTATGAAAGTTTTATTTATGCATAAATGTTATATGTATGTTCATATAATAGGCTCAAAGTTAAGCAAGCATTCAAAGAATTTCAAATAATTATAAATTATGTGATATCCAAAGTTATCTAATTTTAATTATCCACTTAATAATTGGAGTTAATTGAACTCCCAATTGACTTAGCGATATTGATCTCTAGTCAATTTCAAGTAATAATATAAGTAATTGAAGCATTGGAAAATATATGTTTAACTCAATTTATGGAATAGCAAAATAATTTATAAGTATAATAATACCAAATGAAACTAGTCCTATCCTTATCCTAAATTATTTGATTGAAATATGTTAATAAAATTAAGACTTAGGAAACTAGTTAGAAAAAATTAAGGTCAATGAATTATTATACTTGAAGAAAATGGAAGTCAAAATTCTACATGCTAAACTCATCTAATTAGGTTGTAATTGGAAAGTTCTACCCAAAACAATCACCAATCTAGCTAAGATCAAGTAATAGTAGAAGTTTAAGTGTATGGGAAAGAAAGGATTGTAAGCTACAAGCTCTATGTTTATTATAGGTTGTAGAATAAAGGAATCTATGGGATTTTTAAATTATAATAATGAACTAAGGACTCCTACTTCAAATCTCTAAAGAACTTAAATGAGGATTTAAGAACTAAAGGTGAAGTGAGTTAGAATCCATTACAATTGTTAAGAACTAATTCTAATAAATTCATAAATTATAATCACACATGCAATTAAGTTAACTACACTAATTGGGTACATTAACAAATCCTATAGTATTTCTCATAAGGTTGAAAATCAAATCAAGTATTTTTGCTAAATACACAAGCATCTAATTTATGAAAAACTAAATTCATAAACCCTAAGTATACTTGTAAGGATAAAATGAGTTAGGACTTTATTCCTAGCAAGGCTGAAGTGGTTGCAATAGCTGATAAGATTTAAGAATGCCGCCTTAAATGGTTCAAGCATATTAAGTGTAGACTAGTCAATGCCTTAGTTAGAAAAATTGAGTTTATAAATTTGCCTATATTAAAAGGGGAAATGTGACATATTTGCTGTCAAAGGGCTTAAATACTTATAATGTGCAAAATTAGAAATTATGAAATTGCAAATTTACCTAATTTAAGGAGTTAAATATCTAAAATCTCTAATTGTTGTCCAAATGGAATGCTATATATATCAATAAAATCCTTATAGTATAGGGAGAAAAATGATACTAACTAGGTCAAATTTGGACAACTTTGAGATTTTAGGATTTGGGAGGACTCCTAATTAGGGTTAAAAAATAATTAATAAATTTAAGGATCGAAGCGTAAATTTGATCTCATATTATTTTTATACATATTTTTGTGAGTGAAATGGACTATTGAAGTGTTCAAATTAGAAATGAATTAATCAAGTTATGCTATAAATAAGAATTATGTTAATTTGGAATTAATTAATTAAGCTAAAACAATGATTAAATAAAATACTCATCAAAATAGGAATTAATTATCGTATTATTGTTCTATGTGTTTCCTAATAGAAAGGGTATATAATAACATGTTAATTGAATGATTAAAATTAAAGTTACACAATTAATGAATTTATATAAATCAATTATCATTATAAGATTAATATTCAAATAATTAATAGCACATTATACTTATCATTTCCCGTCCCGCCTTTTTGGTCATTTATAATGGGACGTGAATTAATTTGACAACCCATTAGAATTACCTATTAATTAAGTCAGCCCGCCATTATTCTTTAATAATTCGGGCCCGATAGTTATATGGGCTGAAATCTTCTCACTGGCCCACAGCACAAATACTGGCCCGCACGTGGATTGTGATTACGGTCCAGGCTCCATCTTTTCCCTGTCGAGCGGAGAGACGGGGATGGGAGAATGAGAGGAACGAACCTTAGAACTTTTGAGTCCCACAGAAAACTCAGAGAAAGGAAATTTTCAAAGTGCAAATCGAAAGTTTAATGGAGTTTAGGATTGAAGGTAAATAATGGTATAAGTAGATACACTTTTGATCATCTCAAAAAAAACAGTCATATAAGCTTATTGGAAAGAGTAATATACGCAGAAATAAAAAAAAATTGAAATTGGGCTAATTTAAATTGTATCGGCTTCAATAGAATATAAACAATCATTGTCATAACATTTATTGAATCTCAGAACTCGAATGAAAATAAAGAGCAGGAAAAACATTTTTTTTTTAAGTTCATGAGCTCAATCTATCATTACGATCAATGATTAATTAAATACGATCCAAAATTAAAATAAAAAGAAATTTTATAGCATAGGTAAAGGTCAAATGGAGTACTTGGAGGTTTCTCCTTCAGCTTCAAATCGAATTGGAATGAAGTTCAGCAAGAAGGAAGCAGCTCCGATGGGATCTTCAGCTCGCAGAACACTCAACTGCTCTCAGCAAGAGGAAGAAAAGAAAAATGAAGGATGAAAGTGTTTCCTTAGGGCAATCAGAAGGATAAGGCTTGGCTGGAGGTGAGGACGCCGTAAACCCACTCCTCTGGCGCAGCAGAGGTACGATAGGAGAAGATGCACAGTGGGATTATCCTGGTCGTTCGTTCCATCATTTGATCGAACGGCCAGGTTTGCTTTGGCGGATCGGGTCATTTCTGGACCGTCGGAGCTACCTTATAATCGGCGGAACGGTCCAGATCGAGTTGAACGGTAATCGGTTATTCGAAGAAAACAGTGGAATTGCACTGTTTCAATTTAGGCCGTTTGGATTATTTACTTAATATATAAATTAATTAATTTAAATATATTATTTAGTTATTTTATTTATCCTATTTATTTAATCAAAATTAAAAATTTAAACGCACTCCAAAAAATCTCAAATTTTCAACTTTACTTAATTGAGGGGTGAGGAACTCAAAAATAAAATCGAATTTTTGATCGGAGGTCAATTTAATTATCATAATTTTTTGAGTATTTAAATAATATTAAAATATTCGCGAACAAATTCGGTGACTTTTAAACACTTTTAAAATACCGCCCCTAGCTAATTTAAGGGTGATGAGTCCAATGACGGACTCCATTTCTTATTATGAGATTTAAATAATTTAAGCATTTTCAGAATCATTAGAAAAATTAGGAAATGTTGAAAATTAGCAAACGATCTTTAAATCGCATAAAATTTGAGGTAGATGTTCTTAACACTATTATAAGAGTAATGAAAAATAATTAGAGTCAATTATGTTACTAATTGACGGGTAACGACTCCAGGGTTGTTACATTTTATCTCCTTAGAAATTAAATGAATTAAACTGAATATTCTTTTGTTCTATTGAAAATGAGGAGAATTGATTGTATTTTGAATTAATGACTGCTGTGAGAAGAAAAAGGAATTGAAATTTTTGGCCTTCCCTATATTGCTTTTAATGCTTATTCCAGGTTGAAATCATGAAGGGCGCTACGGCGCGCTGTAACGATTTTGCTTTAGAACATTTATTAAGTAAATGCCCGCCGTGGTACGCGATAGCGCTGAGCTCTCGAGTTTGTGTCCGCTGCGGCGCACGGTAGCGCAAAACTCTCTGTATTGTACTTGCTACGGTGCGCAGGAGCACCGAGCTCTCTGGTTTGTGTCAGCTGCAGCGCGCGTTAGTGCCAAGCTCTCTGTTTGATTACCACAACGATACGCAATAGAGAAATGTTTTTTGATTACGTTATGTGAGTTTATGCTATGGCGTGCGATAGCGTTGAGCTCTCTGTCTTGGCCCGCTGCAGCCCTCGATAGCACCGAGCACTCGGTCTTGGTCCGTTTATGCGTGCTGGAGCGCGCCACAATGATTTTTTTCCAGAATTCCTTATTTCAACCCAGATTCAGTTTATCTTTTCTTTTACCTTGAAAATAGTGAAAGCACATCAAAGTATACACTTCTAGCAAAAAAGTATTTTTTTGTATTATCTTATTTTATTATAAATCTTAGATTTATCAAGTACCTCTGTTGCAATTTTATAACTCTTGTGGATCTTCAAATTTTTAGGGTTAGTTTCAACTGACTACTTGAGTCTAATGGAATAAAAGCTAAGACTTAGTGTGGCGCCCCACCCCTTAATCTGCATAGGTTTAAGCTAAGTGGTGGTGTGTCACTCTAGCTAACCCTTCACTTATCATTAGATTAGGATGAAATCCATAATCCACCTAATAAGGGAAGGAGTGAGCACAGAATAAATTATCAGTCACTATCATATAAAAATATACAGAGTGCAGAAGCGATTTAAAAATGAGTAATATCCAAGCATCACAGTATACATAGCAGAAAAATAACTCAGAATAAAAGCATAAAATAATTCAAATTCGCAGTCATAGGTACTTGTATCATTACATCATTTTAAAGTTTAAGAATGAAAGTGAAAATATGCTCATCCTCACATACTAAGTAACTAAATGTCCTCTGGCTCAAGCTGCTGCACCTCCTCTAAGTAAGGCTCTTCCTCAGGTACCGAATCCTCAAGCTGCTCTATACCTGACATTGTCAGTTTCACAATGTAGGGCCCCAGCCAAAAAAAGAGAAAATCTTGTGTTAGACAATTGTCTAAGTACATTTTAGGCTGATAAATTTTACATATTTTACAATATCACCATTTTACAACTTCTAAGCAACAACTACATCCAATAATAGGAGCGACTAGCAGAACAATATAAAAGGAAAAGCTATAAACAACATTTATAACTTTAAGCAAAAAGGAGGCTAAGGCATGCCTCAAATATAAACTAAACAGGAAGGGCATATATATATAACTAAACAAGTACTGAAAGAAAATACTGCATCCTAAACATGCTGGTGATCGAAAGAAATATGCAAATTTAATAACATAATTCAGCAATGATACATATAATAGCAGCAAAATTCTAACATCCTAATATATATAAGCTGAACAAAGGAATAACTGACTGAATAAAAATACTGAAAAGTAGCCTAAATATCAAAAGTGTACATGAAACTCTATGTACTAACTACCATATAAGAATAATTGGCCAATATGGCCCATACATATCCATCTATTCCCATAGCCTTTCTGGGCTAGGGCAACATATCTCAATAATACTATGTGACTGAAGTGACAGATAATACTATGCAACATCTTTTAGTTATTTTACTTTTATTTCTGTGGATAATTTCAGAAATAACTAAGGAGTCAAGTACGTCTGCAAGACTAAATGGGTCCCATGCCTAACACACTCTCCTCAATGAGTAGTGTTAAGCATCCTGATCTCACCTTACCCCTATCCATTGGAGTAAATGTGCACCAAATCCACCATGAACTGGACCTAAATGCAAATGTTTTCCTAATTTTCTAAGTTTTCATTTTCATGCAACAATATTTTCTTGTATGACATGTCCAAGGAAAATGGCTCAAATATCAAGGAATGCGTAGCAACAAAATATCAAAAGTAAGCAAGGGACTCTACTAACATGGTGATATCATTTGTTTTCTAATTATCCATTCTAGCTATTCCAATTTATACAAGTTCAGGATCACCGTTTTCCTACTGTCGAGTGTAACTTATAAACTCGTCCTTATGAGTTACAAAATATTAGGAATAGCTAGGTCATAATATGCTTAATCAAAGTCGACTATAAGAGTTAAATAATAAATCATCATGACCTAATTAATGATTTTAGACGCTCTATACTAAGCTCTAATCAAAACCACTAAACTATAGATTATAGATTAAATACCCCGAGATTGGGTTTAATCATATAATCCAAGAAGAATAAGGCCTAAGTTCTAGGTTCCATTTTAAAAGTGATCTACAAATTAGGGCCAATCCTATTAAGTAATCAAACTTAATAGGTTGAATATCATATCTTAAATCTAAGGTTAAAAGACAAAATAATCAAAATAAATTGAAAAATTCTAGAAACAAATAAAACCAAAGTTTCACTCATTGAGTAACCCATTTACTCATTAAATGAACTCTAACATAAGATCTAGTCCTAGTATTAGGAAAGATCCTTAAGTGAGGTGTAAGATCCTAATAAAAGACTTAGAAGGATTTTCAAGTGTCTGACAAATTGACCTAAATACTAATTTTTCTCACTTAAATGATTCTAATATAGTTCTAATGTTAGTTTTAATATTTTAAAAGATTAATTAAAGTTTAAAGGTACTTAACTTAACTTTTGGGCAAAATGACCATTTTGCCCTTACTTAAGGGCCTAAAAAGTCAACTTTTGACTTAAGGGTCTAAACTGAAGTTTTTTAGTTCCAAATGATTCCTTACTGTCTAACTTGAAGTTTGACAGTAAGTATGTCCAATTTGGCAAGAAACATGTCCTATAGGTTCAAACTAAGATTTTTGACTTAAGGGCATTTCAGTAATTTTTACTCTAATAAAACCTGACTTTTTATACAGTTTATTGTAGGTTACTATTCAAGGATTTCATAGAGCTTAAGAAAACTGGATTTTGAGTTCAATTGACTAAGTTATGGATGTTTTAAGTTAGAATGGTAATTTGGTAATTTTGGGTCGGTCAACGGGTGACAAAAACCGAACTTTTCTGTTTGAAGTCTAATTTTAGCAAACTTAGTTTCTATAGCTTTCCTATAATATACTGAGTATGTTGATAGGGAGTAAACCCAATTTGGACCTCAAATGGTCAAGTTATGACCTAACTAAGGTTAGGGGTATTTTGGTCATTTTCTAAATTTTTAGGGTTCAGATCCTAAATCCTAATTTATTTTATTGATGACCTTGAAATTATAAACTAGTTAGCATCTTGAATTTTTGAATTTGGAGTTGATTTGACCAAGTTATGACTATTTAAATCTTAGGGGCATTTTGGTCAATTTTCCCCATTGTCAACTGTGAGATCCAGGGTTGACTTTTTGTCCTGATGTCCAAATGAGAAAACTAATACTACTACGGTGATGTGGCCATTCTCCTGAGTATTTTAAGACCCATATTGACTATATTTGGTCAACTAGGTCAAAGTTATGGGGTCTTAAATATATCATAAAATGCTACTTCGTTATGCATACCCTAAAATTAATTTTTACATTACGCTATTTGATTTCTTTTATTTTTCTGAGTAAAATGAGATATATATTGGCTATGTTTGGATCATCCTACAAAAAATTATTAAGCTTTTAAGTTTTATTTAAATTAAATTAAATTAATTGAATGTAATGTTCATTAATTTATCAGATAACTTTATTATTTTTAAAAATTATTAAATTGACTAATTATTAATTTTTTGTGATTTAATTAACTCAATTAATTAATCTTAATGATCAAAATGATTCTAAATTAATTATTAATTTAATTAATTCATTACTATTCTGTTTTAATGAATTAGATTAATTATCATTGATAATATTATTATTGCATTTCTTAAATCTAATATATTTACAGTTTGTATAATATTAAATCTAATTCAGTTAACTAATCATTATTTTAATTAGTTAATTAGTTAATCTATAGATCCTACTTCTGATTAATTATATTTAAATAACTTAATTACTAATTAACTAATTATTGTCTAACTCACTTATTTAATTAAAGTTAATTAATTATACTCTAATTATATTAATCAAGTTTAATTAGCAGACTATACTAACTATTATATATATATATATATATATATATATATATATTAACTATAGTATATTTGTTTAGGTCACAGGATTTATATTAGTTAGATATATAATTATATATATACATATCTTATATATATAATTTTTATTTTTATTTTACAACTCTGATTTCCTGCAGGTTTTTCAGATGGTGGTACCCGCCATTGCCACGTGGCAGCCTCTTAGAGGCGCGACAGAGCCCGGGTGGGCCCCACGACTTTCGGCAGAGGGGACACGCATGGACCCACAGCACAGTGCACCGCGAACGAGCACGTGCCAGCTGGCCTGGCTCGGCGCTGCAGCCGAAGGCGCGGGCCACGCGTCACGCTCGCATTGGCTGGTGCTGCGCAGCGGGGCCCGCCACTGGCACTCGCGACCCAAAGCGTCGCGGGCGGGCCTCTGGTCGGCCCGGCTCTGCCCGATAGATCTTTCGTTCTCACGGACCTTTCGCGAGCAGGGGGACTAGGGCGTTGCCGTTGCTGGCCTTCCCGGCCGTGCATGGCACTGGCCTGCACACCGTTCGAAAGAGGGGACCAAGGGCTTGCCATCGGTGGTGGAACCAATGCTGGAGACAACCTAGATCGGCGTCAAACCTAAACCCTAGGCGTCTAAGTTTCGGGTCAGCCGGGATTTAACCAAATCCACTGTGGATCGATCCTCGATCCCGAGCGATTGGTCCGTCGTTGGCTTAATCGTACGCGAAAATCATCTAGTCCAGGCTATGAAATAGGTAAATGAAAAGCAATTGCAACGATAGACTGAAGAAATCATGGGGAGATGGTACCTGAAATGAACGGTTTCAAGGGCTTCGGGGTTCGAATGGCTCTTCTGGATCTTCCAGAGGCTTCGGTTACGCGTCGGGTAGGTGGAGAGGTGGCCTTAATTGGCCACGAGCGGACTCGCCGAGGTCCGGGAACGCCGTGGGTAGGCCGCACGAGCGGCGGGGGTGCCACGTGGCGCCTTAGGGCTCGGGACGGGGACGGGGGTGCGCAGACCGTCTGATCCGGATCAGACAGTTAGGAGCAGTCCGTCTGATCTGACGGATAGCTCAAATCAGCAGAAGAAGGAATGGTAGACGGCGTCAGGTCCCATTAACGGTGCGCGGAAATTAATATTAAGCATAAATAATTTAATTAAATTATTATTTTAAATTCCTAATTTAATTAATTCTAAAAAAATTAACTGTATTTAGGAATATTCCAATTATTCACCCCGAGCTAATTGAGGGGTGATGAACGCAACGGCGAGGTCAGATTTTTGATTCGACGAGTATTTTAATTTCTCAATTTTCGGGGTATTTAAATATTATTAAAATATTCGTCAAAATTTGACGACTTCTGATCGACCCGAAAACATCACCCCTAACTAATTTGGGGGCAATGAGCGTAATGGCGAAGTCCGTTTTTCGATCGGAGGTCAATTTAAATAGGTTAAAATTTTTTAGGGTTTATGAATTTTCCATAAATTAGGATTCGATTCATTTGACTCCTGATTTGGGCTAAGTCTTAGAGGTTGACTCATATTGATTTAATTAGCACTTAAGATCAATATTAAGGTTAAGATTAGTTCTAATTGACAGTGGTAACAACTTGGGTTATTACACTTAGTTTAGCCCAGATTAGCAAGGGTTGTTATCGAAGGTCCCTACCTAAATCTCTATATATAGGAGGTGGCCAATAATATGAGATTTTTCCCATCTAACAAAGAAATTTGAATGGTTTTAACTTTAAATAAGATTATGTTTCAGGTTCATATGGCTTAAATCATTTCTTCTTTCAAGCTTATTGGAATTACGTGGGGTTGATTACTTGTTAAGCCTTTCACAAATTCTTTAACTTGACTTGCTACCCATGTGACTGTCCCACACAGCCATAGCTCTTATCTCCAAAAACAAAAATCCAAACACTTTCCAAGATTTCAGGTCAATACCACTAATAATACCCTGTATAAGTTTATTACTAAATTAATTGCAAATCACATTAACCTCACCATCCAGGGCTTAACAACCCAGCCCAAGCATGCTTAATTCAGGGTTGTACGACAGCATATAACATTTTTCTTGCAAACCTCTTACTTCATGGTTTTAACAGTTCTGCAAAAAACTACATTTTTGTATGAATGTTGATCTCAAAAAGGCATTTGACTCTCTAAACCACAACTATTTTACAAAGAATGCATAAAATTGGTTTTTAAGAAAAGATTATATCATGGGTAAAGGCTTTTATTAGCAAAGTTTACTTTTCTATTTTACTAAAGGCAAATATGAATGGCTATTTCTCTTCATTAAATAGCATCCATTAGAGCTATCCTCTATCTCCCCTCCTCTTTGTAATTACCCTAAATGGTCTGTCAAGCATCCTTAACAAGGCCTTTTGAGCAAAAATTTTTAATATTATTGAAATAAATCATTTCAACTATTACCATTTGCTCTTTGCCGACAATATCTTGATCATTAGGGAAGCATCAAAAGCATATATTGAAGTCTTTAGCATCTATTTAGCCAGATTTTCTAGCTTTTTAGGCCTTTCTTTGAATGCTAACAAGTCCTCTATTTACTTCTCCAAATTAATAAAAGACCCAAACTCATTATCAAGTATCCTCAATATCACTTTCAAAGACTTGCCCTTCAAATACCTTGGTTTTCCCATCCACAATGCAAAAGCTTCCTCTGTAATGTGCCAACCCTTATTTGATAATCTAACCCTTGCACTAGTAGGTTGGGCATAACGTTCTTTATTATATGCTAGAAGTTTTAGAATGTTTCAATTCCTAGAGCTCACAGTATGGAACACCCTAATATACTGGTTCAAAGCTTCAAAAACACCCTAAATAGTCATGAGCAAAATTTGTTCTTCTTGTATGAGGTTCCTTTCCTCATGTTCCATGGACAAAAAGCTTCAAATCCTTCCTTTGAAGCGAATTACTGCTCTTAGGTGGGATTTACCTTTTCTCCCCAACGGCTCTCCAAATTTGATGCAAACAAATATTATTTTGGAATATGCTAACATCAGACACTTCTCTTGTCTCTTGGTGGAAAGCAATTTATAGTATCCCCTCCCCCATCTCAACTCTGATTTTGAGAACAAGACTTGCATTTTGAAACATGCTCAGAAGGTTGCTCAACCCATACTTCCTAAGATTTCAATATTTAGTTATGCTTCAGGAAACATCATTAAAATTAAAGAGACTAATCTCACTATTATTGAGTGAATCACTGTTATTGTAAGAGTGTGAGACTCTTTGAGGCTAAGATAAGGAAAGCGAAAAATCCATTGTGAAGGGGTTTGGTGAAAGGTTTGTAAAACCCTAATTGAATTCTTCTTCTGGTATAATGAAATTTCTTAATTTCTTTTCTGTTGATATAGGCATTTACACCGAACCACGTAAATCTTTATATTGTGCATGTGATTACATTTGTTTGTGTATTTTCTTTAGTTTTAGCTTGCATGCTTCCACGCTCATTGACCCTATTAAGAAATGTGTGCTTGAACATGAATTTTGGGTAATCCTCCAACCATTTTTCTTTTCACGTGTAGGTCTTATCAACTTCGCAAATAAGGGGAGTGAATGAAACTTGTTAGATTACCTTTTAGCAAATTTTAATTTTCTTAGATATAATTTATACTAAATTTATAGAAAATACCTTCTAAATATTTAATTATAAAAATAAAATAATTTATACAAATTATCCAAGTCTAATATAATTACATTCCCTACATCATTGCTCTTATTGATGAACAAAGGATATATTGCAATTTAAGAAAAAAATTGAGATTTATATTGCTATTTGAAATAAGAGATATTATTGAAATGAAAATTTCAATGGAGAACACACTTTGCAGAGATAAATTTGCTCACACTTAATGAGTTTTTTATATGTTAAATGTTGCCCAAATGATATTAATAAATTAATAATATAAATAAATATTTCTAAGCAAATTAAGACTTTTTTCCTAAAAAGATATATTTAAAAAATATTGTTAAATAATAAGATTATTTATCTAAACTACATTATTGTAAAATATTTAATAAAATATGGACATTAAAAGAAGATTGTCATGAATATTTTCAGCTCTTCTACTAGATAATAGCATGTCATAAAGGGGTGAATTAGTTGATTTTCTTAATTTTGAAAATTAAAAGTTTCTTAAATAATTTGATATTTACTAAAAATATTATAAAAGAAATGTGCATTCTCAAAAAGCAAAAATAAAATAATAATAATTATAGAAAAGAATATAAAAGTATAAATATATGAATATAGAAATCATATGGTAGTTTAGGATACCAAGTTCCTATATTCTTTCTTTAAAGATTCATCTTCTCTTAGAATCTACTCAAAATTCTTTTGCTAAACTAGTAGGCAAAGAAGTCTTCCCTCCTTTCTACAAATCTTGGTTTTGGAGATGCAAAAATTCCCTGAATAGATAAGAAAGCAATGGAAATGTTAAGCCTAAAAATACTTGTAAGAGTTTTGAAAGAAATTTTTAGAATTGCTCCAAGATTTTGAGATATTAAGAGTGTAGAGAGCAATTAATATTTTGCCTTTTGAATCACCTTATTACTTGAGTGTCACTTTAGGAACTAAAATGAGAACAATTAATATAAGGTGAGGCAATTTTAATTTATAAAATGACTAAATTTAGAAACTTAAGATGCACTTAGGCTCGTGGCCTGTATGTGCATGGGTGCATTGTGATGACCCATGTTAGGTTGGTAATAACTAATCTAGCATTGGATGCATCTTTTCGCAGGATCATATTGATAGTTAGGTAAAATAGTAGTTAAACACATCCAGAGACATTCAAGTATAAGAAATAGCATTCATTCAATTTAAAGTAAAATAATATCTAAAATTTATTACATGACTTTCATTATACAAAAATAAATATCCCTTGAAAGGGCAGTTAGAATCTGTTAATTTGCTGCGCCATATCTTTAAACTATATCAGCTTCCTCCAGCTATATCTAATCTGGCATTATAAAAATAATGCCTTAGTACATATTCTAAATACAAAGGATATTAAAAATATACTTTAAGCAACAAGAGGAAGGCAAAAATGATATTAATTGCAAGGAACTATAATTTATAGAAAAAAGATAATCATAACTCTTGCAAAATAAATATTCTCTTATCACATGCCAAATTCAAATGGAAAAGCAATAGTCGCATAAAAGTTTGTGTTTATGTTTATATCTATGATATTATGAAGCAATGATAACAGTTCTGATGGGCAAAGCCAGAACCATGAGATTGGGTTCATATGCATTTAAGCATAAACTTTCACCTGGGCCCCCTTAAGGGCTTTAGATGACAATAAGCATGCATTTAAGCATAACTTTCACCTGGGCCTCCCTCAAAAGGCTCTAGATGATACCATTATAGCTCCCGAGGATTAGCCTCGTCTCTAACCTATTCATGCTCCATTTCGGAACCCTTCTTGCAACATTCACAAGATACATAAACATTATTTAATTTCTCTTACATTATTAGTAGTAAGAATAACTCATCAAGTAGCAATATAAAAATAGGCTCAAAGCGGTGCTTATGAAGAAAATGATAGTAAAAAAGCATAAAAATAATATCCAGTGTACCCTTAAGTTTGACTTTAAGAAGATGAATCACTCACAAAGTTTGAGTCTGAAAAAATTGTATTTATAATCTTTATTAGACTCTAATAAATAATTAGTCTCTCATACGAATACATGCACAACTAAGCCTATAGTTTAATCTTATAAGTCCTTATAGTTCATTTAATACATTTATGAATATGATAAAGACTAACAAATCAAAATATGGCTATAATGATTTCATAGTTCCTCATTCGATATGCATCAGAATCCTAAATAACTTAACGTGCGCCTAATTTATTATGTAGGGATTCCAATTGCCAATAGATTCTATTATATATGACCATTTATCCTCTCTTATATCCCATCCTTAATTCGAATCTAGCAGTAGATTGAAGTAGAAATTTTATAGCTTAATTAAGGAATAGAAATACAGAAGGTTTTATGTTATCAATCAAGATGGTAGCTGATTAGTAATAGCATCAACACATTATTTTCACTGTAGTTTTACTGCAACCTTAACATAGTTCCATTATTCTCTATTCTCACATGATCAAACCATTATATGAAATTTACATGATCTGATTTGAAATTACATCAACCTAGTACTACAACAAGGTTCTGGCCAAATTCTACCATAGGTTTTGATTTCAAAGTTTTAAATCAATGACTCATATTTGCATAAAATAGTAATTACAATGAGTAAAATAAAGAAGATCTCAATTATGATTGATTGCTCCCTAACTTATCCAATGATGTTGGATATATATAATCAACATCTATGAACACAAGTTCATTTATGATGGAATTTTTTTGACCCAATTGTTAACTAGGTAATTTAATTGAGATTTCAATATTTCTAAGTTTCTCACATAAAATTTTATTATTTGACTTAAATATTCATTTGCTAGAACCTAGTTATGTGCTTATATAAATAAGGAAGTAGTCGGCTTTCTTACCTGTTGCAGAACTCGGTGCAAAGAAGTCAACACAGAGAAGAATCAAACTGCAAGGATCGGGCGCAGGCAAGAAGGCCGAGCGGGAGGAAGAGATCGAGCGATTCCCTGAGACGTCGTCGGGTTTCTGTCGAGCGGGATCGAAAGCAGGGGGTCGTTAGCACGCAGAGAGCCGAGCGATCAATCGAGCGCAGAAACTAGTAGAAGAAGCCGGCACAGAGGCAGAGGTCGTGCTCTATGAACCTCGGATTTTCGTCTCTTGGTGTACGGGGCTACGAGCGAAAGGGGGAAATCGCATCGCCTGGCTCCGCGATTGGTCGCCAAGTAAGTCCTTACTACCACTGCTTCTTCTAGGAGGGCTCAATCACAGAGATGAAGAGGCGAGAGGGATCGAGAGTGGTGATGGGTTGAATGCCCTACGCCTGGTTATATAGGGTGTGCGTGCGTAACGCACACCCGTTTGGACTGGTAGACGTCTTCCCAAAATGCCCGCAATTTAAGGAAAATAGCGTAACTATCGTAATTTGCTTTAATGGAGTGATTTGATTTAATGCAGTAACTGTCGAATTTGAAAACTTTCTATGTTAAAGATTGAAACTGAAAAATTGAATTTTAGCGGGAGTTTAACTAGAAACTGAAATTTGCAGGAGGATTTAACGAATTTGAATATTACAGTAATTCAATGTTTATCGTATAAATGACCTAGGGTCATTACAAACTCCTCTACTTAAAAATAATATCGTCCTCGACATTTCACCATAATAGAAAATATTTAGTTGAATGCAAAAAGATTTAATTTTGAGTACCTGAATTCGGAAAGAGTCCAGGATATTCCTTTCTCATATCCTCTTCTCTTTCCCACATTGCTTCCTTGGCGCTGCAACCTTTATATTGCAACTTAACCATAAGAATGGTTCTCTTTCTTAATCGACGGTTATCTCATTCTATAATTTGGTCGGGTTCTTCCACATATGTTTGATCTAACTGAATTACTGTTCCGGGAGCTACTAACTAATGAGATGGTTCTTGTAGACACTTACATAAGGATGATATATGGAACACATCATGTACTCTAGAAAAATCCTCAGGTAGTTTCAAATGGTAAGCAGAGTTCCCTATTCGAGTAATAATCTTAAATGGTCCCATATATCGTGGGCTCAGCTTGCCTAATATGCCAAATCGATATACTCCCTTCATTGGGCTTACCTTTAAATAAGCAAAATCTCCTACCTAGAATTCCAGCATCCTGTGCCTTAAATCATGATATTTCTTTTGGCGATCTTGGGCTGCAGATATTCTTAACTTTATTAACTGAATCTTTTTATTAGTTTCTTAGGCAAGGTCAGATCCATAAATTTGGACATCTCCAATTTTTGACCAAGATAGAGGTATAAGGCACTTTCTTCCGTACTGTAACAACCCAAGGTTGTTACCCAGCTTAATTTAAGCCTAACCATGCCTTAATTCCTTTCCATTAAATTCTTCTAGTCATTAGAACCAAACCCTGAATGTTTGAAGTTATTCAGGGCAAAATATAATATTTTAGATTATTTTAATATTTAATTTATTAGAAAATTGAGGTATTTATTTTGACCTTGAAATCAAAATCTGACTTCGCCGTTGCGATCGTCACCCCCAAATTAGCTAAGGGTGATGTTTTGGACGCGTTTGGAAGTTGTCGAATTTTCGCAAATATTTTAATGAAATTAAATGTGTCAAAAAATAGGAAAATTAAATAAGCGTCAGAATCAAATTCCAACTTCGTCGTTGAATTCCTCACCCCCAAATTAGCTAGGGGTGAATTTTTGGAAATTTTTGGAGCATGTTTTAAAAATCAGAATATTTAAATAATTATGGAAAATAAATGCGTAATTAAGCAATCTTTGAGTCCCCTATTTGCAATTTCCCTATTTTCTAATTCCCATTTCTGCTGGCTATCACCTCAGCCGACGCCCCATACCCCCCTTGGCTGCCTCATGATGGCATCTCCCCCTAGGCCAATGATGGCCTAGTCCCCTACTCCCCTCCTCCTCTCCTCCTTTAAGAAGGAGCTCAAACCCTTCATCCTCTCTATTTGCAAAATCTGAGAGCTCACCTCATCCCTTCCCTTCTCCATTGATGATTTAGCATTGAAGAAGAAGGAGTTCAGCTCACCCTCTAAGGCTTGGAGAAAGACAAAGGATCCTTCTTTCTCCTCTTGCAAAGGACTAAGGTACCCCTATACCTTTCTCTTTTATCTTCTTTATATGGCTGCAATGCTTGAGTGTATCTCTAGAGGTCTATAAATATATATGGAAAGCCATTAAAGTTCTTAAAAGCATCATAGAAAAATGCTCTGTTTTTATTTATTCTATATACATTTGCATTCATCACCATATTTCGTATAGCTAGAATGCTCCGTTTGTACCGATTTTGGTGTCAATGGAAAGGTATCGGAAAGACATTTCCATCAATATATAGCACCGCACATGAAGTACTTTAGGTTGAGAGTAATCAAGCTTGAAAGTGACCCATTGCTGTTTACATTCAGGCAAAATCACAATCTGACGCTACAGCGCGCTGCAACGCCCAGAGTTGCGAATTTGGGTCCGCTACAGTGCGCTGCATCGCAAAAATCCGCTACAGCGAGCTCCAGCGCACTGCAGCGCCCCAAGTTCGAATCTGGGTCCGCTAGAGCGCGCCATAGCGCCGAAATCAGCATTTTTGCCCACTACAGCGCGCTGCAGGGTGCTCCAGCGTTTCCATATCGTATAGAGACCGCTACAGCGCACCCTAGCGCTTAAAAATGCACTTTTTGGCCACTACAGCGCGCTATAGCGCTTCACAGTGGCCAGAAAATTAAATTCACCATATCTTGGTCATTCGGACTCCAAATTCAAAAATTTAAAGTGCAAGATAGCTTAGAATTTCAGTGCCTACAATAATATAAAAAAATATTTTGGTTTTGAACTTTAGAAAAATTAGAAATGACCAAAATACTCATAACTATAATTAGATCATAACTTGGTCAATTTAAGTCCAATTTCGACCTACCACTTGTCAAAATATTTAGTGTGTTATAAGAAAGCTATAGCCTCTAAGTTTGTTGAATTTGGATACTAAATAAAAGAGTTATGCCTTTTTGACCCCTCTTAACTTAGAAAAATTATCAAATATACTATTAGGAATTCAAATGACTATAACTAACTCATTAGATCTCAGAATTTAGTGTTCTTGGACTCTATGGAATTCTTGAATAGTGAATAATAGTAAACTGTATAAAAATTTAGATTTTATTAAGTACAAATTACAAAATTTTCCCTTAGGTCAAAAACCTTATATTGGACCTGCGGGACCCATTTATTACCCAAATTTAGTGTACCTACTGTCTATCTTTATGTTAGACAGTAAGGAATCATTTAATAATAAGGAATCTTAATTTAGAGCATTAAATCAAAAGTTGACTTTTTTGGACCCTTAGTTAGGGGCAAAATAGTAGTTTTGCCCAAAATCTCGGTTAAGCATCATTAACCTCTAGATTATGTTCTAAACTACTAAAATTACTATTGGAACTATATTATATTCATTTCAGTGAGAAAAATCATTTATTATGTCAACTCAATAAAATCTCCTAGAAATTTTCTAAGTCTTTTCCTTATGATCTCTTCACCTCATATTAGGATTATTCCTAAGTTTAGGGCTAGATTATAAGTTAGATTTCATTTATTGGGTAAGTGGGTTATTCAATAAATAAATCCTTAGTTTTATTTATTTCTAAACTTTTATAACTTATTTTGATTATTTTGTCTTTCAACTTTAGATCTAGGATAAGGAGATTCATCCTATTAAGTTTGATTTGCTTAATAGGATATACTTTGATCAATAGATCACTTTTAGACAGAAACCTAGATCTTATATCTTAACCTTTTTGGATTATGTGATTAAGCCTAATCTCATGGTGTTTAATCCATAATCTCTAGTTTAGTAGTTTTGATCATGTCCTAGTATAGGACGTCTAAAATTATTAATTAGGTCGTGATGATTTATTAGTTAACTCTTATAGTCGACTTTGATTAAGCATATTAGGACCTAGCTAGTCCTAGTATTTTGTAATCTATAAGGGCGTACTTTTAAGTTACACTCGATAGTAGGAACTGGAGATCCTGAACTTGTGTAACTTAGAATAGTTGGAATGGTTTAAATTAGATAACAACAGTGTCACCATGTATAAAAGAGTCCCTTGCTTACTTGATTTATTTTGTTGCTACGCATCACCTTGTCTTTATGCTTAATTCCTTGGACATATCATATAAGAGCAATTTGTGTATGAAATGAAAACTTAGAATAATTAGGATAACAGATACCCTTGGGTTCAGTCTCTGGGAGGATTTTGGTGCACATTTACCCTATTGGACGGGGTAAGGAGTAATAAGGAGGCTTAACATTACTCATTGAGGAGAGTGTGTTAAGTATGGAACCCGCGTAGTCTTGTAGACGTGCTTGACTCCTCAGTTATTTCTGAAATGTGTCCACAAAAATAAAGTAAAATAACTAAAAGATTCTGCATTTGTAATTACTGCCTCCTCAGTTCTGCTGCTAGATTCTGTCTGCCCTAGACTTGAAAGGCTATGAGAATTTCTGTCTGCTCAAGCCCTGAAAGGCTTGAGGATTTCACTGGCCCGATGGCCATCTTTCTGATATGGCAATCTTTACATATCTGTTTCAGTTTCAGCTTACTGTGTACTGTGTTCTGATGTATATTTCAGTCAGCTATTTTCCTTTACTTACCTGCTTACTTGTATGTATTTATAAGATGCTAGACTTTACTGCTTATTATATGTACTATGTTCAGATTTCTGTCATTTAATTAGCATATGCCATATGATCATCAGCATGTTTAGGATTAGACTTAACTTTCAGTACTTTTATTTACTGTATTATACATGTATATGCCCATTTCTTGCTTAGTTGTTCAGGTGTACTTTTGCCTCATTTGCTGTTTAGTTATAAATGTTATATTTATAACTTATCATGTCCTTTGTACTCTTACTGCTCCTACTGCTTTGTACTTTTGTTGAGCTTAAGTATAAAATGGTGACATTAATAACACATATAAAATATTCAGCCTAAAATGTACATAGACAATTGTCTAACAAGATTTTCTTTTATTAGCTGGGGCCCTGGCATTATGAAACTGATAATGTCATATTCAGATAGGTTTGAGGAGCTAAGTGCTGAAGTGGAGGCACCCTACTTAGAGGAGGAGCTTTAATCAGGAGAGCCGGATATTGCTTAGTTACTTTTAGCTGCTTGTGAGGATGAGTGATTTACCTTTCAGTCTTTTAAACTATTTAAATATTGTACTAATACAAGTACTGTGATTATGATTTACTTTATGCACCTTATTATTTTCTGAGCTATTTTATTGCTATTTCTTATGAGATGCATGATGAATGGATGTACTATTTATTTTATTTAGCTTCCGCACTCTGTAGTATGTTAGGTGTAGTGACTGATTCTCTTATTTATTATGTGCACGTTCTCCCCTTATTAGTGGATTGTGGATCTTACCTAATCCAATGATAAGAGAAGGATTTGCACAAGTGACCTTCGCTCCTTAGTCTAATGATTGTGGGCTTAGGGAGCGGGGCGCCACAGTTGGTATCAGAGAATTCTATAAGGTGTCAGATTGGAAATTATATTCCACTCTACCTAATAGATGATTCTTCTGCCAATCAGTCACTAACTAAATACCAGGATTACATCCAGGCACCATGATCATGAGCTCAGGATAATAAGAGTATAGAATTAGAAAACATTATCACAGTGATAGAACTTAAGTAAGTAAGAACTTAGGATGAATAAGTGACTAATTACTCTGAATAAAACATTTATAGAACTTGTAGAATCAAACTTGAGTATGTAGCTAACTAATCTGAATTAAACCTTTATAATGTTTATAAGATCAAGAAATTAAGATATTAGGACTCAACTTTTGTACTAAGACATATGAATCCCCAATTATATCCCGTCTCTTATACTTTCATTTCTACTTTTGATTAAAAAGGGGATGGAATGTTATGACCTTTCGCTTTCTAAAATTTTGAAAGTGTATTTCTCTTAATTCAAATTCTAGCAACTAAAATCATGAACCCAGAACAGAGCCAATCTCCTGCTCCCTCCAGCACCTCATCTAGCGAGGTGAGCGCCTTGCTGGAAGCAGTAAAGATGATGGTGGAATCTCACCAAAAGCAGGCAGAGTTCCACCGAGAGCAAGCAAAGCAAACTACAGAGGTTCAAGCTAAGCAGGCCAGGAGAGCAGCCAGAGCTCAAGCCAAACAAATAGAATGGATGGAACGGCTACTCACCGCCCAGATGAACCAAAATCATGCGGCTTCTGAGACCGTCGTGGCAACCCGCCACTCGTCCTAGCATCACACCCAGTCCGCTGACGGATTACTCCATAGTTTCCTTCGCCTCAGACCCCCAACCTTTGATGGGAGTCTCTCCGCAATGGACACGGATAACTGGATAAAGGTAGTAGAAAAGAACTTAACCAGTATCAAATGCCCTGATGTCGAGGTAATTCGCCTGACAACGCACTTGCTCCAAGGAGAGGCGGAATACTGGTGGGACAACGTCCGCCACACACTGTTCAAAGGATGGGAATTGGAAGAAATATCTTGGGATGAGTTTATAGCGATGTTTCAGGCCCAATATATCCCTACCTCTGCCAGGTACACCATGGCAGACCAGTTCCTCAAACTACAACAAGGAAGCCGGTCAGTCTCGGCTTATGAGTCCGAATTCAGGCGGCTAGCAAGGTTCACCTCCAATTTCATTCCTACAGAAGCTGACATGTGCCGTCGCTTCCAGAGCGGACTTCGACCCTCCATCCAGAGGTTAGTCGTATCCCACTGCTCAACCGACTTTGCGGAGCTACTAGAACCCGTCAAGATGATTGAGCTGGACGAGACATCCAAGTCCAAGCGCAGTTATTATATGACCGTCGTTTGAAATGAGGCCCCTATAAGAGCTAGGGTATATCAGATTGAGGCAGGGTCTGCATCAACGGATCCTTTTGATGGCTGCACTCGCCCCCACCCTTATGGGCTATGCTACTACAAGACTGGGAACTACTTCAATTGTGGGAGGCCAGGCCACTCCTACTATCGGTGCAATTATGCAGACACGATTGATGGTGACCAGATCAATCGCTCTAAACGCCAACGAACTTTCAATTTATTCCAGAAGCCTGCCACAGCCCGTCCAACACTACCACCTCCTCCCTCTACTCAGCAGCGTTGAGACAGCTATTATTTCCTGCCCAAATGCTCCGAGACCGCCTACCCGACAGCCTTACAATAAGCAGCAAGCTGGCCCGGCACCAGTCTATGCCCTTACTCCTACCGAAGTCGCAGAAGATAATAACGTGGTGTCAGGTACACTCTTCTGAACCAATCTGCCATTTTATTATTATTACTTGCTTAGAAGTAATTTGTAGATTACTGCACTCATAATTAGGTACAATATATATAAATAATAAGCCATGCAATATTCTATTCGACACTGGAGCAAGTCACTCCTTCATCTCTGAGAGCTGGACAAAGTCTCTCAGTTTGTCAGTACACCGCTTAGCAAAGCCTCTAAGCATAGGACTACTATCCGGACCTCAATTACAAGCCAGCCAATTCTGCAAGATACAAGTCTCCATCAGAGAAACAAAATTTGAAGCCAAGCTAGTGGTGTTGCCAATAGCCAACTTTGATGTTATCAAAATTTGAAGCCAGCCAACTAGCTGAGTCAGCATGATGCCATCATCAACTGCCAAAAGAAGAAGATCACCCTGGGCAGTGGTAAACAAGCTAAGTCGTTCATAGGGAACTTTAGTACAAGATCTTCCTTAGTCAACGCTATTCAAGCCAGGAAGTTAGTAAACAAAGGTTGCATTGCCTTCCTGGTAATGATGTTAGGAGAAAAGAAAGAAGACGTCCCTATACTCCAGAACCCTGTCGTTCGTGAATTCAAAGACCTGCCCGGTCTTCCACCTATACGGGAAGTAGAATTTGCAATCGATATTGCCCCAGGAACCCAACCTATTTCTAAGGCACCCTATAAAATGGCACCCAAGGAGTTACAGGAGCTGAACAAGCAACTGCAGGAATTATTGGAGAAAGGTCTTATCAGGCCGAGTTCTTCCCCATGGGGAGCGCCAGCTTTATTCGTCAAGAAGAAGGATGGGTCAATGCGGATGTGTATCGATTATAGAGAGCTGAATAAGGTAACCATAAAGAACATTACCCTTTGCCCCGCATCGATGACCTATTCGATCAGTTGGCAGGAGCAAAACTGTTTTCAAAGATCGACCTGCAATCAGGGTACCACCAACTGCAAGTGAAAGATTCTGATATAGCGAAGACTGCTTTCATGACTAGATATGGCCACTATGAATTCCTAGTGATGTCATTTGGATTGACAAATGCACCTTCCATCTTTATGAACCTAATGCAGCGTGTCTTGAAGCCATACCTTGACAAATTTGTCATCGTATTCATAGACGATATTTTAATATACTCCAAGATGAAAAAGGAACATGAGAGTCACCTCAGGACTATGTTAAAAGAACTGAGAAATCACCAGCTGTATGCCAAATATTCAAAATACGAATTTTGGCTTGAATCTGTCGCCTTCTTAGGCCACGTTATAAATGCTCAAGGGATCAAAGTAGATCAAAGTAAGGTCAGCGCAATCCAAGAATGGGTATAACCCAAGTCAGTGACAGAAATCAGAAGCTTCTTAGGATTGGCCAGATATTACAGAAGGTTTGTGAAAGACTTTTCTCAGATAGCCTCTCCACTCACCAAACTCACCTAGAAGACTGTACCCTTTGAATGGTCAATAGCTTGTGAAGCAGCATTCCAGGCACTGAAAGATGCGCTTACCTTTGCCCCTGTGCTAGTTCTTCCTAAGGAGGGGGTAAACTATCAAGTCTATACTGATGCCTCTGGTATAGGCTTAGGTGCTGTACTAATGCAAGAAGGGAAGGTCATAACATATGCTTCCCGCCAACTGAAGACCCACGAAAGCAATTATGCCGTTTGCGACCTTGAATTAGCTGTTGTAGTGTTCGCCTTAAAGATTTGGCATCACTATCTATATGAGATTCAGTGCTCAATTTTCACAGATCATCAGAGTTTGAAGTACATATTCATGCAAAGGGAGTTGAACTGCCGACAGAGAAGGAGGTTAGAATTAATTAGTGACTACGACCTTGATATCCAGTATCATCTGGGGAAGGCGAATGTGGTAGCCGATGCACTCAGTCGTCATGCTACACTCTCCTCCTTAATAGCTTCAAACCCTTTAGAGGAAGAATTCAGGAGGCTCGATATCACTCCAGTTCATGGTGCTATGCTAAGCACGCTGATATCTATGAGTACCATAGAACCAACATTTCATTGCAATGTCTCCATCTCCCAAACGAAGGATGAGGACTATCTAAAGTTTAAAAGAGAAATCGAGAGTGGTCGTTGATTCGACCTACAGTTGTGAGGTAATGTAATATATCAAGAAGATTGCCTATGGATCCCCAAATCCATGCATCAAGAGATTTTAGTGGAAAGCCACAATTCTGGTTATCAAGTACATCCTGGTAGTACTAAGATGTATCAAGATCTGAAGAAGTCATTCTGGTGGCCTGGAATGAAGAAAAGCATGGCTGAATTTATATCAAAGTGTCATGCCTGTAATCTAGTCAAGGTCGAACATCAGAGGCCTGGAGGACTTCTCCATCCTCTAGCAATTCCAGAATAGAAGTGGTTTGATATTTCCATGGACTTCGTGATGGGTTTACCCAAATCAAGATCTGGTGCTGATTCAATTTGGGTCATTGTTGATCGACTGACCAAATCAGCACATTTTATCCCAATACGTCAGAGCGATTCAGTAGAGAAATTGGCTAAGCTTTATATCAAGGAAATCTTCATACTTCATGGGATTCCGAGGTCTATTGTATCCGATCGTGACAGTCGATTCACTTCTAAGTTCTGGCAAGCTGTGCATCAAGACTTGGGAACTACCCTAGCCATGAGCACCACTTTTCACCCTCAAACAGATGGTCAAACTGAACGAGTTAATCAGAATTTGAAGACCTTCTTCGCCTATGCATTTTGGATTTCAGAGGTTTTTGGGAAGATCACATTCCCTTAGTTGAATTTGCATATAACAATAGTTTCCAATCAAGTATCGGCATGGCTCCGTATGAAGCCCTGCTCGGTAGGAAATGCAGTACGCCCTTAGCATGGTTCGAAACAGGCAGTGTTCAGCTATATGGTTCAGATTTGGTTGAAGAAACGAATAAGAAAGTACAACTGATCCAGCAGAGAATTAGAGCAGCTCAAGATCGCCAGAGTAAATATCACGATGCCCATCATCATTCTCTGGAGTTCAATATTAGAAATTTTGCATATCTCAAAGTTAGCCCAATGAAAGGCGTGTTTCGTTTCGGCATAGCCGGGAAGCTCAGTCCTCACTACATCAGACCATTTGAAGTAATAAAGAGAATCGGTTCTGCAGCATATAGGCTGAAACTTCCTGAAGATTTCTCTACAGTTCATAATGTATTCCACATCTCCTCGTTGCAGAGGTGTCTTCATAACCCTTCGCACCTAATCCAACTTCCAGCAGTATCCTTTCAGCTGGATCTTTCTTATATAGAAAAGCCTAGCAGAATCTTAGCTCATGACCAAATGTAGCTAAGGAATCGTTCTATCCCTATGGTAAAGGTTCAGTGGAGTAATCACTCTATTGAAGAATCTACTTGGGAAAAAGAGGCCGATATGCAACAACAATATCCAAGTCTCTTTGATAATCCAGGTACCCTTAAGATTCAGAATTTTCATTCTTAAGTTTTTGTGTGTTCTTTTACCTTCTTAGTGATTATGTCGAGGATGACATCGTTTTTAAGTGGGGGAGTCTGTAACAACCCAAGGTTGTTACCTAGCTTAATTTAAGCTTAATCATGCCTTAATTCCTTTCCATTAAATTCTTCCAATCATTAGAACCAAATCCTGAAGGTTTGAAGTTATTCAGCGCTAAATCCAATATTTTGGATCATTTTAATATTTAATTAATTAGAAAATTGAGGTATTTATTTTGACCATGAAATCGAAATCCGACTTCGCTGTTGTGATCGTCACCCCCAAATTAGCTAGGAGTGATGTTTTGGACGCGTTTGGAAGTCGTCGAATTTTCGCGAATATTTTAATGAAATTAAATGCGTCGAAAAATAGGAAAACTAAATAAGCGTCAGAATCAAATTACGACTTCGCTGTTGAATTCCTCACCCCCAAATTAGCTATGGGTGAATTTTTGAGAATTTTAGGAGCACGTTTTAAAAATCAGAATATTTAAATAATTATGGAAAATAAATGCGTAATTAAGCAATCTTTGAGTCCCCTCTTTACAATTTCCCTATTTTCTAATTCCCATTTTTGCTGGCTATCACCTCAGCTGGCGCCCCATACCCCCCTTGGCTGCCTCATGATGGCATCTCCCCCTAGGCCAATGATGGCCTAGTCCCCTACTCCCCTCCTCCTCTCCTCCTTTAAGAAGGAGCTCAAACCCTTCATCCTCTCAATTTGCAAAATCTGAGAGCTCACCTCATCCCTTCCCTTCTCCATTGATGATTTAGCATTGAAGAATAAGGAGTTCAGCTCACCCTCTAAGGCTTGGAGAAAAACAAAGGATCCTTCTTTCTCCTCTTGCAAAGGACTAAGGTACCCCTATACCCCTCTCTTTTATCTTCTTTATATGGCTGCAATGCTTGAGTGTATCTCTAGAGGTCTATAAACATATATGGAAGCCAGTAAAGCTCTTAAGAGCATCACAGAAAAATGCTCTATTTTCGTTTATTCTGTATACCCTTGCATTATTCACTAAATTTCGTATAGCTGCGATGCTCTGTTTATGCCGGTTTTGGTGTCGATGGAAAGGTATCGGAAAAACTTTTCCATCGATATATAGCACCGCAGGTGAAGTGCTTTAGGTTGACAGTAATCAAGCTCAAAAGTGACCCATCGCTGTTTACATTCAGGAAAAATCACAGTCTGACGCTCCAGCGCACTACAGCACCCAGAGTTGCAAAATTTGGGTCCGCTACAGCACGCTGTAGCGCAAAAATCCATTACAGTGCGCTCCAGTGCGCTGCAGCGCAAAAATCCGCTACAGCACGCTCCAGCACGCTGCAGTGCCCCAAGCTCGAATCTGGGCCCGCTAGAGCGCGCCATAGCGTCGAAATCAGTATTTTTACCCGCTACAGCGCGCTACAGCGCGCTGAGCGCTTTATAGCGGCTAGAAAATTAAATTTAACATATATTGGTCATCCGGACTCCAAATTCAAAAATTTAAAGTGCTATAAAGTTTAGAATTTCAGTGCTTACAATAATATAAAAAATTATTTTTGAAAATGATAACAAGAAATCTTAATTTGGAGCATTAAATCAAAAGTTGACTTTTTTGGACCCTTAGTTAGGGGCAAAATAGTTATTTTGCCCAAAATCTAGGTTAAGCGTCATTAACCTCTAGATTGTGTTCTAAACTACTAAAATTAGTATTGGAACTATATTATATTCATTTCAGTGAGAAAAATCATTTATTAGGTCAACTAAATAAAATCTCCTAGAAATTTTCTAAGTCTTTTCCTTAGGATCTCTTCACCTCATATTAGAATTATTCCTAAGTTTAGGGCTAGATCATAAGTTAGATTTCATTTATTGGGTAAGTGGGTTATTCAATAAATGAATTTTTGGTTTTATTAGTTTCTTTACTTTTATAACTTATTTTGATTATTTTGTCTTTCAACTTTAGATCTAGGATAAGGAGATTCATCATATTTAGTTTGATTTGCTTAATAGGATATATCTTAGTCAATAAATCACTTTTAGACAAAAACCTAGATCTTATGTCTTAACCTTTTTGGATTATGTGATTAAGCCCAATCTCGTGGTATTTAATCCATAATCTCTAGTTTAGTAGTTTTGATCAGGTCCTAGTATAGAACGTCTAAAATCATTAATTAGGTCGTGATGATTTATTAGTTAACTCTTATAGTCGACTTTGATTAAGCATATTAGGACCTAGCTAGTCCTAGTATTTTGTAATCTATAAGGGTGTACTTCTAAGTTATACTCGATAGTAGGAACTGGAGATCCTGAACTTGTGTAACTTAGAATAGTTAGAATGGTTTAAATTAGATAACAACAGTGTCACCATGTATAGAAGAGTCCCTTGCTTACTTGATTTATTTTGTTGCTACGCATCCCTCGTCTTTGTGCTTAATCCCTTGGACATATCATATAAGAGCAATTTGTGCATGAAATGAAAACTTATAATAATTAGGATTATAGATACCTTTGGGTTCAGTCTTTGGGAGGATTCTGGTGCACATTTACCCTATTGGATGGGGTAAGGAGTAATAAGGAGGCTTAACATTACTCATTGAGGAGAGTGTGTTAATTATGGAACCCAAGTAGTCTTGCAGACATGCTTGACTCCTCAGCTGTTTCTGAAATGTGTCCACAGAAACAAAGTAAAACAACTAAAAGATTCTGCATTTGTAATTATTGCCTCCTCAGTTCTGCTATTGGATTCTGTCTGCCCTAGCCCTGAAAGGCTATGGGAATTTCTGTCTGCTCAAGCCCTAAAAGGCTTGAGGATTTCAGCGGCCCAATGGCCATCTTTTTGATATGGCAGTCTTTATATATCTGTTTCAGTTTTCAGCTTACTGTGTACTGTATTCTAATGTATATTTTAGTCAGCTGTTTTCTTTTACTTACCTGCTTACTTGTACATATTTATAGGATGCTAAACTTTACTGCTTACTATATGTACCATGTTCAGATTTCTATCATTTAATTAGCATATGCCATATGATCATCAGCATGTTTAGGATTAGACTTTACTTTCAGTACTTTTACTTACCATTTTATACATGTATATGCCCATTTCTTGCTTAGTTATTGAGGTGTGCTTTTGCCTCATTTGTTATTTAGTTATAAATATTATATTTATAACTTATCATGTCCTTTGTACACTTACTGCTCCTACTACTTAGTACTTTTGTTGAGCTTAAGTATAAAATGGTGACATTAATAACACATATAAAATATTCAGCCTAAAATGTACTTAGACAATTGTCTTACAAGATTTTCTTTTATTGGCTGGGGCCCTGACATTATGAAACTGATAATGTCAGATTCAGATAGGTTTGAGGAGTTAGGTGCTGAAGCGGAGGTGCCCTACTTAGAGGAGGAGCTTCAACCAGGAGAGCCGGATATTGCTTAGTTAGTTTTAGCCGCTTATGAAGATGAGTGATTTACCTTTCAGTCTTTTAAACTATTTAAATGTTGTAATAATACAGTTACTGTGATTATGATTTACTTTATGCACCTTATTATTTTCTGAGCTATTTTATTACTATTTCTTATGAGATGCATGATGAATGGATATATTATTTATTGTATTTAACTTCCGCACTCTGTATGTATGTTAGTTGTAGTGACTGATTCTCTTATTTATTATGTGCACGTCCTTCCCTTATTAGTGGATTGTGGATCTTACCTAATCCAATGATAAGAGAAGGATTTGCACAAGTGACCTCCGCTCCTTAGTCTAATGATTGTGGGCTTAGGGAGCGGGGCGCCACACGTACAGAGCTTCGTAGGGCGCCATTCCAATGCTGGCCTGATGACTGTTATTATAAGCAAATTCAACTAATGGCAAGTGTTCTTCCTAATTCCCACATAAGTTCAATATGCAAAGTCTTAAGAAATCTTCAAGTACTTGATTAACTCTTTCAATTTTTCCATCAGTTTGTGGATAAAAAGCAATGCTCATTGCAAGATTAGTACCCAAATCATGGTGTACAGCTTTCCAAAATTGAAAAGTGAATCTACGGTCCCTATCTGATATAATTGATTTCAGAATTCCGTGCAGCCGAATGATTTCTTTAATATAAGTTCTGATGAGCTTCTCCACGGGTCTGTCTATCTTATTATAAGAAAATGAGCTGACTTGGAGAGTCTGTCAATGACAACCCATATGGTATTAGCTCCTAATTTGCTTCGAGTCAAACCAACAACTAAATCCATGGCAATATCAGTCCACTTCCATTCTGGGACTGGTATAGACTGTAAGAGTCCTCCTGGCTTTTGATGTTTCGCTTTCACTAAGTTGCATGCATTGCAACGTGCCACAAACTCTCCTACACTTCTCTTTAGTCCAGGCCACCAATAATTTTTCTTTAAGTCATGGTACATTTTTGAAGTCCCAGGGTTGAGATTATACATTGAATAATGTGCTTCCTATAAAATCACAATTCGTAATTCTTTGTCATTGGGCACCCACAATCGAGTTTTATGGTATATGTAGCTATTCTTTTCTTGAAGATAACTATTATTTCCTTCCAGGATAAACTGCTTCAATTTTTGATATTTTGAATCTTTTCCTTGAGATAGTTTTATGCGTTCCTCTAATGTTAAATATGTAACCTCTAAATTTGAAATGGTATTCAGTTGATTCATTATTACCAAATCTTTCTCCAGCTTATTCAGCTCCTTAATGAGATCCTTATTAATGGTCATCGTGTTGAGTATGCTAACTGATTTTTGGCTTAAGGCGTCTGCCACAACATTGGCCTTTCTTGGGTGGTATTGGATATCCAGATCATAATCACTAATGAGTTCTAGCCATCGCCTTTGCCGACAGTTCAACTCCCTATGAGTAAAGATGTATTTGAGGCTTTGGTGATCTATGAATATTTCACATTTTACCCGATATAAATAATGTCTCCATATTTTAAGTGCAAAGATAACGGCTGCTAACTCCAGATCGTGAACCGTATAGTTTCTTTCATGTACCTTCAGCTGGTGAGAAGCATAAGCAATTACCTTCATATTTTACATTAGAACACACCCCAGTCCTACCTTGGATGCATCGGTATAGACTTGGTAGTCCATGCCTTCTTGAGGCAATGCTAGAACAGGGGCGGTCATGAGGGTATCCTTTAATTTCTGAAAAGAAATTTCGCATTTAGAACTCCAGATGAATGGTGCAGCTTTTTGGGTGAGCTTGGTGAGTGGAGCTGAAATCTGGGAGAATCCATGTACGAACTTTCTATAATATCCTATCAATCCCAAGAAACTTATAATTTCCGTTACTGTTGAAGGCTGAGTCCATTCTTGAATGGAACTAATTTTCCTTGGATCTACTTGTATTCCTTCAATGCTTACGATATGGCCTAGGAAGGTTACTGAGCTCAACCAAAACTCACACTTAGAAAATTTCACGTATAACTTGCTATATCTTAAAGTTTCTAAAACTGTCCGCAAGTGAACCTCATGATCAATTTCATTCTTGGAATAAATTAAAATATCATCAATGAAGATGTCACAAATTTGTCCAAATATAGTTTTAGAACCCTCTACATTAAATCCATGAATAGTGACGGGGCATTGGTCAGTCCAAAAGACATCACAAGAAATTCAAAATGGCTATACCTTGTCCTAAATGCAGTTTTTGGGATATCTTCTTCCCTTATTCTTGCTTGATGATATTCAGATCGAAGGTCGATCTTGGAGAAAACAACAGCTCCGGCTAGTTGATCAAATAACTCATCTATTGGGGGAAGAGGATATTTATTCTTAATTGTCATCTTGTTTAGTTCTCTGTAGTCAATACACATCCTCATCGTCCCATCCTTCTTCTTAACAAAAAGCACAGGAGCTCCCCATGGTGACATACTAGGATGAATAAAGCATTTATCTAATAATTCCTTTAATTGCTCATTCAATTCTTGAAACTCTTTTAGTGCCATTCTATATGGTGCCTTTGATAACGATTACGTACCGGGAATTAAATCAATAGTAAAATCTATTTCCCGTACCGGAGGTATTCCTGGCAAATCATTGAGAAATACATCTGGAAACTCATTAGTGACCCTTGTATCATCGAAGGAAGTTACCTCTTCTCTGCTTCCCAACATTATTACTAAGTAGGCTTTGCACCCCTTCTGAATTAACTTGGCTGACTGAATGACATTGATGAGAGACGCTGCAGTGCCTAGTCTTCCCATAAATGTCACTGGTCTTCCTGCACTTCTGGGGGTGACCTTTTTACGCTGGCAGTCGATGACTGCTTAATGACAAGATAGCCAGTCCATACCCAAAATAATATCGAAGTTTGCAATTGGAAGAACTATCAAGCTGGCTTTAAACGTCCCACCATTAATTGGGATTTCGCATTCGCAATACTCTCTAGCGCTCATGAGGGCGCCAGATGGTAACCCCACATTTAATCTTTCTATTAGTTCTCTAAATGGCAGTTGCAGCCTATTTACAAATGTTTCAGATATAAATGAGTGACTCTCACCCATGTCAAATTAAGGTTATACATGCGTTCTCAGAAAAGTATAAGGTACCTAATATTGAATGCATGCTAAAGGTTTATTTCTTAAAAATTAAGAAATGCCGGTCAAAATAATTTAAAAGTACCTATCACCACGTCATGATCCTCGGGAGCCATAACCGGAGTAAGTGTGTAAGCCTTAGCGGCAGCTGGTCGTCCTGGGGCATGACCTCTCCTTTGAGTTGGCATCGTTTCAGGAGATGCTATCGAGGCTAGTGCACTTGCTAGAGCCGGGGTACGAGGAGGGGAAGATACCGAGTTCATTTTGGGCCTCTGAATGATGTCCCCATCTATAATTTTGAAAGATCTACAATATTCGTAACTATGTCTCATCCTGCCACATTGATAACATCTGTTGTAACAACCCAAGGTTGTTACCCAGCTTAATTTCAGCTTAATTGTATTGTGATTATCATTCCATCAAGTTCATCTAGTCAGTAGAACCAAACCCTGAAGGTTTGGATCAATTCGAAGACCAATCGATTGATTTAAAATATTTTAATATTTAATTAATTAGAAAATTAAGATATTTATTTGGACCTTGAAATCGAAATCCGACTTCGCCGTTGCGATCGTCACCCCCAAATTAGCTAGGGGTGATGTTTTGGACGCATTTGGAAGTCGTCGAATTTTCACGAATACTTTTTGGTAATTAAATACCAAAAAATTAGCATAATTAAATATTCGTCGGAATCAAATTCTGACTTCGCCGTTGAATTCCTCACCCCCAAATTAGCGAGGGGTGAATTTTTGAGATTTTTCGGAGCGCGTTTTAAAAATCCGAATTTTTAAATAAATAAGCAATCTTTGGATCCCCAAAATGCAATTTTCCCATTTTATTTCCAAAATTTCAGCTGGCCACCTCCTTTTTTGCTTCCCTCCCATCTCTCCCATACTTGATGGGAGAGAGCTTGCCTCTCCCTCTCTAACTCCTTTAGAGCTAATGATGAAGCTCTACCCTTCCCTTCTCCTTTAAAAGGAGAGCTCAGCCCTCCTCTTGAGCTTGCTGAAATTTTCTCCATTCTCTCATTTTCTCCATTGCTGTAAGAAGAAGAAGAAGAAGAAGAAGAAAATAAAGCTTCCTTCTTCCCCTTTTTCCAAGAAATTAAGGTACCTGTTTGCTCCCCTCCTTTTTGCCTTTTACATGTTATTATTATGCTTGAATGTACCTTAGAAAGCCTATACTCATGTATGAAAGTTATTGAGACTCTTAAAAGTTGCATAGAAATATGCTCTATTTTTGTTCATTCTGCATACCCTTGTATTCATCATCATTTTTAGTATAGCTAGAATGTTCTATTCGTGCCGATTTTGGTGTCAATGGAAATGTATTTCACATTGATATATGGCACCCCTCATGGAACTTTCTGGATTGAGAGTAATTAAGCTCGAAAAAATGGCCCTCATGGGTTTCGCACCTGGCGAAATCACCGTCTGCCGCTGCAGCGGACAGGAAAACTTAGGAAATCTGTAAATTAACTAATTGAATATTATAATTGCGAAATGGACCGCTACAGCGAGTTGTAGCGGGCTGCAGCGGTTTGCAGCGGCATTTCATGAAAACTTATGGAACGACCAATAAAACTAATTGAACAGTGATTTGCAAAATGGGTCGCTACAGCGCGCGGTAGCGCGCTACAACGGAAATATTTCAGAACTTAGGAAATGATAAAATAAATTAATTGAACAGTGATTTTGCAAATCGGACCACCATAGCGCGTCATAGCGCGCTGCAGCGGGCCGCAGCGTACCTCAGCGCGGAAAATGCTACCGCGCGCTCCAGTGCGCTGCAGCACCCAAGTTTGCAAAATTTCCAGAATTCCTTAAAAACTGCCCAGTTTTGGCTGAAATGGCCAAAACCTCACTGTTTTGATATTTTAAGACCCCTAGGACCCTAGTGGGGCTAAATTATACTAAATTGAGCATTGCATAAAATTCCATATTGAAATTGAATTAGTGCTCAAAACCTCCTATGATCCTAAATATGTATTGTGCCAAATGCTAAGTAATAGAGTTTTAAGCGCTTGAAGGTATATCATAACAATAATAATGGCATGAAACCTAAGTCTTTTAGATTTGTGATTAAATGCTAATCCTTTTAATTTGATTTAGAATTTGATTAGCATGGATTACCCTTTTGTGTCATCTTTCTATCTATGTACTTTTAGGATGTATATTAGAGAATTTCAATATTTATTTGAATACTTAAATGTACCTACTTGAACTTAAGCATCTTGATAACTTGATTAAGTAAATGATACTTAATCCAAACTTAAGCTTGACATCAATAATACACTAATAATACATTGATTTGTCATTAACCTTTAAATTAAATATTGGTCTTAATTATAGAAAGGTTAGGGGTTAAACCCTAGCTTGTCTTGGTTAATATCTAAACCTTAATCACTTAATTAATTAACTTGATTGTAAGATAATTTAATTGACATTATTCCAATAATGCATATGATTCAATATTGATCTTAAATCATCAAATTAGAAGTGCTAAGGATAACATTGAATATGTGTGATTGAACCATCTGAATCCAAACTTTAGATCTTTGATTTTCTCTTATATAAGACAATTAGCATAAGATAGAAATAAAATTGCAATAATCTAACTCTAATAAGATCTTTGATTTTATCTCATGATTATAGAATAGGCAAGGATCAAATGAATTTTAATCATCTAATCTGATCACTTAACTAAAGTATAACAAGTAAACTTTAAGAAGTAGAAAAATGAGATCTTAAGGGTCTTGCTATAGAATTCATCATTGAAATAATCAAAGACCTTAACTAATGATACATTGAGGTATGAAGAACTTTTGTAACTTATTGAGGTAGAAACCTAGTTGATCCTTCATAACTTTAGAAGTTGAACTTGATACCTTGTGGTAGGAATCACCTAAAGTACTTAGATTGTGGCTCATTCCTTGTGGTAGCAACCTATGTTGAGTGATCTTTTGATCACATCCTTAGAGCTTTATGTAGGATACACCTAATTAGAGTAAGGATTAATAGATTTGATAAATCCTTGTCGATTAAATAGAATCTGCTGAACTCAGATTATTGGTTAGGTATAGTAGGGTATACCCATATTACTGGATTAATTCAGTAATATTCATGATTGGTTGATTCACTCCAATGTGGACTTATGACCAGGTACTATCCCGTGGGATTAGCCGAATACAGTCCCATTAAAGTAAATCTTTTAAGACTAAGAGTGTTACACTTAGTGAACAAGATCCTTAGTTTGAGATGTAAACTGCGACCGAGTTCTGCCTCCTATCGTAGTGCGCTTCGATAAGTGCAGTTTAAGCAAACTAAGTATCTTAAGTCACTTTACGTAGAACACTAAGTATGCTTGTAATTAGGGCATTTAATGGCTTAGCTTGAGATGTAAACTGTAACCGGGTTCTGCCTCCTATCGTAGTGCGCTTCGATAAGTGCAGTTTAAACAAGCTAAGGGTTAAATCTACCTTTCTTGCAAACATGCTAAATATGTGTATACAATCATCCCAACTAATGATTTTTAAGTAAACTCTCAACCTTAACCAATTATCAAATTAGAATCTAGGAGTCAGAATCTTTTTAGCAGGGTTCTGCATAATGGAGACCTAGAATCCATTATCAGATTTTAAAGTATTTTCTAGATTTATCTCATGTAGTTTAGAAGCATGAGCATGAGCATAAGCATGATGTGTGAATATCAGAATAATGTATGAGAATCATAATAATGTATAAGTATCAGTGATGATCTATGAGTTATGGAATGTTGCATACATTAATAGGGGAATTTCTGGATGCATCAGTGTCATCAATAAACAGTGTTCCCAACAGGGTGTATGTAGACATTGGACTGTACTGCTCATAATAGTTCCGTGATATTTTGGGTAGCATATCAGTAGCATACCGTGTTGAGGCATATTCAGATGCACAGTTTCAGTGATATACAGTATAGTTTACAGATGATTACTCAGTTTTAGATTCAGTACTATTTTGGTTTACTTTCAGTATTCAGTTATAGTTCAGTTTTACTTTGTTTTACTTCAGCTTTGTACAATTTTATACAGTTTTATATTTTTAGATATGTTACAGTTTTCCTATAGTTTTATACATGTTATGTAAATGTTAAGTAAATAATTAGAACTGTTTAGAATAGTTTCGATGTGTTAGACTTATTGTCTAACATGAGGTATTTCTAGGATCCGATAATTTGCTAGATCCTGAGCAGTATATTGAGACAGGTCAGGAGGACACCTAGGAGTTTCAGGAGGAGCCCGTGGAGTACTAGTGGACTCTCCTCCAGCTTTACTTTCTGCTTAGTATTTTCAGTTCAGTACCTAGTCTCACTTCAATATTTCAGTAAACTATTTGTAATAATTATGGATGTATTTTCTTTTCTTTTCTGAGACAAATGTTTTCTACACCTTCTGTGATGAATGATTTTGGACATTTGCTTTAAACTTCCGCACTCTATTTTTATACTATTTATACTGAGTATTGTGATGTGATCAACATACTGGAAATGTTGATGTTTTATACATATATTGGATTCCTATCATATTCTAAATCTAATGTATATATTTGTCTAATACTTAGGATAAGGATACTACTCTTATCTTAAGTATTAGCTCTCAACCCCACTTGAGGTTGAGTCAGCAGCTCTTCAGGTGGGCTTAGTTTTCAGCCATTTCGGGGAGACGGGTATTCCTCCTACAAGTGGCGCACCGCTCCGCCGCCGATATGATTGTACTTAATTCTTTTGCGCGCAGTGACGGGGCGGGGCACTACATCTGTTTCCAGTGTGATAGCACCTGCCCATTGGCTGTGGTCGGTGACATTCTGAATTTTTACTTTCCATAGCAGGCCCTGAAGTGATCTGATAAACATTGGCCTGCCGACTAGGTCGAGACCTTTTAAAGGTTTCACGACTGTCTTGGGATTGGGAGTGACACTTTTCTTGGCGTTCGGTGATCATCTGCTCATTATGCTCCATAATGGTCGCGTAGTCCAGTAACTCAGCAAATTTGGTGTGTTTGAGCGGGAGTAAGCTGGTTCAGATGGAGTCCTTCAAACCATCCAAGAACCTGCTATACCTAGCAGCCTCTGTGTCCACTAACTTGGGTGCATATCTGGAGAGCCTTGTGAACTCAGACTCATAAGCCGCGATGGACCTATTTTCTTGAGTCAGCTTAATAAATTGGTTCTCCAATATCTTTTGGGTAGAAAGAGGGATGTAGCGACCTTAAAATGCCTCCACAAATTCCTCCCATGATATGTCCTCTAGCTCCAAGCCCATGAACTGAGTTTTGTGGGTGACTCCCCACCATCGCTCAGCTTCGGCTTTTAATAGGCTCTTAGCCAACCTCACCGCATCTCTGGCCGGGCATTTTATATCCTCCAGTTTATTTTCTATCTCCTGAATCCAATCTTCAGCCTCTATTGGCCGAGCTGATCCGTCATAGCGCGGTGGGTTCAGCTTCAAGAAGGCTTGCAAGGCTCCACTAATTCTGTGCCCTTGGCTAGGAGGAGACTCATGAGTTTTGTGTTGATTGGCTAATATTTGAGCCATCAACTCCAAGATCTTGTCGGTCTTATTCTCCAAAGGTCCTGAAGGCAAAGGGGCCTTCACTGGAGTCTCCATTGGTAACTTAGGAGAGTACTCTTCTGGATTCATCTATAAGGAGGGTGATTACGATAAATAAAGAATTGAATGTTTTATTTAGAAAGAATTAATATTTTACGCAAAAGAAAATTAACAAAAATAAAGATACAATCAATTTCTTTTGTTACACATAATTTTGCTCTTAAGAAAATATTATTCTAAATGAATTTTTTAAGACTTTCAACCCAAAGCTTCCTATACTTATTAGTTATTTTTCTCTTCTTAGAAGTTGAAGCTGCATCCCCCGTTTGGTGGGTCTCGTGATGCACCTTCCTTTTCACCTCTGAAATGCATTCTTCATGCTCTTCTTCTTTCTCCAGAGTAAATTTTGCCAATTTAGGAAGTATCAACCTCAGTGTCTCCTTTAATTCTTGCACCTCTTTTTGGAGGCTAGTGATCTTTTCGTAAAAGACACACATGAACCTTGTTAGGCTTTCATCGCGTGCCTCTTCCTTGTCCTCCAATTCTCGAATCCAATCTTCAAGAGTAGGGGGGCTAAAATTAGGTTCTTGGAAGTTCATTTGCCAAGATCCTTCTTAGCTTAAGTCAATTTCCAAGTGTTCTGCTGAATGATTAGGGGAATTCATCTGTTAAAGATCCAAACTTATAATTTGTTGAATAATGACCTTATTATGTCACTAGTTTTTCTACAAAATGTTGTCCTAATAATAGCCTCATCGTGTCACTAGTTTCCTATAAGATGTTTTGTTCCTACCACAATCTTATTATATCATTAGTTTTATGTCAAGTATTTCTTCCAGTGTATTTATATTTTAAATTGAATGATTTCCCAATTATGACTTTTATGTCAAATATTATTTTACTGCAACACTTCCGATCCTGCTCTGATACCAATTATGATGACTCATGTTAGGTTGGTAACAACCAATCTAACATTGGATGCATCTTTCCGCAGGATCGTACTGGCAGTTAGGTAAAATAGTAGTTAAACACATCCAGAGCCATTCAAGTGTAAGAAATAATATTCATTTAATTTAAAGTAAAATAATATCCAAAATTTATTACATGATTTTTATTATACAAAAATAAATATCCCTTGAAGGGGCAGTTAGAATCCGTTAATTTGCCGTGCCATGTCTTTAAACTATATCAGCTTCCTCTAGGTGTATTTGATCTAGCATTATAAAAATAATGCCTTAGTGCATATTCTAAATACAAAAGATATTAAAAATATACTTTAAGCAAAAAGCGAAAAGCAAAAATGATATTAATTACAGGAAATTATAATTTATAGCAAAAAGATAATCATAACTCTTGCAAAATAAATATTCTCTTGCCATATGCCAAATTTCAAACGAAAAAGTAATAGTCGCATAAAAGTTCATGTTTATGTTTATATCTATGATATTATGAAGCAATGATATTAGTTATGATGGGCAAAGTTAGAACCATGAGGCTGGGTTCATATGCATTTAAGCATAAACCTTCACATGGGCCCCCTTAAGGTCTTCAGATGGCAATAAATATGCATTTAAGCATAACCTTCACCTGGGCCTCCATCAAAAGGTTCCAGATGACACCCTTATAGCTCCCGAGGGCTAGCAGCCCCGTCTCTAACCTATTCATGCTCCGTTTCGAAACCGTTCTTGCAATGTTCACAAGATACATAAACATTATTCAATTTCTCTTACATTATTAGTAGTAAGAATAACTCATCAAGTAGCAATATAAAAATAAGCTCAAAGAGGTGCTTATGCAGTAAATGATAGTAAAAAAGCATAAAAATAATATCCAATGTACCTTTGAATTTGACTTTAAGAAAATGAATCACTTACAAAGTTTGTGTCTGCAAAAATTATATTTATAATTTTTATTAGATTCTAATGAATAATTAATCTCTCATACAAATACATGCACAACTAAGCCTATAATTTAATCTTATAAGTCCTTATAATTCATTTAATATATTTGTGAATAGGATAAAGATTAACGAATCAAATGTGGCTATAATGATTTCATAGTTCCTCATTCGATATGCATCAAAATCCTAAGTACTTAACGTGCACCTAATTCATTATGTAGGGATTCCAATTGCCAAAAGATTCTATTATATATGACCATTTCTCCTCTCTTATATCCCATCTTAATTGGAATATAGCAGTAGATTGTAGTAGACATTATATAGCTTAATTAAGGAATAGAAATACAAAATGTTTTATATTATCAATCAAGATGGTAGTTGACTAGTAATAGCATCAACACATTGTTTTCACCGTAGTTTTACTGCAACCTTAATATAGTTCCATTATTCTATATTTTCACATGATCAACCATTATATGAAATTGACATGATTTGATTTGAAATTACATCAGCCTAGTACAACAAGGGTCTGACCAAATTCTACCATAGGTTTTGATTTCAAAGTTTTAAATGAATGACTCATATTTGCATAAAACAGTAATTACAATGAGTAAAATAAAGAAGATTTCAATTATGATTGATTGCTCCCTAACTTATCCACTGAAGTTGGATATATAAAATCAACATCTATGAACACAAGTTCATTCACGATGAAATTTTTTTGACCCAATTGTTAACTAGGTAGTTTAATAGAGATTTTAATATTTCTAAATTTATCACATAAAATTTTATTATTTGACTTAAATATTCATTTGCTAAAACCTAGTTAAGTGTTTATATAAATAAGGAAGTAGTCGGCTTTCTTACCTGTTGCAAAACTCTGTGCAAAGAAGTCGACGCAGAGAAGAATCAAAAGGCAAGGATCGAGGGCAGGCAAGAAGGCCGAGCGGGAGGAAGAGATCGAGCGATTCCCTGAGACGTCATCGGGTCTCTGTCGAGCGGGATCGAAAGCAGGGGGCGTCGACACGTAGAGAGCCGAGCGATCAATCGAGCGCAGAAACTAGTATAAGAAGTCGGCGCAGAGGCAGAGGTCGTGCGCTATGAGCCTCGGATTTTCATCTCTCGGTGCACGGGGCTACGAGCGAAAGGGCGGAATCGCGTCGCCTGGCTCCTCGATCGGTCGCCAGGTAAGTCCTTACTGCCGCTGCTTCTTCTGGGAGGGCTCGATCACAGAGATGAAGAGGCGAGAGGGATCGAGAGTGGTGATGGGTTGAATGCCCTACGTCTACATCCGTTTGGACCGGCAGACGTCTTTCCAAAACGCCCGCAAATTAAGGAAAATAGCGCAACTATCGTAATATGTTTTAATGCAGTAACTGTCGAATTTGAAAACTTTTTATGTTAAAGATTGAAACTAAAAAATTGAATTTTAGCGGGAGTTTAACGGGAAACTGAAATTTGCGGGAGAATTTAACGAATTTAAATATTACGGGAATTCAATGTTTATCTTATAAATAACCTAGTGTCATTATAAACATGCTCGATTTATGGCCAACATGACCCTAAATTTGAACTTCCTAGGTGCATGCAAAGGCGAGGTTGGGTGCAGTCCATGATGTGTGGCACGAGTTTTAACGTAACTAGCATGTCTGGGTGCAAGTTCAAAAATGTTTGGGTGGGTGATAGCAATCCATGGACCAAATGTTTCCAAACTAGGCTTTCCTGAGAGAAAGTTAAGGGCTCGTCTGAGCACACCTAGGCGGGATGGTTAGGTGGCATCCTGCTAACCCACAAATAGCATGTTACAGTCATTGAATACATGACCGTGAGATTGCAGCGCACCAAAGCGCATACACGTAGGCACACAAGGATGTGTCTCTGAAGCATGACAGAATGAATTTCCAGTACGTAGCTAATCCTAAACTAAATCAATTTCAAAATATAGTAGCACATACAAGCCTAGACTATCCAAGTATGCAATATTCAAATAAAAAAAAAATAAAACAAAATTAAGTAATTTAAGGTTATTACTATATTTATTCATTTGATGGTTTTACATCCGTTGTTGCTTCCAAGTTCTAGAGCCGTCATCCAAACTATCTTTAAGTCCTGCAATGATCCTTGGTCTTCTCCATCACTTCTTGATTAAAGGCTTGATTAACTAGTTTATGTAGCTAAGTAAAATACCACATTAAAAGTCAAGGCTCATGGGTATTAAGAGAAGAAATAAATGTTATTCCAACTTTTCACTCCTTCGGCACTAAAGTTTGACAAATAATGTAAGAATCCGAAACTGATACATGACTTAAGAAATAAAAATATCAATGACCAGCTCCTCGTCTGTCAGGCAGTGCAGGCGAAACAAGCAATTTACGACCAGCAGCTCGCTCCCATTGACCTGGAAATCCTTTGCATCCAACTCATCGAACTGGGCCGCCAGCCTCAGTACTCAAACAGGACGTCAAACCGACCTGCATAGGTGTTGAGATGGCGATCCGTCTCCTCCACCAGCTCCATCGGCCGGAAGTTCGGCTGAGGCGCTTTGACGCTCGTGATTCAAATCCACATCGGTCCGCCGGCCCTTCCCGACAACCTCTTTATGAAGGCCGGCCACTGAAAGCTGAAGTAGATGGCGAGATCCAGCACATGGACTCTGGCGTTATCCTGAACCGCCTTCAAGATAGTGTGGTTTGCGAAGTCGTAGGAGATCTTCTTGAAGGGGCACATGGACTCCACCAACTCAAGACATTTTAACTCGATTTGAAAATTTTCGAATTGAATTTTAATCATACGTCTTGACTTGAATCCTATTTAAAATGATTCAAAATATCCCAAAGCGATCATTTCCAATGGAGTAAGCATCATGACTCTCGTCATCATCTTCTCAAATTCCAAAAGAAGGCATTCTCGTCTACCTGAGATTAAGCCCAATGAAAAGTATTTATAATTTTGGAGTAGCTGAAAAGCTCAGTTCAAAATTTGTTGGATCATGTTCAAGAACTAGATCTTCAGCCTATAAACTAGAATTGCCCAATGAATTTTCTGCAGTACACAATGTCTTATGCGTTTCCTCACTCAGGAAGTGCTTGAGAGAGCCTCATCCCCTTATCTCCATCTCCCCCAGTGTGAATTTTATCAAATCTATCATTCATTGGAGAGCCCATGACAATCCTAGGTAAGAATCAAAAGCAACTTATGAGCCAATCAACCCTTATGGTCAAAGCTCACCGGATGAATTGTCCTCCTGAAGAAGTCAGCTGAGAGAAAGAATCACTATGCGGTCGTAGTACCCAAGGCTATTTGAGAACTCTGGTACTTCCTCAACCTTCCTTGTCTATTCCTTATTCATTTTATTCATGCGTCGTTATTACTACTTAATTGATATCGATGATGATATCGTTCTTAAGTGAGAGAGTCTGTAACAACCCAATGTTGTTACCCTAGTCAATCAAAACTTAACCATGTCCTGATCTCGATTCGTATACTCCAAATAAGCAATTAGGAGGTCTCCTGAGGTTTTGGTTAAAATCAGTAGCCGTTTGGAACAAAATCCTGATTTTAGGAAATTCAAGAACCTTGTAATTTGACATATCTAAATTGACCTCAAATCAAAAATCTAACTTCGTCATTGCATTCATCACACCCAGATTAGCTATGGATAATATTTTGGAGACATTTGAAAGTAGTTAGATTTTCTCCGATTATTTTAATATATTTAAAACACCCAAAAAATTATAGTAAATAAATACTCGTCTAAATCAAAATCGAACTTTGTCATTGCGTTCCCCACCCTTCAATTAGCTTGGGGTGAAATATTGAGATTTTTTTGAAGTCATTTGATCATTCAAATTTAATTAATAATTTTGAATTATTTTGATTTAATTGGTAACTAATTTAATATTATGTGGGACCCGCTTGCACAAAACTCACCCTCTCCCTCTTGCCGTTTTCTTTCAGGTCCCTCTCAATTATCGAGTCGGACCCGTGTTTCTCGCGTCGGGCTGGCCCATAACCCTATGGAGCGCTTAACCGTTCCATCAGGGTCATCCTGATCGAACGGTCAGGCTTCACCTCTGCCGACAGCCCTGTGCTCATCATGTTCTAGCGCACGTGGCAGCAAAGCCACCTCCGCGTGGTGCTCAGCCACCGCTTGTTTCTGCGTGCAATCGAGGCTTAACCCCATCTCCTTTCCTCGGTTCGATCGACATTATTTGCGATCTGGCCGTAAGCCGAAAACCTTGGTGAAGCTAACTCTTGTTCGAACTCGAACAAGTAAACCATAACATCATTCAAAAACACTGTTTGATTGAGCACAAACAATAAAACGAGCTTGATCTAGATCAAATACACGACATTCAGAAGCTAATCACGCACATTAGCAATCAGGAACTCCACTTGTTGATATCATCATGGATCCAACGCTACTACTTGAACAATGGTCCTCCCAATTAAACCCATTTTCTATCTGGAAAACGAGCATACAAGAAACTACTTGAACAATGGTCCTTCCAATTAAATCCATTTTCCATATGGAAAACGAGCATACAAGAAAGCACCCAAAGAATATTTTCATCGAAAAAAGATCGATCAGCACCTTCCCTGCTGTGAAACAAACGCCGGCATCTTCGTCTTCTCATCATACCTTGGCAGAGAAAAAGATTTCCATCACCGTGGAATAAGTCCCGGAGACAGTGAAAACGACGCCGATGATGATGATGCCGGCGTCCGAGAGCACTTCGAGCCAGCCCATCTCCGGCCCAAAAACCCTAAGATGAAACGCAGCCGGGAGCACGAAGCCTAGGATGCAACAGACGCTGCTCCCGACGAGCGACAAGAAATCAGTGAAATTGGGTACCAGCAGCGTCACAAGGCTGACCGCCATGACCAGCCCCCATCTGAGCCATAGACAGTAATTCTTCCCGCAGGCCCAGCGCTCCCCCACCTCGTACACGGGGTTCATCATGATCGGGAGGGTGAAGACGAGATTGACGCAGAGTCCGACCTGGACCATGATGGGGATGGGGCCGTGGCCCAGATTCGTGGTGATGATGTCCCTTGTGGCCTGCCCGAAGGCCGCGTACCCGAAAGCCCCGAAGGAGGCGTAGATGATGGAGATGAAGGCCATGGACAGCCCTAGGCTCCGCCCAAACTTGCCCCTGTCGGCTGCTTCGGTTTCGAGAGGAAGCACCATGCCGATCCCTTCGAAAGCATAGATGGCGACGCCGAGGCCGTAGAGGATTACGGATGGCCCGCCGAACGGGACCAGATCGGGCTGGCGGCGAGCTAAGGAGGCAAAATCGACGCCGAGAACGACAACCATGGCGGCGATATCGACTATGTCGGCGAAGATGCTGAGGGGGGCGAGGAGGGTGAGCGAGCGGATCGAGTTTAGAGCGAGTTGGAGAGGAAGCATCGCAGCGAGGGAGATTAGCTTGTTAGGGTTTTGAGGGAGGATGTGGGTGAGGGTGTTGGAGATGAAGATGAGGTACCCGATGCAGAAGCTGGATTGGCTCAGCACGATCATCAGATCTACGGCGAGGCGGCCACCGCGGCCGGCAACGGCCAGGCCGAGGTCTCCGAAGGAGGCGATCTTGGAGAATCCGCCTTCCTCCTCTAGACGGCGGCGAATGCGAACAAGAAGCATCATGCAGTGGTACGTGAGGGCTCCCACTGCGAGGACCATTAGGATTCCGGCGGCCCATCCCGTCCGCTTGAAGCTGTAGGGGAGACCGAGGACGCCGGCTCCGACGATGGCGATGAAAACGTTTGCGAAGGTTTTTGTCTGAGAAGAAAGGTGGATGCTGGGATGCTGTCCCAGAAGGGGAGCAGTTCCGTCACCGGCGATCGTTGGTAGCGCGTCGGAGGAGGAGCTCGCTTCCTTGAACACCATGCTGGCTTCTCTTCAACGATTATTCTATTGTGCCTTTGAGTTCTTCAACGAGGAGTTAGGTGTTCTGAGTTTTGGGGTCGCAGCAGATTTGCTGATTGTTAGAAGAGGGTTCGGAGCGTTCTGTGCGCTTGCGATTGTATATTATAGGAAGGAACATAGTTTGGCTTTGCTTGGACCCAGCGAAATGAGTTGTTCGGACAAGATTAAATCGGCCACGGCCTGACTCATTACCTCAAGTGTCTTTGTTCCATTTAAAATGGCTTTGTTTAATGCATATTTTATTTTAATTAAAGGATATTTGTCATGAAAAATCTAAAAATTTTAAGTATTAATTAATTTGATTATAGTGTAATCATATTAATTTACTTCTGTTTAATAATTTTACAGAAAATTTAATATTTTTTATTTGAAATGAAAGTAATCTATGAGTGATAATTTTAGTAAATTTGGATAAAATTATCCTCAAAATAATTTGTTTTCTTCGGACTTTTTTTTTGAGATCAAGTCCGAACAAACAATCAAACAAACGTGTTTGAATCATTTTGAAATTATTTTTAGCTTTCGTTCAAACGAAACGAACGAACGAGCGAATCATTAGAACATATATTTCGAATCATTCGTTCAAACAAATGAATCCTTTGCCATAATGTTTTGTTCATTCCAAATCCTTCGCCGGAGAAGATGGACAAACGAAATCATTCGTTCGAACGACCGAATCGTCCGCGCATTCTAACAGAATCGTTCATTCGTCGCTCGGTTGAAACTCCACGTATTTTCCAAATTTACCCGATTTGAGAGTAAACAATTTACTCTCATCTTATATATATTAACACAAAATCAAAATCAAAAGTAAAAGTAAGAAATTTTTACCCATTTTTATCATACAAAATGATAGTAATCTCAATTTACCCGAAAAGTTTTTACTCTATGTTAATTCTAGCTTATGCCAAAAAGCCTCTTAATTTAACATAACACCGTTGTATAAGTACAGTTTGGTTCTTTTTAATTAATTTATAGCTAATCAAAATTCTTCTAATTGATTAAAGTAATTTGTAGAATATAGCTCAAGATTTGGGCACGTTTCAAAATTGCAAATATTCGAATATCGGTTAGTCATGAGAATACTTTTGACAACAAAATAAAGCACTTTACAATTTATTCATACAAAATATGTTTCAATTGCAATGAAACTTGAATATTAAAAGAGTTGTTATCACAAAAATAAATATAAAATGTTCATATTTGATGTTGAAAGAAAATAATTTTGTTTGGCAAATATAAATCAAGGAAAATGGGAGTTCATATTTTATGTTTCATAATTTCATCTTCTCTCTATACATGCCCCTCTTAAAAGCTTATCAGTATAAGTTTCTTATGCCTTATGATGTCACATAGCCCTATCCTAATAATTACCTAATCAAACTAAAAATAGATTAATAAAAAACTTAAGCTACTCATCTATTTAAACTTCTTCAAATACTATTTTGTATGACATAAAATATTATTCATCTGGTACCTTTAGTACTCAGGAGCTCAAAAACTAGTTTTTGGTGCTGACCAAATGTTTCTGGCATAAAATTATATACAATTAAATATTTTAAAAATATAATTATTTTAATATAATCTCTTGATTTATAAATATAAACAGATCAAATGGTTTAGATGTTAGCTTAGATCATTCTCTTTTAAGAGTCAAAATCCCTAATTTGAACTTTTAAGGGTCCTAAAGTGCTTTAGTAACTAAAAATATGCTTTTTTGGTGGTTTTGGAAGTGATTGCTATTTGCATAGATTCTGGCCAATTTTGGCTAAGTGTTTAGATAGGTTAGCCCAATTAGGTCAGCTATTGATTTCAAAGTTTTAGTGCAGATTTTTATTATCGAGATCATACTAAAACTTATTTAAGAGTTTCTTTGATTAGAATCAAATTTGGAGGTCCAGGTGTCACTTTGGTTAGTGGTGGTTTGGGCTAGTTTGCAGCTAGCCCAATAGGCCAAGTGATCATTAACTGGATCGATTTCATGATTTTTTTTGAGTATAAATGAGGTAATTATGACTTATACGATTGATTTAAGTCACTTTAGCTAAGTTATTGAGCCCACCCTAATTTGGGTCAATTTGGTTAGCCTGAGCTAGCCATAATGGTCTTAATGGATTTAATGAGTTCTAAGCCCAAAAATCAAGCTTAAATATTTTCTTAAGGCTATTAAAAGTAGCTTGTACATTTGGAATGGCTAATAAATCAATCATAAAAAATTTGGTTATTTTTGGTTAGGATTTTGTCTTGGGCTAGCCTAAGCTAGCTCAATCTGACCTTTAAGGGTTCTTGGATTCCAAAGATGATGTTTGACCTTTTTCTGGCTTCATAAACTCATAGCAAGAGTTATAAGCTTGAGCCATTATAATGACCTGATATTGAATTTAGGTAATTTAGCCTAATATTCTATGTTAATGTAGTACTTAATTGAATTAGAGAGTCATAACCCACTATTAAGTACTACACTATTAAGTACTACGGGAATCTAAGAGTCTCTAAACTAAAAATAAATGCATAATATAATAAAAATATATATACTATTCCAGCCATCTTGATTAAAAAAAAATACAGTACTGAACAATAAAGTAAAATATTCAGATTTTAATTAAAGTTATACAAATACTTTAAGATGTAATGACATTCGTCCTTACAGGAAAATAAAATAAAATGACGAAAATGACAGGGTCTTCAAGCTGCACATACTGGACTCGATCTACCTCAGGTTGAAGCCTCCGTTCCAATCTCTTGATCTACTGTATTTAGTTTTTAATACTATATGATTCAACCAAGAAAAAAAAGAAGTGGTTACACTTATAAAGTCTAAGCACATTTTAGGGCAATTAAGTTATTTTAGTTTAGTGGATATCATATTAGCCATTTATAATTTAAAAATAGTGCACAATGTAGTACAAATGGGAAGTAAGGATATAACTATAATATAACAAGTAAAAAGGTAAAGGAAAAAACATGGAAAAGTGCTAAAAAATTACATCAAATATATTTAGTAAGAAGGTAGGTACAAATATACATATAAGCAAGCTCAATATAAAAAGAAATATGTACAATAAGATATATGCCAAGTACAGAGTAGTGTAAGAAAATGGAAATATAAATTGAAATACACTGTAGAAAATATAAGTAAAAGGAACTATAAATATAAATAAGTAAACTGTAATATATGAAAGAAAGGTGATTTCAATCTCAAAAACTGAATAGACTGTAAATAAGTAAACTATAAACTTAGTCTTAATGTAACGGCCGCCCCTTGACCGTCGTCGAGTAACACTATCTCAACTACGATCAAGTGGTGGCTGTCACTAATACCACAGATAATAGACAACTTATCCATGGCATTAATCTGAAGGGGAGCACGGTATTAGGCAGAAACATAAGTAAAGTAGTGTAGAAACTAAGGAAAAAGGCATTCAACAGTATCCATATCCATTCATTCATATACAATATAGAAAATACAGAATAATAAGAAAGAAACTTCTTTATTACATATGATTTAATAAGAACAACATCAATTTTTACTAACTGAGCCAGATCTCTTTTCGTGTAGAGTATCAACCTCACCTGACCTCCTATCACCAGCACACCCCAAGTACAAGGTCTGAGCTAACACCCGAGGCTGCCATATGTACATATATGACATGGCCAAGCCAATAAAGGAAAAATAATATTAGACTTATAAAGTCTAAGTACAATAAAACTATAATATAATATATACTTACATTTAAGAAGATGTTATTCAACATAAGAGAAAGAAAGAAATCAAACTGCAGAAATACTGTAAATAGCGGAAAGTATAAAGCTGTACAAAATGGAAGCAAAGGAAAGTAAAAGTGCGGAAAATTGTAAAGACATTAAATAACTAAAACTGTAAAGACTAAGCAAGGTAAAATTGCATCAAAACTAAATATTGAAAGTAAATAAAAATACCAGATGCTCATACATCAATGTGAAAGGAATGTCAAATGCTGAGAAGGATGCTATAAGCTGCACTATATGCCACTGAAACAATGCTCACAAATATGCTATACCACAGTATATCACAGAACTATCACTGAACATTTATGAGTAGTACGGTCCAATGTAAGCACAACAGTTAGAAAGTCAGTATGGTGACGCAGATGCACCATGAAATTCCCCAGTCTATGTATATATAACATTCCGTATCTCATACTGTATCACTGATAACCATGTGTCACAACAGAAGGAATGAGTTCAACTCATGTTTATGCTTATGCTTATGCCATTATATGATATGAATGAAAAATCCCGAAATCCATGAAGAATATAGTAAGAAACAAAAATGAATCCTAAGTCTCCACTGTGCAGAATCCTGCTAAAAAGATTCCGACTCCAAATCTCTAGATCGATATTTAGTTAAAGTTGCTTATTTACTTAAAGATCACTAGGCGGGGTGATTGTATACATATATTAAATATGCTGCAAAGATAGGACTCTCAACATTTAGTTTGATTACGCCACCCTAATAAAGAGATCTTCATTAGGAGGCATCATCCGATGATGATTGTTGTATCTCAAACTAAGCATTTAGTCACTAAACTCACAATCATACTTAGCATCTTAAGGAAGGTGACTCCCCTTTACTTAGTTTTATTTAAGCCATACCTATTGAAGCGATCTTCGCTAGGAGGCATTGCCCGATAGCAACTGTCCTTCAATAAAACTAATGAATGGGCACCCGTTTAATACACTCTTAGGATCGATTGATTTACTTTAAGCGAGGTTATATCCTCCTAAGCCCGCAGGATAGCAACAAAGATAAATCTCACATAGAGTGACTCAACTAATCCCGAATATTACTGGGGACCAGTAATATGGGTATACTATACTGCATTACCCAATAATCATGGTTCAATCAAGTCTATTTAATAGAACAAGGATTTATCAAGACTACAAGTCTTAAACTAATAAGTAAGTCCTATACAAGGTTTCACCAATCAAATGTGATCAAGGATCACTTAATATGGATTCTACCATAAGGAGATGTATCTCTTCTAATGTCTTAAGTGATTACTACCACAAGGAGAATAGATCAATCTCTAAGGTGATGGGATCTTCTATACTTCTACCTCAAGAGGTTATACAAGGCTTCCTACCTCAAGATATGTGAATTTAGGTCTTTTAAATAATTCAAGATGATCTTATGAAGAGATACTTAAGGTTCTCTCTTCTAAATTTTGATATTAATCTCTTAGGTTCTATTTTATTTTTAAGTTTAGGATGATTTGATCAGATGATTAAGTCATCTGATCACACTCAATCTAAGATCATGGGATCTAAATCAGGAATATTTTTAAGACTTAGATCACTTGATTAATCAATATGATTTTATTAATCTTCTTATGCTAGTCCTCTTACTTAAGAGAAAATCAGGGATCTTAAGGTTTGATTCAGATGGAGTAATCACATAGATTTATTATTAACCTTAACATGTCTAAGTCAAATATTTAAGATCAATACCAAATTGAATGCATTGTTGGAAAATGTTAAGTCCCTTATCTTATAATCAAGTCGATTATTTATGTGATTAAGAGTTTGGATCTAAATCTGACAGATTAGGTGTTAACCCCTAACCTTATCAATTTAAGACCTATAGTTGCATTACAAATCAATGACAAATCAAATGAATTATTGATGACTTATTGATGGCGATCTAAGATCCAGATTAAGTGTAAATCACTTAATCAATCCCTTAAGATCTCTTAAGTTACATTAAGGATACATGAGAGTTTATGGAAATTTATCATTCAGGACATAATCAAGACACCTAAATCCTTAAACATAGCTTATAAGGTTAACATACAACTTAAGAAAGGTAAAAGTACAAAAAAAAATAGTAATAAAAACTATGCAAGTGATGTACGCACTTAACATAGGACTAAACAAATAATTTAATATATATATAGAACTCAATACAAGTTCTAAGTACTTACGTACCTTTAAAAACGATCCAAACCTGAAGCTTGGAGATTGATTGGAATGAGATGACAATTACCATATCTGCAATAATTAAGCAAAGAACATCTAAATTATACTCTCTTTTGATAACTTTATTTGGTCCTAGGCAAATATGGAACCAAACCAAATCATCCCCCAATTCACAAGAAAGAAGACTAAACTACAATAAGCTAGAGACGGGATCTACAAGATGAAATATAATAGCTTAATAATAATAAAGGATATGATTTATTCAAAAAAAACCTTAAGATGACAATTAGTCTAAGTCATTTAATTAATTCTTTGTGTGCAAGACCTACTAACATATATTTGCTTTAAATGCAAATCCTAATCTTCCAATCTCTTAGTGAGCTATTTTGAAGCCTTATAATATTTTTAATATAACTTCTATACATTATATAAGTCTTAGAATATGTGGTGTCAATTTAATTTTAATATGTATTATATAATATGTATAAATTTAATCTTCAAAGAAATTGCAAGAAAATGATGGTGCAATTAGTAATGATATGCAAACTTAATTTGATTAAGTTATATAATTTGAATGGAAGTAGATCTATCTATATAATTTGCAAGATCTAGATTATGCTAACATATACATATGCATATCAATGTGAGGAGCCCTAATACAAACATCTTATTTATCTTAACTTAACATAAAAGACAATAAAAATTAGATTCATTAGAGAGTATGAGGAGTTACCCATCCAACAATTGACCTATTGTTGGCAAGAAAATAATGAAGATAGCTGCTGTTTTTCGGCCATCAATGGAGGATGAAGGAAGATTCGGCTAAGGGAAGGAGGAGATGTGCTCGGCCATGGAAGGAGGGCTGTTGCTCATGCTCAGTCATGGAGGATGAAGGCTGCTACTTGGCTATGGAAGGAGAAGGAAGAGGTTCGGCCATGGAGGAAGAAGGAGTTCGGCCATGGTGAAGGAGATGGGGTTCGGCCATGGAGAAGGAGATGAGAGGAGCTTGGTCGGGCAAGGAGGAGAGGAGGATCGCCTCTTGCATCGGATGGAGGGAGTGGAGTCACCTGAGGGAGAAGGAATTTTGGGTTGCTGCCTTTAGGGTAGGGTTAGATACTTAAGAGGCAAAACAATTAAGTCATATCGCAGCTGTTAGATCAAAATCCAACAGCTGAAACTTCTCGAGCCTTGATCTAAGTCGATTGAACTCCAAAAATTACAAACTTAGTATTGAAACAACTGTCTCAACGTGATGAACGTAAGAATCTAAAAATTATTGAATTTGGACGAGTATTTTATTTTATATTAATTTTTAAGTGAAAAACTTAAAAAATTCACTACGACTAATCTGGAGCCCGAAAAATTATGAAACTTAAAACACAAATTCCTCTTATAATGTTTAATTCAAATATACAAAAATTTCTGAAATCCAACTTTTATTTTATCTTTTATTGACTCTGAAAGTTTAAACTTCCCGATTTTATTTAGGACGATCCGGAACTCAGATTACGTTCAAATTTTGATGGAAGGATTCCCTTAATATGCTTCATTTGAGAGTATTTTTAGTTGATTTTTATTTGACTAAAATTGAAAATTCTAATTTCTACTTAATCCTCCTAAATTTAGAGTTAATCACGAATGTAACAACACTGGGTTGTTACACTTAAAGATTATAAACTATAAATATTATTTATTTATCTTATTTTAATATGTTCTGCGAGCACTCTACAGAATAAAGTGAGGAGTCAGACATGTCTGCCCAACAAATATGTAAGCGGGGTCTCCCACAACACACAGATTCCCCCTCATTGAACATATGTGGTCTCTTGATCACTCCATAGCCTGCCCTAGCTCAATAATATCTATACAAAATAATCTTCCACATGAGACCCTTATGTATAATGTTTAATATTTAATTTATTCACAATATATGAATGAATGTTTTAAGGATTTTGCCTCAATGAGTTGTAGCATTCAAGGATTTCAAAACTAATTATATATTAATATCTAATTTAATTATCTGCTATAATGATTGGGGCAAATATAATGACCCGATTTCTAGATTAGATAATCTAATTTAACACTTGGTGTTACTGTAGTACTTAATATTGGGTTAGTGAGTCTTAACCCACTATTAAGCACTACGAGGAACTAAGGATCTCTAAAGTGAAAAACTAGATACATAATACAATTTAGATCTATACCATTCCATCCATTTAGAAAAAAAAAAAATATCACAGAACAGTAAAGTAAGACATTTATAGTTTAAATAAAGTTATACAAACATCTATGACGTAATGACACTCGTTCTCACATAATAATAAAGTAAAAATGATAGTAAGAGATAGGGGTCTTGAAACTGCATCCGTTGAACTCAATCTACCTCAAGTTCAAGATCCACTCCAAGCTCCTGATCTACCGTATTTAGTTTTTAATATGATAGGGCACAACTAACAAAAAAAAATAAGTGAGTATACTTAAAAAATCTTAGTGTATTTTAGGACAGCTAAGTTATTTTATTTTAGTAGATTTTATATTATCTTATTATAATTATTATAAGTGGTGCATATGCAGTAGAATGGATAATTAAATAAAAGTAAAAATGGTAAAAGCAGTAAATAAGATAAGCGGATCATAATATGCTAAAATATATAACTAAAAAGGGGAAAATATAGCCATACATACAAGTGTGCATCAAAATTGTAAAAATATGTACAACTTGATATATTCTAAGTAAGTAGAGCAGTGTAAGAAAATATAATCTGAAATACACTACAGAAATGTAAGTAAAGGAACTATAAATATTAGTAAGCTGCAATATATGAAAGTAAGGAGATCTTGGTCTCAAGAACTAAATACATTATAAATACAGTCATAAAGATTGTAAACTATAAATATATTTTATTTATCTTGATTTGAACATGTGTTTTGTTTTATGGGTAAAACTATAGAATATATGAGGAGTTAAGCATGTCTGCTTAACCAAGTAAAGAGGGATTTTTCAATAACATAACATTCTCTCTCTTGGATATGCATGGTCTCCAGATCACTCCATAGCCTGCCCTAGCATAACAGCCCATCACATGAAACCCTTATGAAAATATTATATGTTTAATTTATGCATACTATCCTTAATGAATATTTTTAAGAATTAAGTCTCAATGCATTGTAGCATTCAAGGATTTTTAAGCTAATTATAAACCATGTGATATCCATTGTTATCTACTTTAGTTATCAATCTTATGGTTGGGGCTAATCAAGACTCTCAATTGACTTCAATTAATTTTTTCTTTACTAAGTTACTTGCCTTCAAGAAATTCGTTCCTTGTTCTCCTAATGAGGTTATAAGCTTTAGTTCCACTTATGTCTAATATCTAATCTCAAGCTTTCAAATAATTATTCTAAAAGAAATTTAAATCTTTAACAAGACTTCCTACAGTCTTTATAAATAATATTCTCCTCCAAGGTTCAAGGGATGATAACTCTTTATGCTAAGTCTACTTAAATGAAACTCTTATTTAATAGCAAATCTTAAGTAAGTTGCTCATCAAATTCTAATTAAAGATTATAAACTTAATGGTGTATAAGCCTTAGTTACATGTAGTACTCTCAAATAGGCTATCCTTAACTCAAAGATGGTCTAATCATAGCTTAATAGCCATATCTATCTACTAGTCCAACATGGCAAGACTTAAGGGATGATCTTACTTAGAATGAAATTATATATATTTAACTCTTATTGGGTTACTAGTCTAAGTAACAAGTATTTTCTATTATGATCTCATGTTCCAAGCCTTAAGGTTACTAATACTTAAATCTATCTGTGGGGACCCTATGCCGGGTTAGCGAGAGTTAATCCAGCACCAGTTTTTAGGGTAGTCCCCTAGCCGCATGATCATATTAAGTGATTTAAAAGACATAATATGTAGGCATCAAACCTAACTCATTCATTTATTAATTTAGAAATATCATAAAGTTTTAATCACAAAAATCTAAATAAAGCAATAAGTTACAAACTTTAAATAGACTCAAAAATAGTAAATCAATAGGTAGCATTATCAGCATTGCTTTATCCTTAGAGCCTTTCTTCTAGGATGAGCTCTTGATCTGAGCACATTTAAAAAGTGCAGGTATTTGAATATTATTTAGTTGTGCAACTGTGTACTAATAGTTATCAACTTTATATTTGTTAAATTATAATCAAAATAAGCAATAATTTGATAGAAAATAAAAACATGTGAAAATTTATCCCTGCAAACCTGTTTCAATTACACTAAAACTTTAGCATAAAAATAATTGCTGTCACAAAAATAAATATAGAATTATAGCGTTTGATATATAACACAAAATATAATTTTGTTGGGCAAGTACAAAATCAAGGAAAAGAGGAGGTTTTATTTTGTGTTACATAAGCCAACTTCCTTCTATATACCCTCCCTCAAAGGCTTATCAATATATGCACCTTATGCTTCCTGATGTTGGACAGTACTGTCCTAGCAGTTGTTTGATCAGAATAAAAATCGATCAACAGTGAATCTGTGCTACTCAGTTATCCAAATTTTTTCATATATCATTTTATGTGAGTTTTAAGAGCATTTTTATCAAATTTGTGCGATGCTGGGTGCAATAGCATATTAAACAAGAGTAATAAAAGACATTTTGTAATTTTTCTTAGTGCATGAATTAAAAAGTTAAATATTTGCATGATTTTGTACTTGATAAGTAATTACTCAACACTTAATGTGAATTTTTTTATTTTCTCTCTCATCTTTCTCTCTTCTCTTTCTCTCTCCTCCAGTATTCAAACATTAGAAATTTGGCTTCACTTACTCTTAAATGGTTGGGAGTGTACAAGTTGGCTTTCTCTTCCCCCTTCAATCTCCTCTTTCTCTCTCTTCTTTCTCTCCCCTCTAATATTTCCAAGAAAAATAACAAAATTTGTCATGAAGGTGTATTTTGATGAGACGAACACAGTCACGTTAAAATTTTCTGATTTGAAGCAATATTTTATTTTATATTAATTCTAAAGATAAAAACTTTAAAAATTAATTATGGTAAATTCGGAGCTCAAAATTTGATGAAACTTTTTGTGTAACCTTTTTATAATATTCTTAATCTAACGACACTAAAATTGCTAAATTTGAACTTGTATTTAAATTTCCCAATTTACTAAATCTAAATAATCCATATATTAATTCATGAGAATTGTTGTCCAGATTGCTCCCAAACTTTGACATTATGTTCAAAAAAATATACTTTATTCAATGGTATTTTTGGTTTCTTCTAATTTTGAAGTCGCTTAGGATCCTAATTTTTGAATCATGTTTGGTCCTAATTTGAATGGTAACGACTTGGGCTATTACAGACTCCCCTACTTAAAAATGATGTCATCCTCGACATCACGCAAACAAACTTTAATTACAAATGAGATTAATACCTGACATAATGAACAATATTGGATAATTCTTCCTCATTGAGCCTTGTCTTTCCCAAGTGGCTTTCTCTTTTGATAAATTTTCTCAATGTACTCTTACCATTGGGATATGATGACTCCGCAATTTTTTACTATCTGAACCCAATATTTTGAGCGGTTCTTCTTTGTAAGTTAGATTAGGCTATAGATTGATGGAAGGAATATATACTTAATGGAATGGTTTCTGTAGACATCTTTGTTAAGATGCAACATGGTATACGCTGTGAACGATAGAACAATTCTCTGGTAGTTTGAGCTTATAAGCGGCGTCTCCAATTTTAGCAATTATTTTAATTAGTCCAATGTACCTTGAACTTAACTTCCCTGATATGCCAAATCAGTGAACTCCTCTTATCGAACTTACCTTTAGATAAGCATGATCTCCTACTTGAAATTCTAGCGTGCGATATTTTGCTTCGTGATATTTCTTCTACCTGTCTTGTGTGGCCAAAATTCTTCTCTTGATGAGACTAATTTTCTCATTTGTTTCTGTTACTAGCTCAGATTCGTAAAGTTGTACGTCTCCTACTTCTATCTATGCTAGTGGTGTGCTACACTTTCTGCCGTATAATGCTTCGTAAAGTGCCATGCATATACTAGATTGGTGGCTATTATTGTAAGCATTTTATACAAGTGAGAGGTGTTCCACCCAGTTTCTACCAAAGTCTAACAAGAATAAATGTAAGAGATATTCTAGTACTTGGTTGACCCTCTTTATTTATCTGTCAGTTTGAGGATGGAAGGTCGTGCTCATGGCTAAAGTGGTTCCCAGATCCTGGTGCACTGCTTGCCAAAATCAGAAAGTAAACCTACCATCTCAATATAAAATTATAATTTTGGGGATTCCATGCCGTTTGATGGTTTCTTTGATTTATAATCTTGCCAATTTCTCCACTAAGTATGTTTGCTTTATTGGGATAAAGTGGGCTGATTTTGTTAATCATTAACTATGACACATATGACATATGCTCCTAATTTTTCTTTTGGCAATCCCTTTATGAAATCCATGAAGATGACAGACCATTTCCATTATAAAACTTCTAGTGGGCAGAAAATTCCACCAAGTCATTGGTGCTCTGCTTTGATTAGGCTACAAATGTGAAAGTTAGCCACAAATTTAGCTATATCTCGTTTGAGTCCAAGCCACCAAAAGGCTAATTTCAGATCTTGATACATTTTATTGCTTCTAGGGTGTACTGTATAGCCTACGTTGTAGGCTTCATTTAATATCTGATTTTGAATATAAGTATTCTTGAGGACCCAAATTCTATTGCCATTATATATATAAATTTATCTTTGCAACTGCAATTTTGCTCTAAGACAATTTTTTATTTCTGCTCTTAGCCATGGATATTCCTTGCTGACTTTTTGAGCATCCAATATGCATTGTACAATGGTAGGTCTTGCAGTATTAACATTAATCAATTTGTTTAACTGATTCTTAATGATGAGTCTTATATTAAGCTTTTAGAATTTTTCTTCAAATGGTCTTATTGAGATTAAAGTGTTTAGTATTTCCTTTCTACTTAAAGTATCTATGACCATGTTAGCTTTGTCAAGATGATATTGAATATCCATGCCATAGTATGCATGATTGAAGGCGAAGTCCTTTTAGATCTCTTGTGTGATCTAGGGGCTTCGGTAAATATTATGCCATGGCACATTTACACAAAATTAAGGATAAGGGGGATGGAGGAGACACCAATAATTCTGGAATTTGCTAATCTTGCATCTCAAACTCCTTTGGGAATTGTTAAGGATGTCCCAGTAGAAAAAGGGAGTTTTGTGACCCCCATTGATTTTGTAGTTTGCGAATGGGACAGCTGGAGTGAAAACTTCACTATAATTTTTGGGAGGCCATTCTTAGCTAGCTCCTGAGCTATCATAGATATTGAAAGGGGATTCATGACAAGTAGAGTTAAGGGTCTAGAGGAAGTTATTGATCTAATGCCTTCGTTATTTAAAAAAAGAATTATAAAGGCAAAATGGGAGAAAGTGAATAGAGAGTTGGAAGAAGAGAAGGAGATAAGGAGTTCTGTAGATTTTATGGATCACGATGATACCCCATTTGGAGGAAAAGACATTAGGGGAGAAAAGAAGAAGAGAAAGGCTAGGAGAGGTAAAAAGAAGAAAAAAGGATCACCCCTTGTTAATAAGGAAGGTGAGGTAAAAAACGAATCCAATAGCGAACTAATGAGTTTGAGCCCAACCTCGATTGGTACTCACTCATTTCATTCTGAAATTTGGGTGAGAAAACCTCCTAGGGACAAGAATCCAAGTTGATCTTGAATGTGTCGGGCTGACAACATTAAACAAAGCGCTTGTTGGGAGGCAACCCAACCCAATTTTCTATTTTTATTTAAATCCTGTTTTAGGAGTAGAATAAATTTAATCACAACCAAAAATATATTCTTTGGAAGTAAATTTTAATTTTTGTTGAAAATTTTCTGCTTGAAAACCGTCGCAGCGCGCCACAGCGTTTTTATTCACTACAGTGCGCTGTGGTGGATTTAATTGCCACAGTGCATTGCAGCGGATTTTGTTGCCACAGTGCGCTCTAACAGATAGCTTTGCACGATTGTTTCAAGGGGCGCCATAGCGCGCTGTGGGTGCTGTGGCGGAGAAAGCCCAGCTGAAGCAAAATTAACTGCCTTGGATTCCCAAGGCAGTCAATGACACTATAGCACGCCGTGGAACTCCCAAACTGCTAAATGTGCTGGAAAAACTGAAAATTTTCATCTTCTTTGAGCAGAAATCAAGTCACACTTATGGCATGTATTGAATCTAGCTTTGACCAAGTCTTAATGTGCCATTAGTATGCTCAATTAGAACCTTCCAAATTTTTTCTATCAATCCTCTATAAAAAGGCTTAGAGGGGTGGGCTGAAGGTTGCACTTCATTGAAGACCTTAACTCTTCAGCTCAAGCATCTTTCAATTATTTAACATCAATTCTCTCAATCTGTCCCTATTTTTATCTAAAGAGATATGTCTTCAAGAAAGAAAATCATTGCAAGCAAGGGAGCTTCAACCTCCACAGCTGGTGGAGTGTTCAACAAGAAACAGTTCTCTTCAGTTAAAGCGGAACAACGCTTCAACCATGTCGTCATCAAAAGGAAGCTAATCCCTGAGCGTGGATTCAGGCTCCCTTACCCTGTAAACCCAGAACAAATTTTGAACTAGAGATGGGACCACTTTGTGAGCCCCATAAACTCCACTTACCTGTCTATAGTGCAGGAAGTGATTGCCACACGATCAATGCGTTGGGGGATAAAATATTTTTGAGGGGTAAGGCTATGGAGTTTGGGCTCAAGGCCATCAAAGGTTTGTATATATTGGGTGAGGTAGAGAGCTGCAATTATTTTGACCTACTAAGCTCCCAATACGATCCAGCCGCAATAGCAAGCGAGATTACCCGCTCTAATTCAGGCTGGAGAGGGAACTTAGCCAACATTCCTCGAGCACTCCTCATTGAGTCGAGCAATGCTTGGCATGTGTTCATCTCCAGTTTTGTGATGCCATCTGGGCATCTCAATGAGGTAACCTGGTCACGGATGCTGCTCCTTTGTGCACTACAAAGAGAGGGAGATATTCTCATTTCCAGCATTATAAAGGAGCAGCTCTGGAACCCCTTGACTGGGCCATGTGCTGCTATTGCTTTTGGGTCTTTAATTTCAGGATTTTGTGAGGCCCAAGGAGTGAAACTCCTCCCTACCGATGTTGTGATTCCACCCCGCGCTCATCTAGAACTGACAAACCAGAGTGCTCGCACCCAAGAAGGGGCGCGAGCTAAGAAGAGGAGGGGAGAAAAAGGCGAAGCTTCAACATCATCTGGCCGGACGTCGACCGACAGGATGTTGACGTGCATGTACACTCATCAGTGAGATTTGGGCATCTCCTTAGTGCATGACATGCGCTACCTCAAGGGAGAAGTGGCTTGGCAATGTAACTTCCAAAAAGAATTCCATGAAGCTCTCGAAACAATGTTCCAAGACTAGAGTTTGAGTGGAGGACTGGATGGGTCAAGGTTGCCACGCCCTCCTGCAGAAGAGCCACTTCCGGATGATGACTGACCGACAGATTATTCGTATCGCAACGAGGGGGAGGAAGATGAGCCTGAGGATTGATAAGGTTGTGCTATTTTTGCTTTATGTTTTCAATTTATCAATTTTGTGATTTTTATTACTATTAAATAAAATAAATTTCGTATATAATGCACCCTCAATTTTACAACAATTAAACTTGAAGAAAAATTTTCTGAATGGGATCAAACTCTGAATTCAATGTCAAAAATTTATGGTGTGGATTTAAGATGCAAGTATGTTTGAGATAAAGATGAAAATGAACTCAAGTTATACACTCGTATTCAGTTCATGAGTCTACTAAGCTTGGTTTTTAGGACTTAAAATGAAATGTGCTTAAGTTTAAGTGTGGGGGGAAAATTTGAGAACAAAAACCAAGGTGGGAAGCGATGAGTGAGAAATTGATGTGTTAGACTCCTGTAGGACTTAATGACTACAAGGAACTAAATTAAGGGATGAAGAAAAATTGCTCTCTTTTTAAAAGGAATTTGCAAAGGAAAAATAATTATATAAAGGGATGATAAAAAATATTTCTCCCAAGCTAAATAAAGTGAACATTTTGGATGAAGAAAAATATCTCTCCAAAAATGTTAAGATGTTCCTTGTGAATCATAAGAAGGGGCACACATGGCACAACACTCAAATACTCACCAATTGCATTATTAAGGTTAGAATTTCAGGATCACCTCCCATATTAAAACATTAAGCATGACATTTTGATTTGAAACCAAATGAAGTGACGAAATATGAACTTGATTGGCGGGGTAGTAAAAACTTGGAGACATGAAGTAATCTTGACAAAAGCTTGATTGACAACTAAATTCATTACACATTAGCTTAGTACATCGAATCCTTAGACAAAACAAAAGAAACAAAATTCAGAAAATTACATTTTTGAGCTTACTCGAGGACGAGCAAGAATTTAAGTGTGGGGGTGTGATATAGCTGGAATTTATAGCAAAAATATAGTGCTTAAACATTCATATCACCATATATATCCCTATACTTTGAGTAGTAAATGATGCTTTTTTAGGTAATTGAAGAAAACAGATTGCATGGGTTGAATTACCAAACCACCAGAGCGCGCCATGGCGCACTGCAGCGCGTCATGGCGGTTCATTAACAACTCCTTACCTGGAAGAAGAACTGCAGACCTGGAGAAAGACTGCTGCAGTGCCCCACAGGACGCTGCAGCGCGCCACATCGTCATGTCGCTAAAAATAAACTAAAATCATACAGATGAGTAATTGAACAGTAATCTGAAAGTTTGCATGCTGCAGCGCGCCACATCATCATTTCTCATTGAATTATTAAAACTTTATAAACGAGAAATTGAACAGTATTATGAAACTTTCTCCACAGCAGCGTACCGCAGCGGGTAAATTTTCATTTTATAAAACTATAGATGAACTAATTGAACAGTGAATCTGAAAGTTTGTCTACTGTAGCACGCTGCAGCGGGTAAATTTTCATTTTATAAAACTATAAAAGAACTAATTGAACATTGAACCTGAAATTTTTTCCGCTATAGTGCACCACAGCGGATGTTGTAGCGACCGAATGAAAAAGATACTAACTTACATTCAGAAAAAGTGTTTGGAGCACTGCTGCTACAGCGCACCACAGCGGAACATGATTTGTAATGCGGTTGCGGCAGTGCACCGTAGCGGAATAGTGTTCGGAACGCTGCTGCCGCAGCGCACCATAGCGCGCCACGGCATGCCACAGTGCGTTGCGGCGCGTCGTAGCGGATGATCCAGAAATTCCAGAACAGCAATTAAGGCAGCATAAGGAAGGCCACAAAAATGTGATCATTGACCTTCCCTAGCCTCTTAAAAACAGATGGCTTAATCCCTGTTGAATCACTATAGGTTTAAATTAATAAGAACATTAAAAGGGATTAGATTAAAGTTAAAGAAAATGAAGAGTCACACATTTAAAACTTTGAGGCTGAGTGCATCCCTATTTAAGGGCAAATCTGTAACAGCCCAAGGTTATTACCCAGCTTAATTTAAGTATAATCATATCCTTATTATCATTCTATTAAATTCATCTAATCATTAGAACCAAACCCTGAGGGTTTGGAGCAATTCAGAGCTCAATCGATTATTTTGGAATATTTTAATATTTAATTAATTAGAAAATTGAGATATTTATTTTGACCTCGAAATCGAAATCCGACTTCGCCATTGCGATCGTTACCCCAATTAAGCTAGGGGTGATATTTTGGATGCATTTGGAAGTCGTCGGATTTTTGCGAATATTTTAATATAATTAAATGCACCGAAAAATAGGATAAATAAATAATCGTTAGAATCGAAATTCAACTTCGCCGTTGAATTCCTCAGCCTCGAATTAGTTAGGGGTGAATTGTTCAGAATTTTTGGAGTGCGTTTCAAAAATTTAAATTTTTTAATAATCAAAGAAAAAAAATAAGGGATTATCTAGTCCTAAATTTGCAATTTCCCCCTAATTTTCTAATGCATCCTGTCAGCTCCTCTTACATTTTTGGCTGGCCATCCCATCCCCCTCCTCTTAGCCATGCCTCAATACCCATAAGACCATGATGGCTCCCCTAGCTCCTTAGCTCATGATGAAGCCTCCATCTCCTTCCTCTCCTTTAAGAAGGAATCTCAGCCTCTTCTCTTAGGCTTGCTAAAACTTTCTCATATACCCCTCCATTGATCCCTTGTGCTAAAGAAGGAGCTCTCTTCCTCCAAAGTCCTTGAAGAAAGCAAAAGTTCCCTCTTCTTCCTCTTCTTGTAAGGACTAAGGTACCTCTTTACCCCTCTCTTTTGTCTTCTTCATATAGCTACAATACTTGAATGTATCTCTAGAAGTCTATAAACATGTATATAATCCATTAAGGCTCTTAAAAGTATCACATTTACTGAAAGGACATTGCTCTATTTTCATTTATTATGCATACCCTGTCATTTATCCACATTTTTCATATAGCTAAGATGCTCCGTTTGTGCCAATTTTAATGTTGATGGAAAGGTATCAAAAAGACCTTTCTATCAATATATATCATCGCTCGTGGAATGCTCTGGATTGAGAGTATTTGAGCTCAAAAGTAGGCCTTCCAGGTTTCGTCCGGGCGAAATCACCGTCTGGCGCTGCAGCACGCTGCAGCGCGCCACAAAATAGGCGGGCTGCAACGACAATTCAGAAAAAAAAATTAAATAAATCTGTTAATTGATTAATTAAACAGTAAAATTCACATAATGGACCGTTGCAGCGCGCTGCAGCGGAAATATTTTTTGGAAAACTTTAGGAAATATCGAAATAAATTAATGGAACAATAATTTTGCAAAATGCCGCAGTGCACCCCAGCGCGAAAAGCGCTACCGCGCGAAAAGCGCTACAGCGCGCTGCAGCGTCTGAACTTGCAAAATTCCCATAATTTTCTAAAAAATTACCCAGTTTTGGCAGAAATGGCAAAAACTTCACTATTTTTGTATTTTAAGGTTTCTATGACCCTAGTGGGACTAAATAATATCAAATTTGAACCTATTTTAGCTAAAATTGAACATTACATAAATTTCTATATGGAAATTAAGTTCGAAACCTTGTCATTTTTAATAAGTGCTCAAAACCCACTTGGTACCTTAAATGTATTGTGCAAATTATTAGATAACTTAGAATCTCAGTGCCAACAATAACCCAAAATAATATTTAGATTTTGAACTCTAGAAAATTAGAAGAAATGACCAAAATACCCCTAACCTTAGTTAGGTCATAAGTTGACCATTTGAAGTCTAATTTGGGTCTACTCCCAGTTAAAGTACTTAGTGTGCTATAGGAAAGCTATAGCCACTAAGTTTGCTGAATTTGGACACTAAATAGAAGAGTTAGCTTTTTAGCCCCACTTAACTTAGAAAAATTACCTATTTACCCTTAGAAATTCAATTGACTATAACTAACTCATTAGATCTCAGAATTTAGTGTTCATAGACTCTATGGAATCCTTGAACAACATCCAATAGTAAACTTTATAAAAATTTAGATTTCATTAAGTGCAATTTACTAAAATGCCCTTAGGTCAAAAACTTTAGTTTGGATTTATAAGACTCTTTTCTTATCCAAATTAAGCATACTTACTGTCTATCTTCATGTTAGATAATAAGGAATCATTTGGTACCAAGAAACTTTAATTTGGAGCCCTAAATCAAAAAGTAGCCTTTGGACCCTTAGTTAGGGGCAAAATGGTCATTTTGCCCAAAATTTAGGCTAAGTGTCATTAACCTCTAAATTATGTTCTAAATTACTAAGATCACTATTTGAACTACATTAGAATCATTTAAGTGAGAAAAATCAGACATTAAGTCAACTTAGTAAAATTCCCAAAAATTCTCTAAGTCTTTTCCTTAGGATCTTTTACCTCACATTAGGACTACTCCTAAGACTAGGATTAGCTCATATGTTAGATTTTATTCATTAGATAAATGGATTATTCAATGAATAAATCCTTGGTTTAATTAGTTTCTAGAAATTTTACAACTTATTTTGATTATTTTGTCTTTTCACCCTAGATTTAGGATATGGAGATTCATCATATTAGGTTTTATTTACTTAATAGGATCTACCTTAATGAATAGATCACATTTAGAATGAAACCTAGATCTCATGTCTTAACCTTTTTGGATTATGTGACTAAGCCCAATCTCATGGTATTTAATCCATAACCTATAGTCTAGTAGTTCTTGATTAGATCTTAGATAAGACGTCTAAATTCATAAAACTACGACGCATGATTCATTGATTGAACTTGTAGCCATGCTTGATTGAATTAGATTAGAACCTGATTAATTCTAATCCTTTTAACTTATAAGGCTGTACTTCTAAGTTACACTCGATAGTAGGAATTGGAGATCCTAAACTTATGTAACTTAGAATAGTTATAATGGTTTAATTAGACAACAACAGTGTCACCATGTTAGAAGAAGTCCCTTGCTTACTTGATTAATTTTTGTTGCTACGCATTCCTTGTATTTTGTGCTTAAATTCCTTGTTCATATCATATAAGAGAATTTTGTGCATGAAATGAAAACTTAGAATAATTAGGATAACAGTTGCCTTTGGGTTCAATATATTTAGTAGATTCGAGTGCACATTTACCCTAATGGATAGGGGTAGGGAGTAATAAGGATGCTTAACATTACTCATTGAGGAGTGTGTGTTAAGCTTGGAACCCATATAATCTTGCAGATATGCTTGACTACTCAGCTATTTCTGGATGTGTCCACAGAAACAAAGTCAAATAACTAAAAGATTCTGCATTTGTATTTACTGCCTCCTTAGTTATGCTGCTAGATTCTGTCTACCCTAGCCCAGAAAGGCTATGGGAGCCCAGAAAGGCTTTGGAGATTTCACTGGCCCGATGGCCAACTTTTTGATATGGCAGTCTTTACATACCTGTTTCAGTTTTAGCTTACTATGTACTGTATTTGATGCATATTCCAGTCAGTATGTTTTTTTACTTACCTACTCACTTGTACATATTTATAGGATGCTAGACTTTGCTGCTTACTATATGTACCATGTTCAGATTTTTGTCATTTAATTTGCATATGTCATATGATCATCAGTATGTTTAGGGTTGGACTTTACTTTCAGTACTTTTACTTACTGTACTATACATATATATGCCCACTCATTTCTTAGTTATTGAGGTGTGCTTTTGCCTCATTTGTTATTTAGTTATAAATGTTATATTTATAACTATCCGTATTTCTTATTATGCGTACTGCTCCTCTTATATGTACTGTGATTCTGATGTATGGTGAATGGATGTACTATTTACTTTATTTAGCTTCCGCACTCTGCTTGTATGTCAAATTTAGTGACTGGTCCTCTTAAAAGTTCTGTGCATGTCCTCCCCTTATTAGTGGATTGTGGATCTTAGCTAATCCAATGATTAGAGAAGGATTTGCACAAGTGACCCTCTGCTCCTTAGCTTAATGATTGCGGGCTTAGGGAGCGGGGTGCCACAAAATCTCAGACCTTGAAAGGGTTCCAACTTTTGTTATTCAAAGACCAAAAAGGAAGGCTGCAGGAAGAAAAAGAAGGAGAACTCTCCAAGGGGAAGAGAGGACCAAAAACAGGAAGAAAGGAAAGACAGCAAAGAATGAAGGGTGGTGCTTCAAGAGGACAGCACAAGAAGAGTAAAGAGAACCCCAGAAAACCTCTGGTGATTCCTTGTATTTCTCCTAAACTCCCTTGATTTATTTCTTACCGTGAACTGATAGCGATGTTCTTTTCTTTGTATGCATGCTCTTTCTTACTTAGTAATGGAAGGCTAAAAACCCATTGGAGAAGGTTGAGATATAGGTGTAAAAATATGTAAGGGATAATTGGTGTATGATAATATTATTTGAATGTAATGAAAGAATATTTTTTGTCGTTAAATTTAATATTGAAATGAATGCTTGGATGAACTGAAATCTAAACTATTTTTAAAGAGCTTGTGTTCCAATGCTCACTAATTAGGTAAGAGTAAGGAAGGTAGTGCGAGTAGAGCTGAGAATTATGTGACAAAATTCTCAAAGTTCACTAGCATTCTTCCTTAATAGTTCTCTTAATAGATTGATGCTTGAGAACCAAGTTCTCCATTAACCTTGCTCTGCTGCTTAGCAAAGTAGAAGGGATGATATGACATTGGAAACTTCAATGGATGATGTGATATAGTCCATTGACCTAATACATCCTCCCATCTAACTAAGCTGCGTGTGAAGCGCATGATGCATGGTTAATGGAAGTCGTGCTTGTGAGGCCATCATAATTATAAGATATCTTTTGGTAACCTAGACATAGGGAATCAAAATCTAATTAATCGATCATTATCTCATAAGAGTTTATGTGCTAAGGGAGAACCCAAAAGGTGTTCTCTTTGTGCACTAAACTTGAACCCAATGTAATTGGAGGGTACTCCAATTCCAATGTGATCACTTAATTTAATAAAGCAAATAAATTGAACGTATACATTCAATAATGAAGTTGAAGTTATATAACCAATCCTCGCAAATAATGTAAGGAAATCTCAACTCTCTCCTTTTTAATCATATCGTATCTTTACTTTAAGTATTTTGTATTGCTAATTAGAAACCAACAAAATCAACCAAATTTGTCATCTAAACATTAGTGAAAGAAAATACAGCTTGGTATCAGAACACCCGTTCCCTGAGGTTCTATAAATCCCAAAAATTAAACTTTCTACTTATTACTTCAGACCACGTACATTTGCGTGCAAACACAGACATGTATTTCCGTCTGTCAAAGAACATATGTAATTTTAAACATCTGAATCTAGGCTTAAGATCCCTAATTTTTATTTATATAAGATTCTTAGCATGAGAATAATAATAAAACTGTATTGATTTACAAAATGATCTAATCCTAATAATATCATTGATTTTATCCTACGATTATAGTATAGGATATGATCAGATGGGTCTAACCATCTGATCTGATTAAATGAATCCAAGCTTAATAAATAAAACTTATGAGTTTAGCATAAATATTAGAGATGTGAGATCTTGATGATCTTACTAAAGGAGTGTAATGTAATATTAGAAAAGACTAATAAATGTTAATAGATTGAGGTAGGAAGATCTTTTATTGAATCTTGAGGTAGGAAATCAGATGATTCTCCCTTAACCTTAGAAGTTAATCTTAAACCCTTATGGTAGAATTCACCTAAAGCATTAGAATGAGATTTCTCCCATGTGGTAGTAACCTATATTGAGTGACCTTTTGGTCACATCCTTGGAACCTTGTGTATGATTTACCTAATTAAACTTAGAATTTATAGCTTTGATAAATCATTGAGTGTTAAATAGAATTGCAGAAGACTCAAATTATTAGTTAGTTATGATTATGTATATTCATGGTGTTGAGTTACTGTAGCAATATTCAAGATTAATTGAGTCACTCCATTGTGGACTTATGACCAGGGGCTATCCTGATGGATTAGATAAATACAGTCCTATTATAATAAATCATCAAAGCATAAGAGTGTTATAATAAGTGAATTTGATCCTTAGTTTAGGGAAGAATAACTATAACAGGGTTCTTGTGGCGCCCCGATACTTAAGTCCACAATCATTAGACTAAGGAGTGAAGTGTCACTCTTGCAAATCCCTCACTTATCATTGGATTAGGTAAGGTCCACAATCCACTGCTAAGGGAAGGATGTGCACATAATAAATACGAGAATCAGTCAATAAATCTATATATACATACAGAGTGCGAAAGCAGTAAAGATTACATCCATTCACCATACATCAGACATGAAATAAAATGAAATAACTCTGAAAATAATAATGTGCAGAAAGTAAACACAGTCACGAGTACCTCTATTATTATAACATTTTAATTAAAGTTTTTAGAAAATAGAATAAAAATACTCTCATCCTCATAATTAATCTAAAAGCAACTATATATCCTCTGATCCAAGATGATGTGCCTCCTCTATGTAAGGCTCCTCCTCAGGCACTGGTTCCCCAAATTGCTCAATATCTAATATTATCGATTTCACAATACCAGGGCCCCAGCTAATAAAGAAAAATCTTGTTAGACAAAATTTCTAAGTACATTTTAGGCAAGTAATTTATTAAGCATTTGTTAATATCATCATTTTACTCTATGCCAAATAAAATATCTATCTAGTATGGGAGCAAGTAAGTATACAAGGGAATGAGGATAAGTTATAAATGTAATATTTATAACTAAGCAAGAATTGAGGCAAAAGCATACCTTAAGTAAACTAAATAAGGTAGGGCATATATATGTATTACAGTAAGTAAAAATACTGAAAAGAAAAGTCTAAATCTAAACATGTTGATGATCATATAATATATGCTAGTTTAAAACATTAATCTGGAAGTGGTACATATAATAAGTAGTAAAGTCTAGCATCCTATATATATGCATCTACTCAAGTAAGCAGGTAATATAGGAAAAATATAGCTAACAGAAATAAAATGTATCAACAACATAGAAAATAGTAAGCTGAACTAAAAAGAATGTATAACTGCCATATCAGAAAGAATTGGCCAATCCAGCCTAATATATTCCTATAGCCTTTATGGGCTAGGGTAGATATAGTATAACAACAAAATACTGTATGACTAAAGAGGCATATAATACTATGAAAATATCTTTTAATTATTTTACTTTGTTTCTATGGACAATTTTAGAAATAACTGAGGAGTCAAGCACGTCTACAAAACTAAACATCTTGATCTTTCCTTACCCCTGTCCATTGGAGTAAATGTGCACCATAATCCACCATAAATTGAACCCAAATGCAAGTATTTTCCTAATATTCTTAGTTTTCATTTTCATGCAATAATGTTTTTTTATATGATCTGTCCAAGGAAAATAAGCACAAAATACAAGGAATACATGGCACAACAACAAATAGTAAGCAAGGGACTCTACTAAGTATGGTGATATCATTTGTTATCTAATTTGACCATTCTAACTATTCTAAGTTACAAAAGTTCAAGATCTCCAATTCTAACTATCGAGTGTAACTTAGAAGCATGGCCTTATAAGTTAAAGAAGGAATTAGAACTGATCAGGTTCTAATCTAATTCAATCAAGTACGACTACAGGTTAAACCAATAAATCATAATGTCCTAATTTGATGAATTTAGACATTCTACCTAATATCTGATCAAAATTTACTAAATTATAAATTATAGATTAAACACCACAAGATTGGGCTTAATCACATAATTCAAAAAGGATAAGACATAAGATCTAAGCTAAAATGATCTATTAATTTAGGTAAATCCTATTAGGCAAATCAAATTTAATAGGATGAATCTCCTATCCTGGATCTAAGGTTAAAAGACAAAATAATCAAAATAATTTATAAAGTTTAGAAACTAATAAAACCAAGGATTCATTCATTGAATAACCCACTTATCCAATGAATAAAATCTAACTTATAAGCTAGTCATAGTCTTAGGAATAGTCCTAATATGATGTGTAGAGTCTTAAGAAAAGACTTAAAGAGAATTTTTAAGAATTCTAATAAATTTGATATAATAGTTGATTTTACTTAGAATATTCTAATACAACCGTAACACTAGTTTTACTAATTTGGAAGGTAATTTAGGGTTTAAAGATGCTAAACCTAAATTTTGGGCAAAATGACTATTTTTGCCCCTACTTAAGGGTTTAGAATAATACTTTTTAAATTAGGGCTCCAAATTGGAATTTTGATCTCTAAATAAAGCAAGCTAAAGTCCACCAAATGATTCCTTACTCTCTAACATGAAGATAGATAGTAAGTACATCCATTTTGGACAAGAAATGGATGCGCAGGCGCAAGAGACCCGTACTTTGATTTTATCTGCTCGTCAACTGTCCATACCCCCAACGGGCTTTCCATCCTCCTCTCATTTCTTTGGGGATGGGATTCTTCAAAGCTTCATGCGTCTCAGGACACCCATGTTTAGCGAGCACTCAACCCGATGGATACAGTAAGTTGGCTTAAGTTGGCCAAAAATAATTTGGCAAGCATTAAATTCCCTAATTCAAAAGCAATTCACTTAGTCACCTACATATTTCAAAAGGAAGCAGAGTATTGGTGGGAGAATGAGCGAAATAATAAGTTCGCTGATTATGAGTTAGAAGATATCTCGTGGGATATGTTCTTAGAAGCCTTCCGTGAAGCGTTTATCCCCGCATCGGCTTAAGAGATATTGGAGGATGAACTTCTCCTTTATACTCAGGGAAACAGATCCGTGTTCAACTACAAACAAGAGTTTCGAGGACTGTCTCATTTTGTTTTGGACTTGGTTTGAACTGAAGCAGCCAGGTGCCACCGATTTTTGAAAGGTCTAAGGGACTCTATAAAGGCTCATTTAGTGTCTCGCCAAATTAAGAATTTTGCATAATTAATCGAGGCGGCTCGCCTCTAGGAATGAGTCAAAGGTCAAATGGACCGCAGCGCAAGGTTGCGTTTGGGAAACCAAGGAAGGAGCACTTTGGTCATTGCTGGATGGCTAAAGTCTTCAATCTTGAAGCAGATCAACCTCAATCTGAAGCTTCCGATGCAAGCGTCATCACCCGTATGGTAAATTCTATCATTTCAGCAAAGTATGTTTCACGTGCGGCCGAGATGGCCACCGCTACTTTCCGTGTGATTCTAAAACCACTATCGACAGAATTCTCATTGATCACTCTCATTGCAAAAAAATGTTTTGTCCACAGCCATTTAATAGCCAGGCTCCAGCCTTAGCAGTGATGCCAGCTCTCGTGCCTGTGACCAACAAGAATGCATTTGTTTTGGTGCCAAAGCCGGCCTATAATCACCAAGGTCAGTGGCCCTAGGGCAAACAACCAACAGCTTTTCAAGAGTTTATATGCTAACTCCCACCTCTACACCTGAAGACAACGATGTTGTTTCAGGTATGTCTTAAATTAAAATTTTATTCAATTTTTATGGCTTCAGCATTTCTGAATGTTTTGAATAGTGATTTTTATTAATTGTTGTAATCATAGACACCTTATCGATAAATAATAAATCTTGTAATATTCTTTTCGATACTGAAACGAGTCATTCCTTCATATCAAAAAACTGGGTTAAAACACTTAAGCTACCATCATATCGATTAGCAAACTCATTGAGCATCAGGTTACCTTCTGGAGACTATATGCAATCTCATCAATTCTGCAATGTTGATATTCCAATTGGTGATAAAAAATATGTAGCCAAATTAATCATTTTGCAAATCGCAAATTTTGATATAATTCCGGGCATGAATTGGCTAAGCAAATACGGTGCTTCCATAATTTGCCAAAAAAAAATCACTTTTGGAAGTGGAAGTCAGTCTCAATCCTTCGTAGGAAGATTTAGTACCCAAGCATCATTGATCAATGCGATGAAAGCAGAAAAGTTAGTCAGAAAGAGCTGTGATGCATACCTCGTAACAATATTGGGACAAAATGAAAGAAGTCATTCATATTTTTGAGAATCAAATAGTTCGTGAATTTCTCGATGTCTTTCTTGAAGACCTACCTGGTCTTCCTCCAGTTAGAGAAGTAGAATTCGCGATTGAGTTAATCCTTGGAACCCAATTGCTATCGAAGGTTCCATATTGCATGGCGCCTAAGGAGCTGCAAGAATTAATCAAGTAACTGCAAGAGCTGCTAGAGGAAGGTCTTATTCGACCGAGTTCATCTCCTTGAGGAGTGCCAGTTTTATTTGTGAAAAAAAGGATGGCTCGATGCAGATGTGCATTGATTATAGGGAATTAAATAAGGTAACCATCAAGAACAAATACCCATTACTGCGTATCGATGATCTATTTGATCAATTATTTGGAGCTAAAGTCTACTCTAAAATCGACTTGCGTTCAGGTTATCACTAGTTGCGAGTTAAGTATTCAGATATTGAGAAAACCACGTTCAGAACTCGTTATGGACCTTACAAGTTTCTGGTGATGTCTTTCAGTTTAACAAATGTGCCGTCTATTTTCATGGATCAATGCAGCGCGTATTGACAGCATATTTAGATATATTCATCATCGTCTTCAATGATGATATTCTGATTTATTCAGGGAGCGAAGCTGATCATAAGAACCATCTAAGGTTAGTGTTGGAAGAGTTTAGTACCAAGAATTATATGCTAAAAATTCTAAGTGTGAATTATGGCTTAACTTAGTTACTTTTCTGGGTTACGTCGTAGACGTGCAAGGAATCAGAGTTGATCAAAATAAAGTTAGCACAGTTCAAGATTGGTCGCAGCCAAAGTCTGTGACTAATATCAGAAGCTTTTTAGGTTAAGCAAGGTATTATAGAAAATTTGTCAAAGGCTTTTCACAGATATCATCTCCTCTCACAAAGTTGACTCAGAAGGCAATGCCATTCATCTAGAGTCCAGAATGTGAAAATGCATTCCAAGTGTTAAAAGATGCTCTTTCTTCTACTTAGGTGCTGGCCTTACCTAAGGAAGATACCAATGCATCTAAAATGGGCTTAGGATGTGTACAGATGCAAGAAAAGAAAGTTATAGCCTATGCATCTCATCAGTTAAAGCCGTATGAAATGAATTAACCCATTCATGACCTAGAATTAGCCGCCACAGTCTTCGCTTTATAAATTTGGCGTCATTATTTGTATGGCGTCCAGTGTTCCATATTCACTGATCATCAGACTTTAAAGTATATATTTACCTACACTATTGTAGCCAATTCCAAATCATGAACAGGAAAATTTTTCTCATGAGTTTTCAGTTGTCTGGAAGCAAAGGCTATAACTTAACCTTCTTGCATAAGAACGCAACCTAAGTCAATCCAAGAAGCATCATTATAAATTTGATAATCTTTTCCTTCAATTGGCAGTACTAGAACAGGAGCCGATGTTAAACATTGCTGATTCGCAAGATGGATCCCATACGTAAGGTACAACTTTTTGTGTATGATGAGTAAGAGGGACTGCAATTTGGGAAAAGTTCTTAACAAATTTATGATAATAACCAGCTAATCCCAAGAATTGTGTATTTTAGTCACTGAAGTAGGTTGGGGCCATTCCTGAATTGCACTAACTTTTCTTGGATCAACTGATATTCCATCTTTGCTAATTACATGCTTTAAGAAGGCTACTGATTGAAGCCAAATTTTACATTTTGAGAATTTGGCATACAATTGATGTTGCCTTAATAAGCTCAAGGTAATCCTAAGATGCTCTTCATGCTTCTTAGCATTTTTAGAATAAATCAATATATCATCAATGAAGACAATAATAAATGAATCTAAGTAAGGTTTCATTATCTGATGCATCAAATCCATAAAGTAGGATGGGGCATTGATTAACCCAAAAGGCATCACTAGAAATTTATAATGCCCATAACACATTCTAAAGGCAGATTTAGAAATATCTTCTTCTTTAATATGGAGTTGGTGATAACAGACCTTAAATCAATTTTTGAAAATATTGAAGCGCCAACTAACTGATCAAATAAATCATCAATTCTTGGTAACAGGTATTTGTTTTTAATGGTAACCTTATTCAATTCTCGGTAATCGATACATAAGTGCATACTCCCATCTTTCTTCTTAACAAACAAGATCGGAGCCCCCATGGGGAACTATTAGGTATAATAAATCCTTTTTCAATTAACTCCTGGAGTTGATTCTTTAGTTCTTCTAATTCTTTGGGTGCTATTCTGTATGGTGCTTTGGATAAAGGATTTATTCCTTGATTAAATCAATGTTGAATTCTACTTCTCTTTGAGGTGGTAACCTTGGAAGTTCTTCTGGGAAAACATCCGCATACTCTTTTACTATAAGAGTTCCTTTGAGAGGCATAGATTTAGCATCAGAATTTGAGAGTAAGGTTAAGAATATAGGATATTTCTTTATAATAAACTTTTTAATTTTATTAGCTGGAATGAGGCTGATAACTGCACTTCTTTGACCAACATATGTTACTTTGTTACTTCCACTATATACATATACTCTCTTTTGTGCACAAGCAATTAAGGCTTCATTCTGACTTATCTAATCCATCCCAAGAATAATATCAAAAGTGGTTATAGGGATAACAGTGAGTTTAGCCTCCCAAGAAATTCCACTTATATCTAACTTACATTTATAAAAGAGGTTTGTCTCTAAGAAATCTCTTGATGGTAGATTAACTTAAGTGTTGATGAAAGTTGTTCTACTAGCAATAAATATTTTTAAACCAACTTTGATGCAATAAAAGAGTGTGTAGCTCCAGAATCAAAAAGAACTGAACAAGGGTGATGAAATAGTAGAATAGTACCTGTAACCACATCAGGCTCAAATCTTGCCTCTTCTTGAGATAGATAAAATATTCTGGCCTGGGCTGGGTTATTCCCGTATTACTAGAAGATGCTACATTGTTTCCTCGATTTACTGGTGGTCTGCCCTGATTTTCCATTACTGCCTTGCCTTAGTTTGGGAGCTGATGCCCGTTTATTGTATAAGTAGCACGACCAAACTTTATCAGATGATTAGTCCTCCCACATCGATGGCATTGACCTACACCGGTAAAAGATTTATCTATATTGTGAGATCTTCCACAGAACTTACAAGTGGGATTTGCCCTAACAATTGCACCACCAGAGTTGCTCTGAATATTGTGAAGTCTTACTTGCGGTTTTGAAAATTGTTACCGCTTTGGTGGAAAATGAGGAGGAAATGTTGGCCTTTTTGTAAGCTTTGAAAAATGTTGTACTTCTTGGGCTTCCATAAGTTTTGCTTTCTCTACAAGTTGTGCAAACTCTGATATCTGCAGGGGTGTCAAAATATGTTGATAATTATTGCTCAGTCCATTAAGAAATAAGTGGCCTCATAGGTGGCATCTGATGTCTTCGGTAGTCACCATTTCAGATGCAAAATTTGCTAGTCGAGTAAATTCTTTTTCATATTTAGTCATGGTGATTTAACATGATTTGTTATTTATTAATATAATATTAGGTTTATAAGTACTAAATTTTGTAATTTAGGTTTTTAAAATAAAAAAATGATCTAAATACTTTTAAATTGATTTAAAATTATTAAGTTACTAATTTAAGATATAAAGAACTATTTTAATTTATTAAAATTTATTTAATTTAATATTTAGTCAAAATGACTAAAATGCTCCCTCTTAAAGGTGCCCAAAAAGTGATTTTAAGAATTAGGCTTCCAAATAAAATATTATTAATGCCAAATGTTTTCTTACTGTCTAATATGAAGGTTGACACTAAGAACACATAATTTGGCCAAGGATTAAGGCTAATGAGCTTAATTAAGGCTAATATTTAAGCTCATTAAGAGTTGATTAACACTTTTACTTAGGGAAATCTAGAATTTTTTGCTATATTTATGTTGCTTACTGCCTAAGGATACCATAGAATCCAAATTTTCTAAATTCTGAGGTCTATTGACTAAGTTATGACCAAAATAAGATTTAGAGTTAAAAGTGTAATTTTGGAGATTTATGAATATGGCCAAAAAGCTAATTTATTTGTTTGGTGATCAAATTGAACAAAGTTAGTAGCTATAGTTTTTTTATAGCACACTGATCACAATGAAACTGAGTTTTCTCAATTTGGACTTCATGTGGTTATGTTTTGAGGCTAATGAGCTTAAAATTAGGATTTAAGCTCATTAATGAATAATTAATGAGTAATTAGTAAAATTAATTATATAAAAAATACTTTGACTATGCCAATGTGCTCTCCTCAATTTTTTGAGTGATCAAAAACTTAAAATTTGAATTTTGGATAATTAATGAGTATAATATTCACTAATCTATTTTTTGAGTAATTAGGCTAAATTAAAAAATTTATTAACAGAAATTACAATTTTCTTGCAAATTAGTATTCATTGTATTTTTCTAATCAAAATAGTATATTGGATCAATATATTTGGATGTAATTTAGATAAGTTATGATATTATCAATATTTGAGATTAAGTGGTTAATTAAGCAAACAAAATGATTAGAGAAACTAATCACCAAATAGAAAGATTAATGGGATAATTTTAATCCTAACATAAGATATGAACAAATTTAAACATTAATTTAAATAAAAATTTGAACATATAATATCATTCTTATACAAGTAAATTTAAAGTTTCTAAATCCATATATTTTCATCATAATATGAAATATTATTTTACAAATTTTATTTAAATGTGATGATAAATCTAAATTATAATTTAACAAAATTTGAAAATACAATATTCATTCTTATGGAAGCAAATCTGAAGTTTCCAAATACATATATTTTCATTCTAATATAAGAACTTGAACATTTGAAACTCATATTTATGTAAGATATGATTTTGCAAATGAATTTAAATCTAAGTATTAATTTAAATAACAACTTGAATATATTATATATATATCATCATCCTAATTATTTGCATGAACTTAAATATTTTAGAAAACTCCTTAAAAATTTGCGACTTTCTTATGACATAAGATTGATGATTTAAATTAAAATTAAGTCATCACTCATGACTTTGAAGTTTAAGTTAAGCTTAATACAAAATATGGAGAGGAGTATTTCTTGCACTTTATTTACTCACCTTGGGACTAAAGAAAGAATGAAAGATGATGATGATTTTGCTAGAGTTCCTATCACTTTGATGGGAACTTGAAGTCCTCTTGATGCTCCTTTAGTCTTTGAGAAGGTATAGGGTGAAGTGTTCTAGCTTGAAGGAGAAGTATGAGAGAAAGAGATGGAGAGGGTTTTGAGTATTTGCTGAAGTTAATAATGGAGGCTTAAGAGGATAAGAAAGTGTCCAGCCCTCTTTATGATTAAGTGGATTTCAAAGGTAAGCATTAGGATAGATCCAATGGAGAGTATTTGATCTTGAGGATTTGAATGGTTTAGATTGGATGGTACTCCTTTTGTCCTCTAATTAAGAAAATATATGTTGTAATATGAATAGAATATTCCTATGGATAGAATAAAGATGAAATTTTTGTGAAATTTTTGTTTAATTTGCCCAAAAGTGCTAAAACTGAAAGTATTATCATCCTTAAAATTGATCACATAAAAATTACCAAAATTTTAAATTGAGGTGTCCATTAGATAGGTCTTGATGAGAGGATTCCATAGACATGAGAATTGCCCAATTTGGATAAGTGGTAGGGCCAAAATTTGCATTTGAAATTTCAGATTTTTTTCATATTTTAGGTGACCTGTTTGCTAACGGCGCCATTAACGGCGTTAACAGCGGTCGCTTTCACCGTGAATGGCATCAGGCGCAGATTAAATTTGCACCGTTCGCTTGAGCGACAAAAGACGGCAGCCATAGGATCCGCTGCTTAGGTAGACGACGCATTGACGCGCCGTGAACGTGACGTTAACGCCGTTAACGACATCTATTTTTTTGTTTTGTTTTTTTTTTAACCAAAATTGAATGAGTTCCTAAAAATCCCAAAATTTCAAACTTGGGGGTGAGGAACACAACGGTGAAGTCATATTTTATTTTCGAGATTAATTTAATTATCATAATTTTTGGGGTATTAAAATATATTAAAATATTCGAGAAAATTTGACGACTTCCATATTTTTTTAAAAATATCATTCCTAGCTAATTCAGGAGTGATGAGCGTAATGGTGAAGTCAGATTTTCAATCTGATGACAAATTATTTAGCATATTTTTCTTAATCAAATAATATAATAAAATAACCAGGAAAATATGGAAATTTGAAAAATTCCAAAGAAATTACCAAAAAGTTTCTAAAAATATTCCTAGTAATCCTATAATTTTATTTTATCAATTTATTGTGAATTTTAAAATTAGGAAACTAATTTGAAAAGAAATCTGGTATTTCACAATCTACAATCCTTCCACCCTCTTAACCAAACTGATAATCATAGTCCCAAATAACTTCAATTTATGTTGAGTAGTAGCTTAGATATTATCTCCTACAGTCCATTCTTTTGCTAGCAAAGTTTATAAAATCTTAAGTTATCTTATGATTATTTTAAACATTATGTATGGATATTTTCCAATTCCTACTTTTATATTGAGTTGCTTGTGAGTATGGTGCTATGGATGTTATGCTTAATGACTATATTACAAAAGAATGATCCATTTATAGATAGGAATGTAAATTCCAATCTAGCACCATATGGTGTTCTTTGATGCCAACTGTGGATCCCCGTCCCTATCGTAGTCATATTAATATTAATATTAACATGATTACGGTAGAGCAATCACCAGGCAAAATATTCTCAATTACAGTCAAGTTAGGTTCTAAGGCTAACCCACCTAAGTTGCAGAATATGTCATCTATAACTCTAAGCCATTCATCAACATATATGAAAGATCAAAGTGTGGAAGCAAAAGCAAATATAGCATCCATTCCCATAGCACAAAAAGAACAATAACTTAACTTAGTATAAAGGTGTAGAAAAGTAAAGGCATTCAAGACATTAATTATTACTATACATAATTAAATTTAATAAAAAGGCACACTAATCCTTACAAACAGGAAAGTAAATTTATCTACGCCTCAGCAACAGCAGGGGGGTCCTCCTCTTGGCTAAGCTCCACACTTGATGTTACCTCCACGAACAACTATGAATCTGACATTGTCGGTATCACAATGCCAAGGCCCCAACCAAAAAAAGAAAAATTTACATTAGATAACTGTCCAAGTACATTTGAAATTAATTTAATGAAAACTGCATATTTTAAGATATAACATTTACTAAACATTTAAGCATTTAAAGAGGTGCAATAAGCGACAAAAGAATATGATAGCTATAAATAAAATATTTATAATTAGATAAAACAAAATATGTGAATAAAAAAGCGTACATCAACCAGAAGCTGCTACAAGGTTATGTAATAATCATACTTATAACTACAAATATTAAAATTGCTGAAAGTAAAATACATCTTAACATGCTTATGATCATATGAATACATGCTGATTTATAAAAATACCAACTAGACTAAAGCATATAAGTAAACTGAAACAAGTATAACTAGCATTCTAATATATATAAAGAACTGAGTAAAATTGAACTAAAATAATTGAGCTAAACTAAAGTGCAAAAGTTTGCAAAAAATAGAAATATATATATATATATATATATATATATATATATATATATATATATATATATATATATATATATATATATATAAATATTAGAAAATAGAAAAATTTTCTAAACGAAGCCATTGAAACTAAACTAAAGCTGAATTGAAATTGAATTGAATTTAGATATGTGCCTAAGTTAGTACTACCATAACAGAAACTAGCTAAACAAAGCTACTGAACAGAAAGTTTAATATATATCATCTAGATAACAACAAGTCTAGATCTGAGCTAGACTATAGAATCAGACATGTATCATCTAGCCAACCACAGGGCTAGATTCGAGCCGATTCTATTACAAAAAAACTGAAATTAAGAGGTAGACTAATTAGAACACACTCTACTGAATTGATATTTGAAGAACAAAATTGCAACAACCCAAATTGTTACCCTAGTCAATTAGGACTAACCTTAGTCCTAATTTTGATCCTATGTGTTAATCAAGTCACTAGGAGTCATCTACTAAGATATAATCCAAATCAAGAGTCAAATAGATCAAATCTTGATTTTTTGAAAAATCCAGAAACTCTAAAATTTGACCTGTCTAAATTGACCTCAAATCAAAAATTGGACTTCGCCATTATGCTCATTGCCCCCAAATTAGCTAGGGGTGATGCTTTCGTGTCAATCGGAAGTCGTCGAAATTTTGTCAAATATTTTAATAATATTTAAATACTCTGAATATTGGGAAATCAAAAGACTCATCGAATTGAAAATCCGACACCACCGTTGTATTCCTCACCCTAAATTAGCTAGGGGTGAATATTTGGGATTTTTCTGAAGCCATTTTTTTAATTAGGATAAATTAATTAAAATAGAATTTTTTTAAATTAATTAAATAATTAATTTTTAAGCTTAACGGGTCAGATCTGCCATCCTTAACGGGTCGGATTAGCCCCGTTATTGGATCCATATCCACAGCTTAGCGAGTCGGGTCCCTTTCAGATCCGGATCCAATACCCGGACCCGTCGCTATTCGATTTGTCGGATCGAATCAAATTCAACGGTTGCGACTCTTCGTCTCCATCGACTAGATCGCCGCTCGCCCTATGTCGTTTGCCACACCCTCACCCTATCGATGGCCTCCGCAGCCTCGGTTATTCTGTCCTGAGACCATTAAGGCCCTCAGGAGCCCCCGACTGAAGCCACGTTTGCTCGATTGAACCTCGGAGGAAGATCGATCCTTAAGCTTCCCATAGTCATTCGTCAATCAGGTAGTTCCATTCCCCTGATCTTCATTCAATTATAGCAATTCAATAGCATAACATTATTGCACGAGGGAGGTCATCGAATGACCAGGTCTGATCAATCGATTGATGATCAGATCGGACCAATTTACACCGGAGTCCACAGTGGAATCTGTTATACCCACGGTTGCCCGTAGTCTAGGAATTAGGGTTTGCTTTTCCTGGCGACTCCGTCCACCTCCGACCTCGATCCAGCCACCAATCAGAAGATCTCTTCGAGACCTATTTGGCGGTATGCGGGCCGAGCCATGACGACGACGGACGGGCCTCCATTTTTCGTGCCCTAGTCGGTTCATCACGGTGCAGTTCGCAGTGAAGCTGGGTTGGGCCGGGTCGACCCGGGCCCGACCTGTAAGTCTCGGGTCTGCGTATGAAGCTTGGGAGACCCGCGGGGCCAGCCGGTGCACGCGGATTTGTCCGCGTGTCGCGCGTGGTCCCCGCCTCCGGCACAGCAGGCATCACCCGTGGGCCCCGCTGCAGTAGTTTCGATCGCAGCCGTGGGTCCACCCCGTGTCCTGCACCCTGCCGCGTGGCGCTGTGGGCCCCGCTGTACAGTCCTGCAGCCACTCTGACCCCACCGCATGTCCTGGTGGGCCTCGCCTTCTCTGCCGTAGCAAAATAAGGCCTGTCACGTGTCAAGCCCGAGCTGACCGTTTTAATTCCTGCAGAAAAACATAATTACTGTGTATATATATATAGATAATTATGTAATTATAAACTTATATTTATTTATATAGCCTCACTGTTATATAAGTATTAATAATAGATTCAATACACTTAGTAATTAATTAATTATTAATAGCAGTAAGTTAGTTAATTAGTTAATTAATTAATGTTAAAATCAAAATTAGTTTGATATAATTAAATTAAAATAATTATAAATAGTGAGATTAAGTAAATAATAATTAATACTTATTAAATTAAGTTTAACTAAATTAGCTTTAATTAATTATTAAAAATAGTAAAGTAAAGTGGCTAATAAATTAATCAAACATTAAACAGTAAATTTATTCAAATTATATAAAGGAATAGTAAATTAAATAAAATTAATTAAATATTAATACAAAATTTGAAAGCCTCATAACTTTAGGAATATTGATCCAAATATATCAAATATAGGTCTCATTTTACTCAGTAAAATAAAAGTAATCAAATGGCTCTAATCAAAAATTTAATCCAAATGTATTTAACCTAGTGACATTTTAGGTCCTAAATAAAATCCCATAATTTTTAACCTAGTTATCCAAATATTGGCAATATGGGCCTCAAAGTACTCAGGGGAACAACCCCATAACTGTAGTAGTATTATTTTTCCCATTTGGAGCTTAGTTTAAAATGTGACATTTAGGACCATCACATAAAATGATCAAAATGCCCTTGGTCTTCAATTGATAATAACTTGGTCAATTGTACTATAAATCTAGAAATTCAAAGTGCTAACTAGCTTAAGATTTTAGTGCCATCAGTAATTTGAAATAATATTTAGATTCTGAATCTTAAAAAAATAAAAATAACTAAAATACTTTTAACCCTAGTTAGGCCATAACTTGACCAATTGAAGTCCAAATTGGGTTTACTCCCTGTCAAAGTACTCAGTGTATTATAGGGAAGCTAAAGAAATTAAGTTTGCAGAATTTGGACCTCAAATGAAAAAGTTCGATTTTTGCCCCCTTTGACCCTTAGAAAAAACCAAATTGCCCATGAATATTGGAACCTCCATAACTTAGCCATTAGACCTCAAGATTTAGTGTTTTTAGACTCTATGGAATTCTTAAATAGCAACCAACAGTAAACTACATAAAAATTTAGATTTCATTAGGTGTAATTTACTAAATTTCCCCTTATGTCATAATTCTTAGTTTGGACCTATAGGACCCATTTCTTATCCAAATTGAGGGTCCTTATTGTCTATCTTCATGTTAGACAGTTAGGAATCAGTTGGTAGTAAGAAATTCTAATTTGGAACACTAATTCAAAAAATAGCTTTTCGAACCTTTAAGCAGGGGCAAATGATCATTTTGCCCAAATTATAGGTTAAGCCTCTTTAACTCCTAAATTACCTTTTAAATCAGTAAAATCAATATTAGAACTATAATAGAATCATTTAAGTGAATAAAATCAGCTATTAGGCCAAATTAGTTAAATTCCCTAAAATATTCTCTAAGTCTTTTCTTTAGGATTGTACACATCACAGTAGGACCAATCATAAGGCTAGTACTAGATCATAGGTTAGATTTAATTCATTGGGTAAATGGGTTATTCAATGAATGAATCCTTGGTTTTATTAGTTTTTAGATTTTTCAACTTAATTCTGATTATTTTATCTTTCAACTTTAGATTCAGGATAGGAGAATCATCTTATTAAGTTTGACTTGGCTTAATAGGATTTGCATTAATCATTAGATCACATTTAGATTGAAACATAGATCTTAAGTTTTATCCTTTGGATTATGTAATTAAGCCCAAACTTGTAGTGTTTAATCCATAATCTATAGGTTAGTAAAACTTGATCCGATCTTTGTGTAGAATGTCTGAATTTATCAAATTAGGACGTTGTGATTCATTTCTTAACTTATAATTAATCTTGATTGAATTAGATTAGAACCTGATCAGTTCTAATCCCTTTTTAACTTATAAGGCTGTATTTATAAGTTACACTCGATAGTAGGAATTGGAGATCTTTAACTTGTGTAACTTAGAATAGTTAGAATAGTTTAATTAGATAACAAATGATATCACCATATTTTAGTAGAGTCATTTGCTTACTACTTGATTTTGTGCTATGCATTCCATGAACTTTATGCTTATTTTTCCTTGGATATGTCATATAAGAAAACATTATTGCATGAAAATGAAAACATAGAATATTAGGTTAACATTTGCATTAGGTTCAGTTATTGATTGATATGGCATAATTTACTCTACTGGACAGAGGTAAGGAGTAATAAGGATGCTTAATATTACTCATTGAGAAGTGTGTTGATAAATCTATAATTTATATCTTAAATAAAGGAAAGTCCATTCATATTTTATATTAAAGCTGCTTCCTTAATCCAATTTTGTCTATTTTTTAGGAAAAATGCCTATCCAACAAATTTTGAAGAATTCTAGATATTTTCCCAAATTTTTGAAAGAAATCTGCTGCCGCGCGCTGCAGCGGCCCTCCTTGCAAGGCACTGGCACTACAGCGCGCAGCAGCGGAGCAACTCGTGAAACGCTGGCACTATAGCCCGCTGTAGTAGACCTTGTGGCGAATAGCTGGCGCTACAGTGCGCTGCAGCGGTGCATGTTGCAAAGCGCTGGTGCTACAGCACGCTGGAGCAGACCAAGTTGCAAAGCCCTGGCGCTACAGCGCGATGCAGTGGAACCATTTGCAAAATCGCTAGTGCTATAGTGCGCTGCAGCGCGCTCCAGCACGCAGCAGCGGCCCTTCATTGTATGAACCAAAATGCACCAGCATGCCATAGCGCCCTACTTTGCAAAAATTTTTTGCTATAGCGCGCTGTAGTGCACTTCAGCGTGCTGCAGCGGCCCGCTAAAATTTCTTCTGAGCATAGCATTAAATGCAGCTGGGACAAGACCCCCAACCAGCACCTTATCTCCAACCATTATTCCTTCTGCAGCAGGTCAATTTTTTATAGGGAAAATTATCATGTGAAGATTAAACAATGGAAAAGCAATGGTCACCTCATCCATCAAGTGGAATTGGCCATCATTGCTCTAGAATTTTTAAAGGAAAATGCAGATTTGAAATGTGAGGATGAAGAAGCAGCCCACCTCCATAAATACCACATCTCTTGACTTAAGAGAGGTTCCCAACTTAGCTCACTACAACCTAAGTAAAGAGAGGGCTGCATAGAAGAGAAGAAAAAGTCTCCAAGGGTGGAAGAGCTCCTCTTGCTAAGGAGAAGAAGAAGAAAGGCAGCACTAGGGACCAAGGAGAAGCAACTACAAGCAAGAAGAGGGGAAAAGTCCATAGAACTTCCAAGGAACATTCCTAGTATTTTCTAAGCTATTGTCTTTATTTTTCTTAGTTGATCATGAAAGGGTTTATGGGGCCCCCTCGTACTAATACTAGGGAGTATGGTGCTCCAACTGTGGCAAATCCCCAACTTAAGTAAAGTCAGGTGAAACCCAACCTGCCTTAAGCCAAGAACTTGTCACCTGAGTACTATAAACATCATCAATATATATTTATACATATATCAAAGTGGCAGAAGCATAAAAAAATAACGTAGTATCCACAAGCACAATATAGTAGAAAGAAGAGAACAGAATAGTAACTCAGCTCAAGTACAGAAAGTAAAATACATCTAGAATTTAATTATTACAATCTGTATTAAATGAAAAATATAAAAGTCTCTCAATCTCACTGAAAGAAAAAGTAAAGTCTATCTAACCTGCAGTAGAACGATCCTCCTCTTGCACTGGTTCCTCTCCTGCAGCACTGCCTTCGAACAAGTTTGAATCTGACATTTGTCGGTATCACAAATGCCAGGGCCAAGCCAATAAAATAAAAAGGTTATAGTTAGACAATTTTCTAAGTACAATTTAGGCTATTTTAAATGAACTGATTAATTAAGGATATCACATTTGATTAATCTAACATGCAAATAATTATGGGATGCAACAAGCTATACAAGAAATGGGGTGACTATAAACTATTCATTTATAGTAATCAACAAGTATGTGAAATAACATACAGAACATGAAAGTAAGCAAGGTGAAGCTAAAAGCAAAAGTAACTACAACTACTGTAATAAATATGATCTTAATATGATTATGATCACATTAAAATATACTGAGTATAAAAGAACATAAGTACTGAATATAATAAGAAATTCTAACATTCTAAATATGCCAATATATATAGCTAATCCATAAGAGTATACATACAACATGCAGATTGATATGAAAAGAAAAGACCACTGAGACATGTGGCAAAAAGCAAAATAATCAATGCACCGTAAAGCCACTGAGACTTGTGGCAAAGCAAGCAAGTACTGTAAGAAAGATCACTGAAACATGTGGCACAGCAAGCAAAACTAAAAACTAGACTAGAGTAGAAGTAAGCCTAAGACATAGTACTGCCATACCAGATAATAGGCCATACAGGGCCTCTGAGCTGAGAGTTCAACTATAACTATCCTAGACATCTAATATGCTAGGCCTAAGTTGAACTCATAGAATAAGTCTATAACCATCCTAGACATCTAATACGCTAGGCCTGAGACTATTATATAACAATATAAGAACTAAAGAGGCAGCCTAAGCTAGGACATACTCTACTAATTGAAAGCACTGCAACAACTAGATGAATGATATGATTTACAAATACAAACTTAGGATGTAGCATCCATATCCTAAGTTTTCCTACTATGCTCAAGAAATAAGGCTCAATATCCAAGGTATGCCAAGCTATCAAGTTAAAGTGAGCAAGAGACTCAATTTAGATTTATGTGATATCTATTGTTGTCTAATTTGTCCAATCTAACTATTCTGAGAAGATACAAGCTTAGGATCTCCAATATCCAGCTATCGAGTAAAATCTCAGATTTACGATCTCAAAGTTAATATTAGAACTTTGCAAGTTCTAATTCAAAATCATATGATGACTATAAGGTTTAAACAAATGAATTATAATCTAATTATTAATATTTTTCTCTCTTACCCAAATCTTGATTAAGTAAATCGACATTTAAGGATTTTGGACTTAAACTCCACCTTGGTGTTCAAATCCTGAATCCAAGATGACGTCCTAATAAGGATCTATGGTTCATACTTAATTCCCAAGTTAAGGATAAGAAATCCTATAAGCTGAAGGATCTTGGAACTAAGAACTTAGTGAAAGGTTACTCTACTAGTTAAAAGATAAAATAATCAATTAAGAACTTGAGAAACTAAGATCTATATCCAATCTTTTAAGATAATTTCATTATCCTATAGATTGAATCAATCCTATACCCACATGAAAGGCCTCAAAAGATTTAGATAATAAATCATTTAAGGAATTTCAATTGGAGATAGTTTAATTCAAGTAGAAGATCTAAAGTCTAAGATCTAAGATCTAAGATCTAAGATCTAAGGTTCGATCACTTTAGACTTAAATTAGGTTTTCACTTAGACTTTCTAAATGTGTTTCCTTTAGAATTTAAGCTCATGAACTAACGTAATTGCACTTATTAAATTGAGATTTAACATCTTCAATTATTAAGGCAAAGTGATTATGATCACTTTAGATCTAAGTATTTTAATTAAGGCAGAATGAAGATTTCTTAACTTAATATGAATATTCTTAACTTAAGAATTTAGAAAGATGCTAATAATCTAACTAAGGATAATCTACTGAATTTTCCAAGGTTTAAGGGGCATTTAAACACATTTTGGTCAAAATGACCAAAATACCCCTCTTAAGGCTAAATTTGAAATTTTAGAATTTCATTATCCAAATTACTTCTAATTTATTTTAATGCTTTTCATATTGGTTAATGAAGTGGGAAACACACTTATCTTAGGTTTTAGCAACCTAATTATTCTAATTAGTACTAATCATCTTTTTAGGCCAATTAAAGTGATTTAGAAAATTAAATATCTCAAATTGGTTTTAAGGGCCTACAATTGTTCCTTAGGGTCATATGAGTAATCAGAGCCCTTATTTTTCATAATTGGGTATTTATTTAATTAAATAAAATTTAACTAAGAACATGAAAAGAATTAGACAATTATTTTAAACCCAACCATTTGATCTATAATTTTATTTTATATTTAAATTCTTTGCATTTTTCTAATTCAAATGGTATATTGGATCATACCATTTGGATCAGTATAACTAAACTTATTCAAATAATTTATTCTATATTTTTATTTAAATAAAAACCTTAGGATTTAATTTATGAATTAATTTCCTTAAGGAATTTAATTATGAAATTCTTTTTATTAATCTGTCAGCCCGAACTCAAAAGGCGCGGGTCGGGGTCGACCCAACCCGAAATCTGTCTTCTTCCTCACGGAGGGGCGCCCGACGCCCGAACCCTATGGTTCGCCTCCAGCGCCAAATTCTCCGCGCTCCGGCCACGCCGCACCATGTTCTTGACGGCAACACCATCCCCGACCTTAAACATGTCAAATGGACTATGAAGCCCCAACCGGGAAGCGCTAGATCGTTGAGGGACTACTCGGCCGAGGCGTCTCCTAAGGCGCACCTGTGAGGAGTTAATAATCCTCACAGAGGCCTTAACATGAGCCCGTGTCTATCCCTACACATTTAGGGACCCAAGGAGAAGCGATAGGGCGAGTCGAGAGGTTCTGGGATGGTCTGGATCGCCGCAGTGCTACTCGAGCAATTTCATAGGCTCAGGCTCGCTCTAAATCGATCGATACCCGTTGAATCGATCGATTAGATCGAGCCTAATGATTGCAATTTGTCTTAAATCACTCAAGGAAAAGTCTAGGACTAGAATGAGGATCAATTGCTTAGTATGGACGCTAGTGTCCAAGGCCTCGGGGATCGGCTGCTGATGCACACTCAGACGGCCTGCTGCCATCTGGTCCACTAGCAGCTCCGCAACTAGAAGCCTTAGGTATCTATTAAGAAGCTAGGGGAAGAACCTAACACATCATCTAGGGTTAGATAAGCAGCGAGCTGAGCTGAAACTAGCTCGATAAAGGAGATAGGACAGAGGCTGCACTTGAGGATGGATGAGGGGACAAAGGCAATGCAAGTGGCTCGAGTTCCTTCAATTGATCGCAGTGAAAGCTCTAGCAAGGGGGTCTGAACACCAGACCTCGCTCTCTATCAGCGGACATAGCAGGTCCAATCGTCGGGTCACCGAAAGCTCCAAGGCACGCACCAGAAAATTGGGGGGAATTATAGTGAGCAAAGGAGCTCACTGAGAGATCGATGGGGGTATTTATAGGGCTGGATAGGATATAGGGTGGCTATCAAGGTCGGGAGCCAGGGTCTAGGCTCAGCCTAGAGGGATCAATCACCATTTCCCATTTGGGACTTGGCTTGGTCATCCCGGCCCGCCCTAAGGTTCGGCCACTATGGGGAGGTCTCTAAAGGCCGAAGGAGGGAGTGACCAACAAAGCTTCGTGGCATAAACTGGCGAAATCTCCTCTGTTGGGCCAGGATCTCTCGGGGACGAAGGTCTATAGCGGCTGGGGCTGTCCTTACCGTCTGATCTGCGAAGCCATTGAGGATCGACAGTCTAATGCGGCTCCCAATTAACAGAACCGTGGGGGAAGATCTTGGACATCGGATGTTAGATGCCGATCGGGCGAATAGGATTTGGTCCTAGCGCGCGTTATAAAAGCCGTTGGATCCCGAGCGTTAAGATGCGTGCTATCGCACCGATTGGCTCCACTGGGTGCCCCGCTGTCGGGACCCCGCAGCGAATCTGCCGCGGTCCCGACAGCAAATCCCGCAAAATAAATTTAATTAATAATTTAATTTTAATAATATAAAATCAATTAATTAATAATTAATTAATCCTAAAAAATTTAAATTCAATTTAGACTTAAATGAACTCCAAAAATTCCCAAAAATTCACCCTTAGCTAATTAGGGTATGAGGAATTCAAAAATGAAGTCAGATTTTAATTTGGAGATCAATGTAATTTAAGTATTTTCTAAGGCTTAAAAATAGCCAAAAATACTAAAATTTCCAATTTGGCTCTGATTGATTCCAAACTTCTAGGATTAGGTTTAAATGACCCACTGAGTCCAAAGAAGCCAAAATCAAAGCTTGGTCTGGGCTTAATTAATCCAGATTTAGCTAAGGTAACAACTAGGGTTGTTATAGTCTCCCCACTTAAGAACGATGTCGTCCCCAACATAACCTAAGTGAAGAAAATTCTACTGGAACAGAACAAGTTTTAAATGCGAAAGATAGGAAAGAGAAGAACAATACCTAGTCTTGTGAAGAACTGTGGATATTTATTGCGCATATCCACCTCTTTCTCCCAAGTAGATTCTTCTATAGATCAATTCTTCCACTAAATTTTGACCATAGGAATTGAACGGTTCCTTAGCTGCTTTTGACCTAGGTTTCAGAGATGAGTTCCAAATTACTTAATTAGTGACTTAGAACCTTAATTAAGACTTAAATTAGTCTTAATTGAGCCAAGTAATAACCTGAGTTATTATAAACTCCCCCACTTAAGAATGATGTCATCCTCAACATCACTCAAGTGAGAAAAATTTAAGCAGATATAAAGAAACGAATTGAAATAAGATAGAGTTGAAGAATCACCTTGATTAAAAAGGTTTGGGTACTTTGGACACATATCCACCTCTTTCTCCCAGGTGGCTTCAGTACAAGTCCGGTTCTTCCACTGAATCTTTATCATTAGAAGAGATCGATTCTTTAATTTCTTCAGATCACGATCTAGGATTTTAATTGGTTCTTCGGTGTAAGAGAGATCAGGCTGAATTTCAATTGCAGGATGTTCAATAAGATGGGAAGGATCTCGAAGGCACTTCCTTAGTGATGAAATGTGGAATACATTATGAACAGCAGCAAAGCCTTCTGGTAGCTCTAATTTATAAGCTGCTGATCCAATCTTCTGCAAAATTTTGAAAGGTCCAACGTATCTTGGACTGAGCTTTCCAGAAACTCCAAAACGATAGATCCCTTTCATCGGGCTCACTTTTAAATATACAAAATCTCCTTCTATGAACTCCAGAGGACGATGACGGTTATCATGATATTTACTTTGCCTGTCTTGAGCCGTTCTGATCCTTTGTTGAATGAGTTTAACCTTCTTATTTGTTTTTTCCACTAGCTCAGATCCGTATAATTGGGTATCTCCTGTCTCAGACCATGCTAGTGGAGATGAACATTTTCTCCCATATAATGCTTCATATGGTGCCATTTGGATACTTGACTGAAAACTGTTATTATATGCAAATTCCACTAAAGGAATATGCTTTTCCCAGGATCCTAAAAAATCTAACATACATAAGCGGAGAAGGTCTTCGAAGACTTGATTTACTCTTTCTGTTTGGTCATCTATTTGTGGATGGAATGATGTACTCATGGCCAGAGTGGTACCCAAATCTTGGTGGACAGCCTGCCAAAATTTTGAAGTAAATCGACTGTCTCTATCGGATACAATTGTTTTAGGGATTCCGTACAATCTGACTATTTCTTTAATATATAGTTTAGCCAACTTTTCCACAGAATCAGTTTGACGGATTGGAATAAAATGAGCAGATTTAGTGAGACGATCCACTATAACCCATATTGAATCAGCTCCAGATCTAGCACGGGGCAAACCTATGACAAAATCCATGGATATATCTGTCCATTTCCATTCTGGGATTTCTAGTGGGTGCAATAAGCCACCAGGCTTCTGATGCTCTGCTTTTATTAAGCAACAAGCGTGGCATTTTGCAACAAATTCTGCAACACTTTTTTTCATTCATGGCCACCAGAATGATTGCTTTAGATCTTGATACATCTTAGAATTTCTTCGGTGAATTTGATAACCTGAATTGTGACTTTCAATTAATATCCCTTTCTGCATGGATTTAGGAATCCATAGACGATTTTCCATATAAATAGCACCTTTTTTAAACTGCAGTTCTGGACGACGACCACTTTCTATTGCCACTTTAAGATTTAAATATTCATCATCCTTGGTTTGAGAGATTGAAATATCTCTATGAAAAGTAGGTTCTATATTATTCATAGATATCATGGTACTGACTGAATTGCCATTAGCAAAAGAAATTTCTATTTTACGAAACTCATTCATCAATGGACTTTCTGAAATTATGCTGTTAAGAGTAGTATAACGACTTAAAGCATCAGCTACTACATTAGCTTTTCATGGATGGTATTGGATGTCTAAGTCATAATCACTAATTAATTCTAGCCATCTTCTTTGTCTACAATTTAATTCTCTTTGGGTAAAGATATATTTCAGACTTTGATGATCTGTAAATATTGAGCACTGAACTCCATACAGATAATGGCGCCAGATTTTATATGCAAAAACTAATGCTACCAACTCTAAATCATGTACAGCATAGTTTCTCTCATGAGTTTTAAAGGGCAGGATGCGTAAGCTATAACTTTGCCTTCTTGCATCGATACGCATCCTAACCCAATTCTAGATGCATCTGTATACACCTGATAATTCACTCCTTCTTTTGGAAGAACTAGAACTGGAGCAGAAGTTAATGCGTCCTTTATAGACTGAAATGCAGTTTAACATTCTTCTGACCAATCAAATGGAACTGCTTTCTGAGTTAATTTCATAAGTGGCACGGCAAGTTGAGAGAAGCCTTTAACAAACTTCCTGTAGTATCCGGCTAGACCCAGAAAACTATGAATTTCAGTAACTGTCTTGGGCTGAACCCAATCTTGAATAGCACTAATCTTGCTCTGGTCTACTTGAATTCCACGAGCATCAATCACATGGCCAAGAAATGATACAGAATCCAGCCAGAATTCACACTTAGAGTATTTAGCATATAATTCATTCTCTCTAAGTTTCTCCAGAACTAATCTCAAGTGTTCTTCATGATCATTTACTGTCTTTGAGTAAATTAAGATATCATCAATAAAAACTATTACGAATTTGTCTAAGTAAAGTTTTAGAACTCTCTGCATTAAGTTCATGAACAGAGATGGGGCATTAGTGAGACCAAATGACATTACTAGGAACTCGTAATGTCCATATCGCGTTCTGAATGCTGTCTTCTCTACATCTGAGTCCTTTACCTTCACTTGATGATACCCTGACCTTAAATCAATTTTAGAGAACACTACGGCACCAGCAAGCTGATCAAATAGATCATCGATACGAGGAAGTGGGTATTTATTCTTAATAGTAACTTTATTCAGCTCTCTGTAGTCTATACACATTCTCATAGACCCATCTTTCTTCTTTACAAATAACATCGGAGCTCCCCACGGAGACATACTGGGCTTAATGAATCCTTTATTTAGTAGTTCTTGCAATTGCTCATTTAACTCTTGTAGTTCTTTCGGGGCCATTCTATATGGTGCTTTTGATAGAGGTTGTGTCCCCGGAACTATATTTATTTCAAATTCTACTTCTCTGGTTGGTGGTAAACCAGGCAGATCCTCAGGAAAAACATCTTCAAAATCTCTAACAACTTTTATTTCAGAAATTGGGGTTACTTCTTTACTACTGCCCATCATCACCATTAGAATACAACTACAGCCTTTGCACACCATCTTCTCTGCTTGGATTGCATTAATTAAGGAGCTACTAGTGCTGAATTTTCTAATAAACGTTGCTGAAGCTCCTGGAGTTTGTAAGATAACCTTCTTCTTTTGACAATTTATTGTAGCATTATGCATACTAAGCCAATTCATGCCTAGTATGATATCGAAATTTACTATAGGTAGCATAATTAACTTAGCTTGGAAGGTATGGTTTTTGATTGGTACTTGAACATCACAAAATTTGTTTGCACTAAGTTGGGCTCCATATGGAAGTCCAACACTCAAGATCTTCGTAAGTTTATAACATGGTAGTCCTAATCTCTTAGCAAAATTTTCAGAGATAAATGAATGGCTAGCCCCAGTATCAAACAATATACTGCAGGGCTCATCTTTAAAGTATAGGGTGTCTAATAAAAATACAGACTTTAGGAAGTTCTAATTCAGTAAGAAAAGCAAAAGTTGCGAATTGTACCTGAGACTACGTTGTTATCTTCTGCTGCTTCCTCAGGAGTGAGATTGTACACTCTTGCCTTTTTAGCAGGTCTGCTGTCAGATGTCTGAGCTGTTGATTGATTTGGGTTTGAAGGCTTTACAGCATATTGAACCTTTGCAAGGGTTCGCTCTTGAGCAGGAGGTGGCATAAGAGTCATCTAAGGCTCTCTGGAATTGATGGGAGTGGCACAGAATATTTTATTCGTACGATTCTGTTCAATAATTACTCCATCAATTGTTTTATTTGATCGGCAATCCCGATACGCATGACCTTGCCTTCCGCAAGTAAAACACACTCTGCCAAAATGATAACATTTTCCATAAGGATGTGGCCTATTACAAGCGGCAGTTTGGCTTGATGTTTCAGTGGTCTCCATCTAATATACCCTTCCTTGGTTTGTTCGCTGTTGTTTAAAGTTCTGTGGATATTTATTCATGTTAAAAGCCTTCCTCTTCATATCCTTGACTGATTGATGATGCTCCACAACTCGTGCTGTCTCAACCATTTTCTCGAACTAGGTGTGTTGTAAGGGAATTATGTGATCTTTAATGGATTCTCGAAGTCTATTCTCAAATCTGAAACATCTATCTGCTTCAGTAGGAACCAAGTGAGGTAAAAATCGGATGAGCTTCCAAAATTCTGAAGTATATTTAGCTACTGATCGATTTCCTTGGGTTAATCTCAATAATGATTCACCAATGATGTTCTTGGTGGATGGTGGGATAAATGATTCCTTGAATGCTTGGACAAACTAGCTCCATTCTATTTCATCCAATTCGAATTCCTCGAAATGCGTATTCCTTTCTTGCTCCCTCCAATGCTCTGCTTCTCCTTGCAGAAGGTGAGTGGCTAGTCTTATAGATTGGTTGCTTGAACAACAAAGACTAGTGATGTTCTTCTCTATTGACTTCAGCCATGCCAATGTGTCCATTAGTGATTCAGACCCATCAAAGGTAGGCGGCCTTAGTCTTAGGAAACTGTGAAGTATTCCATCTGCAGACTGTCGAAATGTATTGGGAATTTGTGGGGCATGGGATGCTGAAGAAGTGCTGGCATTAGCGGATGGAATTGCAGATACTAATTTCTGAATAGCTAGAGCCTGCTGATTCTGATTCTCTAGCATTGCAGTAACCATATTTCTTAGAGAGGTTACTTCATCTATAGTATTAGAAGCGGCCACGGTATTGTTTGGAGCGTTGCTCACAGACGGTTGAGGGTTGAGTGGAGTGTTGTTTGGAGTGTAGCAGGATTCATTTTCCTGAAATCAAAATAACTATCTTGAGTCTTTCGTTAAAACAAGATATAAGATAACTACTATTTTTTTCATTTATTTAAAGTTTATTGAAATAATAGGATACATTATCATAGATTATGTAACTATTCCCATCCTATATACTCCTTTATAAATGCGACACAGAAATCTTCATAAGTCAGTTCTTGTCCTTCCTCTTGAGCTTTCTGGAAGAGGTTCCCATAGGAGTTAGTCCACCATTTCTTTGCTTGACCTCGTAGGAGACATAATACTACTTCTAATTGAATATTATTTGGCCATTCCATCACACCAAATATGTGATCAACCCTTGCTAGCCATTCTCTAGCTAATACGGGAAAATCAAGGCCTTTATAGATGCCCTCCATAAGTAGTCTATCTAATACTTGTGACCCTTGAGCTGAGACACCTACTATAGTCCTTCCTTGTTTCTTTCCTAGTTTGTCTTCATATTTCCATATGATTTCGAATTCCTTCAAGTATGTCATGAATGCCATTCCTAGATGATCTCTTTATTCCTACAATTATAATCATTCTTCTTAGATTTGTTGAGCATATATATATACATAATTTGATGTTTATGATTTTATCATCTTTTATATTTATTTAATAACTTAACTTATTCTGAGTTATACTCATAATGTGATGGATGTTAATTCAAGTATTCATTTAGTGATTAAGTGGTAGAAGAACAATCCATTAGGTAGGGAGGAATACAAATTCCAATATGACACCTTATGGTATTCTCTAATACCAACTGTGGCGGCCCTGCCCCGCCGTGGTCCTGTTAACTCTTAAGTTAACATGATTATGGTGGAGGGGTCACCAAATGACAAGGTCCCCACTTAAAATTGGATTAGACACATATTCTAATCCAACTTAACTAGGGACTTTGCCATTCATCCCAGAATCCATCACTAAATGATCATACAAGAACTCAGAGTGCGGAAGCAATAAAAATATAACATCCATTCATACAGTATAAATACAACAATACAGAATAAATAAAGTGCTGAAAAGAGAGTTAACCTGTATTATTACAATAGATTAAAAGACTAAAAAGAACACTCAATCTCACAGGCAGAAAGAAAACTAGAACTAAAAATCTTCAGGTATGAGCTCTTCCTCCAATGGTGAGCATTCCACTGGATCAACTACTCTAACAAACTCAGAACCTACCATTATCAGTTTCATAATAGTAAGGCCCCAGCCAACAAAAGAAAAACTGGTTAGACTATTGTCTAAGCACATTTTAGGGTAAATAATTTTATTAATTACTTGAATATTACCATAAACCAGAAACTGAAGCAAATAGGTGCAGAAAAGCGTACAAAAAAAACAGTATGAAGTTATAAACAAATAATTTATAACTAAAGCAACTAGGAAGTAAGCACATACCTCCTCCAAGCAACTGCAATAAAGACAGGTAAGCAAAAAGGAAAACTAGACAAAACTAAAAAGAAAATACAGCCTAAACATGCTTATGATCAATAAGATTATGCTAAGTGACATACAGAACTTGAATAGTATAAATTTGAAAGCAACTAACATCCTAGGTGTACATATGAAAACAGTAAGTAAAACTAGCATTCTATATAGAAACACATGCAGGAAAGCTGTAAGTAAAATAATGCTGAAATGCAGAATATACAAGTAAAAGTAATAACTGAAAACTGAAAACTGCAGTGACTGTCCAAGCCACTCAACTAAAAGCATACTCAGCAAATCTTAGCCTGATGGGTTAAGAAATAAGCTCTGAACTGAGTACCATTGAAAACTCTTAGCCTGATGAGCTAAGACAGAACCAAATGTAAGTGTACTTGAATTAGTATAACCATATCAGAATCCTGACTCTATAGTCAGTATGGCAAGAGTCTATCCATCATATCTCACGGACTAGGCATGGTCATAGACTGTCGGACATTAAACCCTCGACAAGGTTGCCGACCCGAACGAGTTGATCGAAGAGGTATACTAATCAAGATACACCTTACAAACCACTTATAAAAAGAAAACATAATGCTGCTTATGAATATTCAAAGTTGACATAAGATATTTATCAAATATCTTAAGTACATAATATGTGTTCAAGGTAATAAACTCAAAATCAAGGAATGCAAAGCATCAAAATCAAAGTGAGCAAGAAACTCTATCTAAAATATAGGTGATATCCATTGTTTTCTACTTTATTCGTTCTATCTACTCTAAGTTACATAAGTTTCAGAATCATTAATTCTTACACAGTCTGTAACTTAGAATCACGTACTTATAAGTTGAAGATAATTAGGACTGGCCAAGTCCTAACTATATATAATTAAAAGATGACTACTTGATTTAAATAAATAAATCATCGACCTAATTTAATAATTTAAATTATCCCAACCTCATCTTGATTAGCCAAATCAAGATGAAAAGATTAAGAATTAAACTCCAGATGATAGGGTCTAATCACTTAATCTAAAGGTAAAACTATGGGTCTAAGGTTTAGAATCCAATCTCACAGATTTAGTTAAGGCAAATCCTAATGATAAATCGAATTCATTAGGATAGATCTCTATTCTTAGTTCTAAAGCTTGAAAGATTAAATAATCATTTAATAAACTAAGAAAATCTATAAACTAGTAAACTCAAGGTTTCATCTAATTGAGTAACCCAATTTACTTAATAGATGAATTCTAACTTAAGATCTATTCCTAATCTTAAGAAATAAGGCTCTTAATTTCTAAGAGTACTTCTCATGACACACTTCCTAACTAATGTTATAAGACCTAAGGATAGATCTAAGAATGAGTATGAGAACACTCACTTAGGACTTAGGAATTTTCTTAAGGAGACAATTTTAAGATTTTAATCAAAATTTAATTTAAACTTGGATTTGATTAATTTCAGCTGTAAATCATTCTATTTTCTGATTCTAATGATTATAAACTAATTTTGGGGCTTTTGATAGCTAAACCCTAAATTTGGGCAAAATTACCATTCTGCCCCTACTTAAGGGTTCAAAAGATCAAATTTTGATCTAGGGCTTTAATTCTAAAATTTTCTTTTGGAATGTGTTTCTTACTGTCTAATGTAAGATTAGACAGTAACTAAATTAATTTTGGGTGATTATAAAGCCATATGAAGTCAAATTAGTGAATTTGACTCATAAGGAAAAATTAATAATTTGGCTTAGTGAAAGTTAAATTTTCTTCCAGATTTATGTTGTTTACTGCCTAAGCTTTCCATAAAATTTAAATTTGCTAAATTCTGACAAGTATTGGCCAAGTTATGGCCAATACAAGATTTAGGGTTATAAGGGTAATTAAGGAATCCTTAATTATGGGTCAAAATCCTAACTTTGTCAATTAATGTCCAAATTAAGTAAAATCAGTGGCTATGGTTTACAAATAGTCCACTGATCATAATGACATGTGGTAGGCTCAATTTGAATCTAATTTGACTAAGTTATGACCTAATTAGGGTTAAGAGTGATTAGTGAGTGATTAGAGAAATTAATCACTCAAACAGTAATCCAACCTTATAACTAGGTTCTAAATAACTCTAGGAGTCCTCTGAAACTTAAATCACTCAATTTGGATTATTAGATTTGCTAATATTCACTAATCAAGTTTTGGAGTAATTAGAGGTGATTAGTAAATCTAACAGTTGGATCTAAAATATTTCTACATATTACTGTTAATTAGGTTCTTCTGATCTAAATTAATATTTGGATCATTAAATTTGGAGCTCAATTGACCAAGTTATAGTCAATTGAAGTTCTAGGTCTAATTAGGGTAATTAGGGTTAGGTCCTAAAAGTGATTAGGCAAGAACTAATCCAAACAACAAGATGCATACTATCAAATTAATCCTTAGGGTTTTTTGATCACTTTAAGACCCATATTGGGTATATTTGGATCAATCTACATAAAGTTATGAGCTAAATAAGATTTGTGACATTTAATTTAACTTAAATTAAACCCTAAAATTGCTTTGCTAAAATACAGGTCCAAATGCAAAATTATTAGCATCAATAAATTTTTCATATTTTTCTGATCAATTTGATATATTAATTTGCATATTTTGGATGCATATTTTGCAAGTTAATAGGGTTTAAAGTTTAGTATTTAATTAATTAATTAATACTATTTTAATATAAATAATAAATCTGTTATTAATAATATATATATATATATAATTATATTTTTGTTTATTTTATTTAACCGTTTTATATATAATGTTTTTATTTATTAATAACTGCACGTACACGTGGCGCGGCGCAATTGGCGAAGCAGAGAGCGGCGGGCCCCACATGCCAGACGACGCCAGCGCTGGCCACGTGTCACGCTGCGATAGGCTGGCACGCTGCGAGGCGGGCCCCATCGTGGTAGCAGAAATGCCACGGGCCACGGGTCGGGCCCAGGCCGATCCGACCGACCCAAAGGGTCCTTCGTCTTCGCGTGATCGCCCCGACAGTTGGAATTAGGGTTTGGGAAACGGAGGCAAAGATGATGGTGCCGGACGCCGAACCATATATCGATCGAAAGGTCTGGTCAAGACCTTTCGATTGATACCCTAAACGCCACCGGAGGAGGCATACAACTCCGGCAAACGTCAACCCTAAAATCCTTAAGTTCGGCTAACGGTTTGTACTGTTTAAAATTTTGCAAGTCTGGGCTAACCAGACCTGATCGACTCAATCGAAACTGGTAGATGAATAATCATACATATGAAATTAAGAAATGAAACATTAGATGCAATCTTTGATGAATATTGGAGGTGTGGTGCGTACCTCAGATTGGACGGCAGAGATGGTTCGAGGCTTGTTCTTAGGGTCTGGGCTTCCGAATTGAAACCGAGCAAAGCAGAGGTTCTAGGGGTCTTATACAATCTCTAAAGCGGTGGCTAAGAGTGGTGGGAAGCCACCTGGAGCGAGACGCGCGCCGCGTCGCTCGTCTGCAGCCACGCGGAGCTTTCAGCTAGGGATCGGGGAAGACGATCTTTGGACCGTCCGATCGTTCGATCGGACAGATCAGAAGATCCGCCCAAACCAACGGCGTGAAAAAGAACACGGGTGACGGCATTAATTTTAAGTAGACGACGCCGTTAAGTTCAAATAATTAAATAATTATTTAAATTATACAGATTTCATTAATTAAATTTACCCTATTAAATGCATTCCAAAAATTTCCAATAAATCACTGTTAGCTAATTGAAGGGTGAGGAACGCAACGGCGCACTCAGATTTTTGATCCGACGAGTATTTATTTATTTGAATTTTCAGGTATTTAAATATTATTAAATTATTCGACGAAAATCCAACGACTTCCAAATCTTCCAAAATTTCACCCTTAGCTAATTTGGGTGTTCTGAACGCAATGACGAAGTCAGATTTTCAATTTGAGGTCTAGGTAAAAAGTCAATTTTCTAGGGTTTGGGATTTTCTAGAATTTCTGATTTTTGACTTTGTTGACTTCTGGTTCGACCTAAGTTTCAGAGATGAGTTCCAAATTACTTAATTAGTGACTTAGAACCTTAATTAAGACTTAAATTAGTCTTAATTGAGCCAAGTAACAACCTGGGTTGTTACAATAGGAGTAACGGTAAGTGGTGATCCAGGATTCATTCTATTTAAGTAATACAAACCATGTCTTAGACTTTTATTGAATGAAAATAGTCGATAAATATCAAAAATTTTCATTTCTTGCTGAAATAAAGGATTTCATAAGGTTTAGAAGATGTCAAAAAGCATATTCTACTAGAATTATGGAAGCCAAAAGATAATAATTGTCCTAACTAACACTCAGATATCCTTAATATACACAGCCCTAAAGGACATACAAAAGTCCTCAAAAGTCACTTCCTGACGCTTCCTCTTACGCTTCCTCTCGAGCATCCTCGTGGTGTCGTACCACCAGACTCCTACGTAATCTAGCATCAAATCCATCACAATGTCCACGTAGAGTGACTCGAGACACTCTATATGTATCAAGATTGACTCCACTCGGCTCAACCATTCCTTAGCGTATATAGGAAAGTCAAGCACTCGGTACAATGCTTGATGTAGAAGCTTGTCCAAGACCAAGGTCCCTCTTGTTGAAACTCCTTCAATCTACCAGTTACTCTCCTCTCTCCATTTGAAACTACAGTTCCAAGCTAACTTGAAGCATGCAGATAGTAGTCCACATCAGACTCTCTAGAATCCATTTGACTCTAAGGAAAGAATTTTATTAGGTTTTTATTAGCCTCAATATGACTTAATTGTTAGGATGTGAGTATTCTTCTTCTACATTTTTCATAGAGTTACTGATACTATTATGTTATGGATGCAACATATATCGATGTTTGCAATTCAGAAGAACGGTCCATTAGATAGAAAGGAATCATGGATCCCATTCTAACACCTTATGGTGTTCTCTGATACCAACTGTGGGCCCCCCGTACTAACACTAGGGAGTACGGTGCTCCAACTGTGGAAAATCCCCAACTTAAGTAAAGTTAGGTGAAACCCAACCTGTCTTAAGCCAAGGACTTGTCACCTGAATACTATAAATATTCATCAATATATATTTATACGTATATCAAGTGGCGAAAGCATAAAAATATAATGTAGCATCCACAAGCACAACATAGTAGAAAGAGGAGAATAGAATAGTAACTCAGCTCAAGTGCAGAAAGTAAAATATATCCAGAATTTAATTATTACAATCTGTATTAAATGAAAAATATAAAAGTCTCTCAATCTCACTGAAAGAAATAGTAAAGTCTATCTAAGCTGCAGTAGAACGATCCTCCTCCTACACTGGCTCCTCTCCTACAGCACTACCTACGAACAAGTCTGAATCTGACATTTGTCGGTATCACAAATACCAGGGCCCAGCTAACAAAATAAAAAGGTTATAGTTATACAATTGTCTAAGTACAATTTAGGCTATTTTAAATGAACTGATTAATTAAAGATATCATATTTGATTAATCTAACATGCAAGCAATTATGGGGTGCAACAAGCTATACAAGAAATGGGATAACTATAAACTATCCATTTATAGCAATCAACATGTGAAATAACATACAAAACATGAAAGTAAGCAAGGTGAAGCTAAAAGCAAAAGTAATTAAAATTACTGTAATAAATCTAATCCTAACGTGATAATGATCATATTAAAATATGCTGAGTATAACAGAACACAAGTACTGAATATAACAAGAAATTCTAACATTCTAAACATGCCAATATATATAACTAATCTATAAGAGTATAAATACAACGTGCAGATTGATATGAAAAGGAAAGACCACCGAGACATGTGGCAAAAGCAAAACAATCAATGCGCCGTAAAGCCACTGAGACATGTGGCAAAGCAAGCAAGTACTGTAAGAAAGATCACTGAAACATGGGCACAGAAAGCAAAACTGAAAACTAGACTAGAGTAGCAGTAAGCCTAAGACATAGTTTGCCATACCAGACAATAGGCCATACAGGGCCTCTGAACTGAGAGTTCTACTATAACCATCCTAGATATCCAATACGCTAGGCCTCCTGAGTTGAACTCATAGAATCAGTCTATAACCTTCCTAGACATCCAATACGCTAGGCCTGAGACTATTCTATAACAATACAAGAACTGAAGAGGCAGACTAAGCTAGGGCATACTCTACTAACTCAAAGCACTACAAGAACTAGATGAATGATATGCTTTACAAACACTAACTTAGGATGTAGCATCCATATCCTAAGTTTTCCTATTATGCTCAAGAAATAAGGCTCAATATCCAAGGTATGCCAAGTTATCAAGTCAAAGTAAGCAAGAGACTCAATATAGACTTATGTGATATCCGTTGTTGTCTAATTTATCCAATATGACTATTCTGAGAAGATATAAGTTTAGGATCTCCAATATCCAGCTATCAAGTAAAATCTCAGATTTGCAATCTTAAAGTTAATATTAGAACTTAGCAAATTCTAATTCAAAATCATATCACGACTATAAGGTTTAAGCAAATGAATTATGACCTAATTATTAATATTTTTCTCTCTTACCCAAATCTTGATTAAGTAAATTGGGATATAAGGATTTTGGACTTAAACTCCATCTTGGTGTTCAAATCTTGAATCCAAGATGATGTCCTATTAAGGATCTATGATTCATACTTAATTCCCAAGTTAAGGATAAGGAATCCTATAAGCTGAAGGATTCAAGAACTAAGAACTTAGTGAAAGGTTACTCTACTAGTTAAAAGATAAAATAATCAATTAAGAACTTGAGAATCTATGATCTATATCCAATCTTTTAGGAAAGTTTTATTATCCTATAGACTGAATCAATCCTATACCCACATGGAAGGATTCAAAAGATTCAGACAATAAATCATTTAAGGAATTTCAATTGGTTATAATTTAATTCAAGTAGAAGATCTATAGTCTAAGATCTAAGATCTAAGATCTAAGGTTCGATCACTTTAGACTTAAATTAGGTTTTCACTTAGACTTTCTAAATGTGTTTCCTTTATAATTTAAGCTCATGAACTAACTTAATTGCACTTATTAAATTGAGATTTAACATCTTCAATTACCCCTTTATGATCACTTAAGATCTAAATATTTTAATTAAGGCTAAATGAAGATTTCTTAACTTAATATAAATATTCTTAGCTTAAGAATTCAGAGAGATGCTAATAATCTAACTAAGGATAATCTACTAAATATTCTAAGGTTTAAGGGGCACTTAAACACATTTTAGTCAAAATGACCAAAATACCCCTCTTTAGGCTAAATGTGGGATTTTAGGATTTAATTATCCAAATTACTTCTAATCTATTTTAATGTTTTTCATATTGGTTAATGAAGTGGGAAACACAATTATCTTAGGTTTTGACAACCTAATTATTCTAATTAGCACTAATCACCTTTTTAGGCCTATTAAAGTGATTAAGAAAATTAAATATCTCAAATTGGTTTTAAGGGCCTACAATTGTTCCTTAAGGTCATATGAGTAATCTGAGCTCTTATTTTCTATAATTGGGTATTTATTTAATTTAATATGATTTAACTAAGAACAGGAAAAGAATTGGGCAATTATTTTAAATCCAACCATTCGATCAGTATAACTAAAGTTATTCAAATAATTTATTTTATATTTTTATTTCAATAAAAACCTTAGGATTTAATTTATGAATTAATTTCCTTAAGGAATTTAATTCTGAAATTCTTTTTATTAATCTGTCAGCCCGAACTCAAAAGGCGCGGGTCGAGGTCGGCCTGGCCCGAAATCCGTCTTCTTCTTCGCAGAGGGGTGCCCAATGCCCGAACCCTAGGGTTCGCCTCCAGCGCCAAATTCTCCGTGCTCCGGCCACGCCGCACCATGATCTTGAAGGCAACACCATCCCTGACCCTAGACACATTGAATGGACCATGAATCCCCAACTGGGAAGCGCCGGATCACTGGGGGACTACTCGGCCGAGGCGTCTCCTAAGGCGCACCTATGAGGAGTGAATTCTCCTCATAGAGGCCATGATATGAGCCCGCATCTATCCCTATACGTTCAGGGACCTAAGGAGAAGCGATAGGGTGAGTGGAAAGGTTATGGGATGGTCTGGATCGCCGCAGTGCTACTCAAGCAATTTTGTAGGCTCAGGCTCGCTTTGAATGGATCGATACCAGTCGAATCGATCAATTAGACTGAGCCTAATGATTGCAATTTGTCTTAGATCACTCAAGGGAGAGTCTATGACTCAAATGAGGCTCAATTTCTTAGTAGGGACGCTAGTGTCCAAGGCCTCGGGGATCGGCTGCTGATGCACACTCAGACGGCCTGCTGCCGTCTGGTCCACGAGCAGCTCCACAACTAGAAGCCTTAGGTATGTATTAGGAAGCCAGAGGAAGAACCTAACACATCATCTAGGGTTAGATTGGCAGCGAGCTGAGCTAAAACCAGCTCGACAGAGGAGATAGGACAGAGGCTGCACTTGAGGATGGATGAGGGGACGGAGGCAATGCAGGTGGCTCGGGTTCCTTCAATTGATCGCAGTAGAAGCTCTAGCAAGGGGGTATGAACTGCAGACCTCACCCTCTATCAGCGGACATAGCAGGTCCAGTCGCCGGGTCACTGAAAGCTCGAAGGCACACCCCAGGAAATTGGGGGGAATTACAGTGAGCAAAGGAGCTCACTGAGAGATCTATGGGGGTATTTGTAGGGCTGTATAGGATCTAGGGTGGCTGCCGAGGTCGGGAGCCAGGGTCTAGGCTCGGCCTAGAGGGATCAATTGCCATTTCCTATTTGGGACTTGGCTCGGTCATCCCGACCTGCCCTAAGGTTCGGCCACTAAAAGGAGGTCTTTAACGGCCGAAGGAGGGAGTGGCCGCAAAGCTACGTGGCATAAACGAGCAAAATCTCCTCTGTCAGGCCAGGATCTCTCGGGGACGAAGGTCTACATCGGCTGGGGCTGTCCTTACCATCTGATCTGCGAAGCCGCTGAGGATCGATGGTATGATGCGGCTCCCAATTAACAGAACCGCGGGGAAGATCTTGGACGTCAGATGTTAGATGCTGATCGGGCGAATAGGATTTGAGCCCGGCGTGTAACAACCCTAGTTGTTACCCTAGCTAAATTTGGATTAATTAAGCCAAACCAAGCTTTAATTTTGATTCCATTAGACTGAATGTGTCATTTTAGCCTAACCCCAGAAATTTGGAACCAATCGGATCTAAAATGGAAATATTGGTATTTTTGGCTATTTTAAGCTCTGATAAAATACTTAAATTAATTTGATCTCCAAATCAAAATCTGAGCTCACTCTTAAATTCCCCACCCCCAAATTAGCTAAGGGTGAAATTTTTGAAATTTTTGGAGGTCATTTAGGCACATTTTGGATTTAATTAAATATGTTTTATTACAAATTAGGGTTCTAAACAAATTATAATTGCACTTTTACCCTTTCCAACGGTCGACCGATCTCAAACTGCGGATGTCATCTAGGCCGTCCATTCCACAGATTTGATCCAATGGCCTGCACCTTCGATCGGATCCGTCTCATCCCGACCGTTCCATGGTTCTGAGATCTTGATCCAACGACATCTAGGTCTCCGTCTTAAGTATTCTCGATCGCCCGTTCGATCCTCAGATCTAATCTGACGGTCGATCCAGCCTCCTCGCGCGGACGTTAGATGTTGGGAGATCAGAGCCATTCCACGTCAACTAACGATCCATCAAATGGCCCTGGCAACCCCCGCGACTGTGGATCATCTTCCTCCCTAGCTCGCGCCCGACAAATTTCCCCGTACAGCCACGTCCTCCAGCCGGTCTACCACTCCTGTTCCACGTCAGGAAGACCGTTGCAACCTTGCCTTTTAGCCTCCCTAGCACTCCCAGCCAAGCTTGAGGCTCGATCCACACCAATTCTGGCAGTTGAGGGAGCACCCTCGAGCCGAGCCTAAGCTATGGCTCCAGACCTCGGCAGCCACCCTGGACCTCCATGGAGCCTATAAATACCCTTGGGACTTCACAGTGAGTCCTTTTGCTCACTGTGAATCCCCAATTTTCCTAGCTGAAGGTCTGCTGGAGCTCCATAACCTCGGCGAATTCCCGACATTTCTGGATCTTAGGACCGCTGATAGAGGGTGCATGTCTGGTGTTCAGACCCCCTGCGAGCTTGAGGCGATCCTTTGGAAGCTCCAGCTACTCCCATTTCCCTCTCGGCCAAGCCTGCAGCCCGTCCTCAGGTACAGCCTTCTCCCATGGATTCCTTCGATCAATTTCCTCATCTGTATCTGCATTGAGCCTCTGTATGTCGTCTAATGAACCGTAGCCACTTAGGGGACCAGTTGTAATTGTCGCCTGGGGCTAAGCTAGCTCGAATCGATCGTATTGACCGATGGAGCTAGCCGCTGAGCCATGGCTGAGTTTGAGTAAGGACCCAACGATCGGCTACACCCCAGGTTATGAAACCTTAGGGGTTCGACTCGCCTCACCTCCCTGAAGGTGTAGGTATCGATCCCTGGCCGGTTAATAGCCTCTGTGAGGAAATTTGTCTCCTCACAGTAAGCCTGAAACGCCCCTATCGAAGGCGTCACGGGTGAGTAGCACCCCATCAATCCAGAGGGATCCAGATGGGGGTTCTAAGTCCAATCGATGCGTCTTGACCCCAGGAACGTGTAGGGATCGAGTTGAACTGCCTCGGTCATCTGAGCGCCGAGAATTTCAGTGCTGAATCTCGCCTGGGACGGACCCGTCGAGAGGTTGAAGATGAAGTCCGGGCCGGGCCGACCCCGGCCCGCGCAGTTCTGATTTTGGGCCGCGGTTAATAAACGAATTATATGATTAAATTTTCTATAGTTATTAATTTAATAAATCAAATCTTATAGTTTTAATTTAAATAAACATTCAGAATAAATTAATTTAATAACTTTAGCTATACTGATCCAAATGGTATGATCCAATATACCATTTGAATCAGAAAAATATAAGGAATCTAAATATAAAATAAAATCACAGATCTAATGGTTGGATTTAAAATAAATCCCTAATCCTTTTTTGTTTTTAATTAAATCATAATAAATTCAATTAATAACCAAATTAAGTGATTAAGAGCTCTGATTGCTCATTATACCCTAAGGAACAATTGTAGACTATTAAACCTAATTTTGGATATTTAATTTTCTTAATCACTCTTTAATCACCCTAATTAAGGATTAGTGAATTTAATCCCAATTAAGCCTCTGATTTTGGCAAGTATTGTTCCTAATGCTATCTGAAGTATAGTAAAGCCTATGGGTAAGATTGGATTGCCCTAAGATGCCCTAAATTTACTAATCACTCTAATTGGCTTAAATAGGTGATTAGTGCTAATTAGTTTAATTAAGGGGTCAAAACTTAAGATAAGTGTATTTCCTACTTTAGTAATCAAGATGAAACACATTAAAATAGATTAGAAGTGAATTGGATAACTAAACCCTAAAATTCCAACTTTAGCCCTAAGAGGGGTATTTTGGTCATTTTGACCAAAATGTGCTTAAGTGCCTTTAACCTTGAAAAAATTCAGTAAATTAGCATTAATTAGAGCATTAGCATCTCTCTGGATTCTTAATTTAAAGGTATTCATAATTGAGTTAAGGAAATCTGCATTAACCTTAAGTAAAGATATTTAAAACTTAGGTGATCTTAAAGATGTCACCTTGCCTCAATAATCAAACCTAATAATGCTAAATGATGAACCTCCACTTAATAAGTTCAATTTAATTAAATTATGAACTTAAAGAAAAACAAAGTGAAACCCCGAAGTTAAGAATCTAGCTTAAAGCCTAAAGTGATCAAATATCAGATCCTTAGATCTTAGAACTTAGACTTAGATCTTCAATTTGAATCAAACCATCTCCAATTGAAATTCTTTAACTGATTCATTGTCTAAACTCTTTTGAAGCCTTCCATATAGGTTAGGATTGATTCAATCTATAGGTTAAATGAAATCATCCTAGAGATTGAACATAGATCTTAGATTATCCATTTCTTAATTGATTATTTTTGTCTTATAATTAGTAGAGTAACCATTCCCTAAGTTCTTAGCTCTGGAATCCTTCAGCTTATAGGCTTCCTCACCTTTAGATTGGGTGTTAAATATGAACCCTAGATCCTAATTAGGATACCACCTTGGATTCAGGACTTGAACACCAAAGTGTTTAAGTCAAGAATCCTTAGATCTTGATTTATTTAATCAAGATTTGGGGAAGAAAGTAAAATATTAATAAATTAGGTCGTTGATTTATTCATTTAAACCATATAGTCATCACATGATTCTGGATTTGAACTTGTTAAGTTCTAATATTAAATTTAAGGACATAAATCTGAGATTCTACTCGATAGCTGGATATTGGAGATTCTAAACTTGTGCCTTCTCAGAGCAGTTAGATTTGGAAATTAGATAACAACATATATCACATAAGTTTAGATTGAGTCCCTTGCTTACTTTAATTTGATTTTCTTTGCATACCTTGGTTGTTGAGCCTTATTCTTTGAGCATAATAGGAGAACTTAGGATATGGATGATACATCCTAAGTTAGTAATTGAATTGCATATCATCTAGTTCTTGCCTTGCGTGCAGTTGGTAGAATATGTCCTAGCGTAGTCTACCTCTTCAGTAATAGTATTGTGTAGAATTGACCCAGGCCTAGAGGATTGGGATGGCGTATTGGCTGGGTATTGATTGATATTTCAGTATTGGGGGCCCTAGATGCCCTATTGGCTGGTATGGCAGTACTATGTCTTAGGCTTATTGCTACTTAGCTGGATTGTTCAGTATTATTTTTTATTTTGCTTTGCCACATGCTTCAGTGGCCTTACTTTCAGTACTTGCTCGCTTTTGCCACATTCTCAGTGGATTTTACCTGGATTGCCTTGCTATCGCCACATGTCTCAGTGGTTTTCCTTACTTTCTTTTCTTAATTAGCATGTTGTATGTATACCCATATGGTTACTTATATATATTGGCATATTTAGGATGCTAGAATTGCGTGTTTTATTCAGTATTGTATGCTTTCTGTACTCAGCATGTATTGGTATGATCATAAGCATAATTAGGATCAGAATTTGTATCATAGTTGTTGTTTCTTTCAGCTTTGAACCTCACCTTACTTATTTTGCATTGTATGTTATTTTTCATACTAGTTGATTGGCTATAAATGGATAGTTTATAGTTACCCGTTTCTTTCATAGCTTGTTGCACCCATTATTGCTTGCATGTGTAGATAATTTAAATGTGATATCTTTAAAATAATCAGTTTATTAAAATAGCCTAAAATATACTTAGACAATTGTCTAACTGTAACCTTTTTATTTTATTAGCTGGGGCCCTGGCATTTGTGATACCGACAAATGTCAGATTCAGACTTGTTCATGGGCAGTGCTGCAGGAGAGGAGCTCGTTCAGGAGGAGGACCTTGTTGTTGCAGTTTAGGAAGATTCTATATTTCTTTTCAGTGAGATTGAGAGACATTTTCATTTCCTTTTAAATTCAGTCTGTAATAATTAATTCTGGATGTATTTCATTCCAGCATTGTGATGAGTTACTATATTGTCTTCTATTCCTGTATTATGACTAAATGGATGTTGCTTTTGTTTGCTTCCGCACTCTGATATTTTGGTATAGTCATTTGGTGAAATTTCAGTTCTGTTATGGCTCATGCTTCCCTTATTAGTGGATTGGAGTGAATAGCTAATCTAATGATAAGTGAGGGTTGTACTGTGGAGACCACCCCACCATAATCATGATAACATTCCTATTAGCGGAAGCACAGCGGGCGATGGGGTGCCACAATTGGTATCAAAGAACACCATAAGGTGTTAGATTTGTAAATTCATTCATATTTACCTAATGAACTATTCTTCTGCAATACATTCACTAAATGAATACATGAAAACATATATATAACCATAATCATATACTCAGAAAAAAAGGTATGGAATAAAAATACTTATATATGTAATATAAAATACTCAAGTATAAGGCAAGTAATAATAATCTTAATAATGATAAATAGCTTGAGCAACTTTAGAAGTTTTATAAAATCTATTGGATAAAAGAAATTTGGAATGTCAAACCTTGAATATTATACTAAGAAGTTTGAGTCACTATGGGAATATGACTACCAAATTGGTCAAAAGTATGGAAGATTCATGGATGGAGTCTTTGAAAGAGGGATACTAGTGTTGGATAAATTGCTTCAACATGCCATTTTTAGAGGACAACTTTCTTATTTTAGCCAAGGAGTCGCTAAAGAAAGTAGACTCTTTTATGAAAGCAATGGAGTGTCCCGACCACAACCGGGTCTCACTCATGACCCTTATTCTTCAAGATTGAGCATAAGACTAGTGGAACACCACTTCTTGGGAATTCACCAAGAAGCTAAGGAGAGAATGTCGATAAGTCACCTTCAAAGACTTTCGTCTTGCTTTTACCACAAAATATATAAGATAACTTTTTAGCTATTTCTTTTATACTTCAAATTGTATCTTCCATATTGTGACAATGTCGCATTCTACCTTTTATGATTAATAAAATTCAATGGTATTTTGAATTTCTTTTCAAGTTCTAAGAAGTATTGTTTTTAAATCAAGTGAAAATGAATCCTGGATAGTCATCCTCCACTCCCGCTGCATCCAGCAGCTCTTTTGGAGAGATTAATGCGCTATTAGAAATAGAAAGAACCTTGGTGGACACTTATATAAGACAAGCTAAATGAATTGAAAGACTGAGTGTTGTCCAATGCAACCATAACCCATCATCGGCATTTGTGGCTCATACTCCATACTTCCCCCGCAACCTCACTACCAGTCCACCGATGGACTGTTGCATAGTTTCATTAGCTTGAAAACTCTCACGTTTAGTGGAAGCTTGTTTGTAATGGATACAGCCAGTTGGCTTAAGATAGTGGAGAAAACTTTAACAAGCATCAAGTGCCCTGACTTAGAAGATATCCAGTTAATAGTACACATATTTCAAGAAGAGGCAGAGTACTGGTGGGACAATATCAAAAATATTGTTCACAAACTATGACATTGAACGTATCCCATGGGGATCATTCATTGAAGCATTTAAGGTGGAATATATTCCTTCATCGTCACAGAATAATTTGGAGGACACGTCCTTAGGCTGAGGCAAGGAAATCATCCCATATTGGAGCATGAAATAGAGTTTTGACGATTGTCCCGATTCACTCTCGAGCTAGTAAGAACTGAAGCAGCTCATTGTCACTACTTCAAGAGCGGTTTGTGTGACTCGATAAAGGATCACGTGACACCCCTAAGGCTATCAAATTTTGTTGAACTCACCAAAACTGCTCGAGTAGTGGAGCAACATTAGTCCTAGAGGGACTCAAAGCGATGTTTTGACACATCTTCCTTCAGGAATGACAACTTAAGGAGTGCTAGAATCCCGTTGGGAAAGGTTTATTAGATAAAAGCTGCTGCCACTACTTCTGATCCATTTAAGGGTTGTACAAAGCCTCATCCATACAAAAAGTGCTATCATGGAAATTGGACTTGCAACACATGTGGAAGACCTAGTCATTTATTCTACTAGTGAACTTATGAATAGATTGTGGATGGTGTTTGAATCAATCACACCTAGCACCATCATGTATTCAATACCAACCTGATTAATCGTAGAAACCAGCAACAATAATGCCTCCATCTCAGGAGACAAATCAAGTCCTAAGAAAAGAGGAGCCCTCTACATCCTGAGCAGTTGCTGCAAAGCCTCCTCAGAAGTAAGCGTATAACAATAAACCCGTTGGACTTGCTTGAGTTTATGCCCTAACTCCACTCAAATCCATAGAGAATAATAATGTGGTTTCAGGTATACACTCATGAACCTAACCTCTTTTATGACATTTATTTTTTTCTCGCTCATTAAATTCTGCATGTAGTTAATTCATGGCATGTGTAAATAGGAACCCTGCGTTTGAATAATAAGCCATGCACTATGTTGTTCGACACTGGAACTAGTCACTCTTTTGTGTCATAGAGTTGGGCTAAAGCCCTTAAATTTCCCTTTTATCGCCTAGATATTTCATTAAGCGTTGGGTTACCATCTGGAGCCCATATGTCAGCTTGTCAGTTCTCTAGTATAGCAATTCCCATTGGCGAGCAGAACTTTGAAGCCAAACTCATTGTTCTTCTAATTGCAAACTTTGACATCATTTTCAGAATGAATTGGCTAAGTCAGCACAACGCCACAATCAATTGCTAGGAGAAGAAAAGTACCTTATGCAGTGACGGTCAAGCTAAGACATTCGTCAGCAAGTTTAGCACCCAGGCCTTGTTAATTAATGCCTTGGAGGATGAAAGACTAGTTATGAAAGGTTACGACACCTACTTAGTGATGATGCTAGGTGAAAAGAAGGAGAATGTTCCCATATTGTCTATAAATTTCTTGATGTTTTCCATGAAGACATACATGGTATTCTGCCAATTAGAAAGGTGGAATTTGCAATCAAAATTATTTTGGGAACTCAGCATATATCAAAGTTTCTGTATTGCATGGCACCCAAGGAGTTGCAATAGCTAAATAAACAACTTCAAGAACTACTAGAGAAAAGCCTCATAAGGCCAAGCTCATCTCTCTAAGGAGTGCTAGTCCTTTTTGTCAAAAAGAAGGATGGCTCTATGTGCATGTCCATAAACTATCAAGAGCTCAATAAGATAACGATTATGAATAAATATATGTTGCCTCATATTGATGACTATTCGACCAACTAGCTAGACCCAACATGTTTTTCAAGATTGATTGCATTTTGGCTACCATCAGCTATGAGTCAAATAAGAAGATATCGAGAAGATTTCATTTCGAACTCATTATGGACATTATGAGTTCCTCGTGATGTCTTTTGGTCTTACAAATGCACCGTCAATCTTTATGGATTTGATGCAGCGTGTACTCAAGTTCTTTCTGGAAAATTTTGTCATCGTCTTTATCGACGATATTTTGATTTATTTGAAATGTAAAGTAGAACATGAGCACCACCTAAGGGCTATGTTAGAAGAATTATGCAGTCATTAGCTCTATGCCAAATACTATAAATGTGAGTTATGGCTTGACTCAGTAGCATTGTTGGATCATGCCGTCGATGCTCAAGGCATTATGGTTGATCAACAGAAGGTCAGTGTTGTCCAAGATTGGTCACAACCAAAAATAGTAATTGATATCTGGAGCTTTTTGGGACTATTTGGTTATTACAAAAAATTTACTAAAATCTTTTCTCAAATTGCCTCTCAATTGACCATGCTAACGCAGAAGGCAATGCCTTTCATTTGGAGTTCTGAGTGCAAGAAAAAGTTCCAAGCATTGAAAGATGCACTCTCATCCACCCCTGTACTCATTCTGCCAAAAGAAGGTGTAAACTATCAAGTCTTCATAGATGCATCTAAAGCTGGATTGAGATGTATTTTAATGCAAGAAGGGAGAGTCATTGCTTATGCTTCTCATCAAATGGGTTCGAGAGATATACCAGAGTCTTCAAGAAGCCGATAGAATAAATTGGGGGTCTAAATGCCAGACTGCACCCACAAAACACTGGGAAGCTCATTGAAAGGGATTTGATTAGATGTTGGAAGGAGCTGAAAACTTGCTGGAAGTTGCAAAAGTTCAATGTAAGAGCACAGTGAGCAAAGAGCTCACTATGAGGGGAATTAAGGGTATTTATAGCCTTGGGATGCTGCTAGTGGGTTGGGCAATGGGCCGAGCTTAGGTTGAAAACTTCGTGCCCATTTTCCAAATTAGGACAGCTCAGGTTTGCTCGGCCCGGCGGGATGGCCTAATCGAAAGGAGGAAGGGGCTAATGGTCTGGCTAATGTGGCTCTAGAATTGAGAGACAGGGTCTAGCATTACTGTATGGGGTAGATCATTCCAATCGGGTGAAAGCAAGTGAGGAATAAGATGAGTAGTGTCAAGATGTGTGGCAGCCGTCTGGTTGATAGAGAAGAAGGGAGTGACGACCCTGATCTTCCAGATCCTAACAACCAATTATGGTGATGACCTGATCGTCAAATCATAGGCATGATCTAATGCTCGGGATTTAGAACAGCTAGGATCATATCTAAGTCATCGGATCAAAGTGGATAGACAGTTTGTAAGGTCGTCCTGTTGTTGCGCACAATCGAGGTATTAAGGATAATAACAATTGGCGGCATAACTGTGCGTTACCCGGGAAGGGCAGCTAAACCTCCCTGAATGTTGCTGAGAAAATTGCTGAAGCTCTACTCATATATAACTGAGGACTAATCCTTAAGATAAGTGTAAAAGGCTTACCTTAAGTATTAGACATAGTACTTACATTTATTAGATTATGAGAGGTAGATTTAATAAGAATTTAATATATATAAATATTAGCATCACTTACATGTTGATCACATCACAATACTAAGTATAAGTAGTAATAATAATAGAGTGCAGAAGCTATAGCATTCATCCATATCATTCATCACAGAAGCTAAGTAAGAAACATTCATCTCAGAAAATAAAGGGAAAAATACATCCAAAATTAAGTTATTACATACCATTTTCTTAAAATAAAAAGGCAATTTATGTCTCTCACTCACAACAAAAAGTAAACTAAATAATAAATAAAATTTGAGTCAACTAATTTTCCACAAACTCCTCTTAGATCTCCTGGGAAGCCTCCAAAGCCTGCTCCTCGAACTGCACTGGATCAGATAAATTGTTAGATCCTAAAAATGCCTATTTTGAGGAAAAGGAAAAGAAGAAAAGAACCTCATGTTAGACACTAAGTCTAACACATCAAAACTAATACATACCTTATTATAGTTTAAAAAAAAGGATTAACATTTAAGTAAAACAAAATATTACTATAGAATAGTGTTGAATATGACTAAAAGAAGTAAAATTATACGAAACTGAAAGTAAACTAAAATAGTAACTAAAAGACATAGTGTTGAAAATAAGAGTCTATAAGAAATTGAAATTGAATAAAATGCTGAGATACAATTGTGTTGTATATATATATATATGTGTGTGTGTGTGTGTGTGTGTGTGTGTGTGTGTGTGTGTGTGTGTGTGTGTGTGTGTATGTGTGTGTGTGTGCTTGTGTGTGTGTGTGTGTGTGTGTGTGTGTATTTGAATATGCCATAGAATATTATGCCTCAAATATGCAGAACCTTGATGTCACATGACATCCCACAGAATCCTAGGTGAGCAGAAATACTCTGCTAACAGATCCTAGGTGAGCACAACGCTCCGCTAATGCAGTGATATGATTATTTGATTCATGATATGATAAGGCTTTAATAAATGAATTCTTTTTAAAACATTAAAACTAGAGAATGATCAAACCAAGTAAGTAATCTATTTTTCTCAATAATTCAAAAATTAACTAAATGAACTACATAATTCTATTCTAATGCCACTTTATTTAACATTTATTCCATAACAACATCCTAATTTATCACATGTGAAGGGTACATATGCATGATTAGTATGTACCAGGAATGATGACTTTAACACTTAGTTTGTTTAACTACACTTATCGATGTGTGCAAGGAGAAGTTACAGAATCCTCTTACAGTTTATTCTTTCAAACTAAGTTGTTAAACTCTCAATCTATAACACACTTTGGAATTGGGATGTTTATCCTGAATTGAATAATACTTATCTAATTACCTAAGATAAGACCAAGACTCTACAGTTCTATTTAGGATAAATCAATCAATTCCATCTTCTACTGACTAACTCAATCTTATGGATATGCAATATCATCTTCATATGATAATTCTGCAGATTCTCATTCTAATTATCTATTTAACAATCAAGGAGTAATAAGCTAATGAATACTTACTCCATTGTGGTAAGTTCAACACAAAGACTCCAAGGATGTAGCATAAAAAGCCACTCCACTTAGGATACTACCACAAGGGATAATCTCAATCTGGTCTCTTTGGGTTATTCTACCACAAGGTTTAGGGACAATCATATATGGCTATTAAGGTCCATCTAAGGTCCTACCTTAAAATGAGACAAATATAATATTTCTTACCTCAAGAGTTAGCTTACTTAAGGTACAACATTTAGTTTAACTTAGAACTATCTTTATTCTTTAAAGATCAAAAGCACTAATCATCACATTTTAATTCACAAGCAACTTCCTTAGATGATGAAGCTTCATGTAAAGTTACAAGTTCAATCACATGGTTTGGATGCCATAATCAAGTATGAAAATCTTCTAAATTTTATCTTAATCAAAACACATCAATTGTGGGGTAAAATCACATAATTTATTAGGAATTAATCATTTGTAAATCAAGCATGTCTTAATAAGATTAATTCATACTAGTTATCTTGATTAGGAGAAAATCAAGGATCTTAAGATTTAATCAAGGTTAAAAATCACATGAGTTATTATAAGATTTAAACCTTCTAGTTTACTAGTCTAGAATCAATATCAAATCAGCAAAAGTTAATTAGTTCCATGCCAAAATAATACTTTCAATTTAGGTTTTACTTATGGGTTTATCAAGTCTAATTAGGTTAGAAATTAGTTATGACATAATTAAGGGTGTTTATACTAAATTTGACTTATAGATTATCCTTAAATAATTTATAAATTATTAATGATCAAATCAGCAATAAGTTTCATTTTGATTAATTTAATTACTCTTATTAAGCTAATTAGGGCTTCCTCCCTGATTAAAATAATTTAGGAAATCTAAATGTACAATTTAACAAGTAGATTCTCTAACATCTATACTGCTGTATAAGAAGCACATATAAGATCTATTAGCCAAATCATAGAATATTAAATGCTAATTAATCACTAATCAAGTCCTAACAGGATGAGCACCAAAATGCAAGAATAATAATCAGAATTTTATATAACATGGAATGTAGGTTCTAATTAGCCATATGAATGATCAGAGACTATAAAATACATCTTTGATTAATTATTAACCCTAATTTACATTAATCATGAAAAATAAGGAGTACAACATAATTAGTGAAATAAGAGTTAAGAAATAAATTTCTTTAGCAATTACATTCCATATGACATTACTAATCATTAAAAACCATAATCAGAGGATTTGGATAATTAAGCATACTGATATTCACTAATTTATCTAGTGAAGTGATTATGCCAAATTAAAAATTATATTCATAGAAACTAAAATATTTTTGTATATTCTTATTCCTTACATTTTTCTAAATAAAATAGTATATAAATTTATATGATTTGGATAAGTATTTAAAAAGTTATTCAAATAATTTATTATGAATATTTATAATTAAATTTGGATTTTCTGATTTATTTTCCTTAAGGAAAATAAATTCAATATTAAATATATTATTAAACAGAGGTAACCCATTTCGAAAAGGTGTGGGACGGCCGGGCCCGATGGCCCATCACTGTCGTACCGCGTGCGTCATGGGTCGGCCTGACTCGCACAATGCATCATCTTCCTCCTGCATCCCCCGACACCAGAGGATTAGGGTTAGGATGACGAGCTGAATGATGGGTGCCCCGACCACACCATGGCTCAAATCCAATTGCTACACAATTAGGAGGCTGAAGCACATCGAATGCACCATGAAGCATTTTGTGAGGAGGTCAGAGACGTCCAAACCTTAGGCCCTCCTTTATGGTTTATTATGGGGGTCAAATACTCCCCATAGAGCTCATGGAATCAAATAATCACCTTCAGGGAGGTGAGGAAGATCAAATCCCTTTGGCCATGAGTCTTGGGGTGCACCCAGACACTGGGTCCTTACTCAAACCCAGCCTCCTAAAGAGGTCTCAGCCCGATTGTTCAAGGAATAAGGCACACAATACAAAAAATGCAAGAGCACAAGTAAAATAATAGTGAGTAAGGGACTCTACTACACAATGTGATATTAGTTATTATCTATTAAACCATTCTAACTATTCTAAGTTACACAAGTTTAGTATATCCAATTCTTACTATCAGGTGTAACTTAGAAACACGGCCTTATAAGTTAATGGTAATTAGAACTGATCAGGTTCAAATTTAGTTCAATCAACAATGACTATAAGTTAAATATGAAATCATCACATCATAATTGATGAATTTAGACTTTCTAAGCTAAGATCTACTAAAGCTAGGGATCATAAATTAAACACTACAAATTAGAGTTAACCACATAATCCAAAGGTAAGGCTTAAAGACTAAAGTTTAAGTATAAGTATGAACTAATGATTAAGGCAAAACCTATTAAGTATAATCAAACTTAATAGAAGGGATCTCCTAATCTTATCTAAAATTAAAAGATAAAATAATCATAGTTAAAACATAAAAATCCAGAAACTAATAAACCCAATATTTTATTTATTAAATAACCCATTTATTCAACAAATGAAATCTAGCCTAGTATCTATTCCTAAACTTAAGGAAAAGATCCAAAGGTGAAGTGTCAATTCATAATAAGCTTCTAACGAATAACTTAGGAAATTTTGATGATAATTATTACAATTTATCTTCATTGCCGATCTAATTCACTTAAGGGATGTTAAGGATGTAATTTATCTAAGCTTGGAGGTATTAGTTTTACTTAGGAATTTTCAAGTCTTTAATGGGGTTTCTATCAAATTAATTGATTATGAGATTAAGGGTTATAATTTGATCCTAAATTAGTTTTAATACAAATTTTAATGATTTAAATGGTAATTTTGAGGTTAAGGGCACTTAACCTAAATTTTGGGCAAAATGATCATTTTGCCCCCACTTAAGGGTCTAAAATGCTAATTTTTTATTAAAAGCTCTAAATTAGATTTTATTGATACCAAATGATTTTTTGTTGTCTAAAATAAAGATAGACAGTATGTACATCAAATTTGGACAAGTATTAGGTCATATAGGTCAAATTTAAAGAATTTAACCTATGAGGCCATTTTGGTAATTTCACTTAGTGGAATTTAAAAATTCAATTCGGTTATTGTTGTCTATGGCCCAAAGATTCTATAGAGTCTAAGAACACTAAATTTTGATATCTAATGATCAAGTTATGGTCATTTCAATGTTAGGGTTCTATTTTTATTAAAGGGGTTAAAGCCTAATTTTTCTATATTTAAAAATCACTTACAATTTTATAAAATACTTAATTTTACCAAAACCAGATTCAATTTAAGTATATTTTGGCCTCATTATGGTCCTAGGGTCATTAGAATTCGAAAAATCACAAATCTGGGCAATTCCGGACAGTTCTGGGCACTTCCGAACATTTCTGGGCGCTACAGTGTGTTATGGCGTAGTAGCACCTTCTGGCCGAAAGCCATGTGCTGCAGTGCACTGTGGCGCCAGACTTTTTGAAGCGTGGGGGCTACGGTGCGCTGCAGCGCTTTCAGGCATCGCGGCGGATTTCAGCGTTGTGGTGCGCTGCGGCGCGCGACGACGAATTTCAGCACTACAGCGCATTTAATTTTATTTCATCAAATTTATATGCCACTATGGTGTGCTGTGGCATGCTACGACATATTTCAACTCGAAATTCTGGCGCTACAGTGAGCTGTAGTGGCCAACGGTGATTTCTCTTGTGCAAAAAGCATAACGGGTCTTCTTTTGCACTCAAATACTCTCAATTTACAGCACTTCACATGCAGTGCCATATACCGATGGAAAGGAAATTCTGAGACCTTTCCATTAATGTCAAAATCAGCATGAAAGGATTATTTAATGATTCAAATAATGAGGTTAAAGGTCAGGGTATACAGAAAGAAGGAAAAACAGAGCTAATTTTCTTTCCTAAAATTTTCTATTAAAGTAGCTCTAATAGCTTCCATATCCCAATCACAAATTTCTATGGATGCAAAATAAGCATAAGAGCAAAATGAAGTAACAATTGAATCCATTCAATGAAGGAAAGGGAGGTACCTTGGCTCTCAAATGGAAGCAAAAGGAGGAAGAGAGCTCTGTTTTCTGCAGAAATTTGGGAGCTTGAGAACTTATTCAGCAGCAAGCACAACAATGGAGGGAAGAGGAGGAGATCTCAACTGGCCAAATAGAGGAAGGAGAGGGCTTAGGGTCCATCTTATAGGAAGAGGAGAGGGATGGCTCCAACCTTGAGTCAAGGGATGGGATGAGAATGAGCCATCCCATCCAAGTCATGGAGGAGAAGGCACCCCTCAGCAAGAGGGAAGGCCCTTGCGTGTGGCAGAATGGGATAGGGGAGGCACAGGAAATTGAAGAGCAAGCGGGTCCCAGGCACAGAGAAGAAAAGGAGGAAGAAAAAAGAATTAATTTAAATCAAATTATGAATATTTTAATTAAATCAATGCCAAAAATTAACTAAAATTAGATTGATATATGAGCTTCAAAAAATCCCAAAAAATCACTCCTAACTAATTCGAGTGTGAAGAATTCAACTGTAATGTCAGATTTTGATTCCGATTAGTATTTAATTTTCCTATTTTTTCGGGGTATTTATTTAAAATATTCGCGAAAATTCGACGACTTTCAAACACATCCAAAATATTACCCCTAACTAATTTGGGGTTGATGAGTGCAATGGCAAAGTTGGATTTTGATTTCGAGGTCAAATTTAATTTCTCAATTTTCTAATTAATTAAATATTATTAAAATAATTCAAATATTAAATTGAGCTCTGGATGTTGAGGTCAAATTAAAAAAATTTTAAGGATGCAAAATAAGCATAAGAGCAAACTGAAGTAACCATTGAATCCATTTAATGAAGGAAAGGGAGGTACCTTGGCTCTCAAATGGAAGCAAAAGGAGGAAGAGAGCTCTGTTTTCTGCAGAAATTTGGGAGCTTGAGAACTTATTCAGCAGCATGCACAACAATGGAGGGAAGAGGAGGAGAGCTCAACTGGCCAAATGGAGGAAGGAGATGGCTTAGGGTCCATCTTATAGGAAGAGGAGAGGGATGGCTCCAACCTTGAGTTAAGGGATGGGATGAGAAGGAGCCATCCCATCCAAGTCATGGAGGAGAAGGCTCCCCTCAGTAAGAGGGAAGGCCCTTGCGTGTGGCAGAATGGGATAGGGGGAGGCACAGGAAATAGAAGAGCAAGCGGGTCCTTGGCGTAGAGAAGAAAAGGAGGAAGAAAAAAGAATTAATTTAAATCAAATTAATAATATTTTAATTAAATCGATGCCTATAATTAACTAAAATCAGATTGATATATGAGCTCTGAAAAATCCCAAAAAATCACCCATAGCTAATTCGAGTGTGAAGAATGCAACGGCAATGTCAGATTTTGATTCCGATAAGTATTTAATTTTCCTATTTTTTGGGGTGTTTAGTTAAAATATTCGTGAAAATCCGACGACTTTCAAACACATCCAAAATATCACCCCTAGCTAATTTGGGGTTGACGAGCGCAATGGCAAAGTTGGATTTTGATTTCGACGTTAAATAAATTTCTCAATTTTCTAATTAATTAAATATTATTAAAATAATTCAAATATTAAATTGAGCTCTGAATTGCTCTAAATCTTCGAGAATTGATTCTAATGACTAGATGAACTCAATGAAATAATAATTAGGATGCAATTAAGCTAGGATTAAGCTAAATAATAACCTAGAGTTGTTACACAACTAGGAGACTTGAACTCCAAATCACACCCTCTAATTGCCATTGGTTGGAGAAGGAGATGCCAGAAGAACTGGGACTGGTTGGGAATCAAAAATTGGGGAAAAACCAAAAACTAAATCAATTCAATGAGCAAATGGCTCACTGAAGCAATTATGAGGTTGTTTTTAGCCTTAGAAGAAGAGGGGAAAGGTTCCAAAGGCTTGGCTTGGCCTGAGAGCTCGAGTTGAAGCTGAGTTCTCAAATCTCCAAGGAAGGGAGCTCGGGCTTTGGGGCTCGATCCATGGCATCTCACCTGAAATGGGAAGAGCCTAACAACTCAGCTGAGGTGGACGAAGGAGTGGGGGACAAGGCCTACGGTCGGGGTACGAAGGATCTTCTCTGTTGGGGACGCGAGCGAGTGGGGACGAAGATCCACATTCGCGGGAGGGGTGCTGACCATCTGATCGATTAAAGGAAAGATTCGATGTTCCTGATCTCCCATATCTTAACGGCCGATCGCGAGAGTGATCCGAGCCATAGGATTAATGGGCAAGATTTAATGCTCGAGATTATGCGCCACAAGGATTAAATCCAGACCGTTGGATTCACGGAGTGACGAACAGATGCGGTTCGAATCTGTTGTCATGGGACCCGGGCTTCGTAGCGGATCGTCCATGGCCCGCACAGCGGGTCCCAGACGGGTATTAGCCATTGAGGGTTTAAATGCAATTATGAAATGTTTCAAACACTTTTGTGCAGTTTTCTCTATTTAAATTAAAATTCAATTATAGTCTAAATGACCTCCAAAATTTCTCAAACTTATACGCCTAGTTAATTTTGGAGTGAGGAATTAAAAAATACAATTATAATTTGATTTAGAGATCATAATATTTTGGTTATTAAAGATAGTTCCTAATTAGGCAAAATTATCATTTTGACTTTGGGAGGTCCCATTGACCCCAAAATTTCAGAGTTAATTCTTAATGACCATATGAATGCAATGGATTAAATTTCAAGGCGTGATTAAGCTTAGGTTACGCTTGATAATAACCTAAGGTTGTTACAAGGTTAGATAGTGTTGGCTCCGCTGTCGCGTGACGCGAGCTCCGCAACAGATCGCTTGCGGTCCGCACAGCGGATCCTAAATTGTTGGTGAATTGAAGGTTTCATATGCAATTTTAAATTGTTGCAAGTCCTTATATGCAATTTTTTCTATTTAAAATATATTCAATTATGCCTAAATGATTTTTAAAAATTTTCGAACTTGCACCACTAGCTAATTTCAGGGTGAGGAACTCAAAAATAAATTCAGAAACTAATATGGAGATTAAATTATTGTAGCTATATTCCAGGGTTCATAAATTTGCAAAATTGCCAATTTAGCCTAACGAGGTTCGATTGACCCAAAATTTTAAAGTTTAGTTCTAATGACTAGATGAACACAATTGAATAAAAATTAAGAAGTGATGAAACTCAGATTAGGATGGGTAACAACCTAGGGTTGTTACAACCCCTTCCAATGTTAACTGGTGAGCCGAAACATCAGTCAATCATTAGTTTAACTCAAAACGATGACAATGTCGCACAAAGGAAAATCTAAATAGCCGTGGAGAAAGAGTAACATGCGCGCATGGATTATAAGTATGTATATGTGTGCGTGTGTAGGTGTGTGGTGTGTGCGTGTGTGTCTATATATATATATATATATATATATGTATGCACATTTGTTCGTTTGGTAAATATGCATATATTAAGGCACATGTAAATTTAAGCACGAAGACAGCATACTCAAATTACGCCCAAATTTGGCTTATTGATTACGCGGAGCCGTGTAAAAAAATACGGGTGAGCTTCTCTTCATATGTTGTTCTCATCTCCATTGTAATTGTTGTAAAGATTCTTCGCACCGGTGTTTTGCAAGTGCGAAAGAGTAGTATATTTGTCACATTCATCACCCACATTTCCAATTTTATATTTTTGGGTAAAGCTTCTTTTCATCTATTGTCATCATTTGAATGATAGGATGTGCAATGATTCTTGTCATCGCAGATTGAGGGTGAGAAAGAGTTGTATGCCAATTACCTTCTTCTCCCACATCTTTGATTTTGGCATTTTGGGTAAATTTTATCTTTGTCTGTTATCCCTTTATAAAATCCATAAATCCTCACTGCTTTGAATTTTTGTTTTTTTGTTCGGTCCCTTATGTGTAGATTAAGGAAGAGTGCATAACCTTTATAAAGGATTAAGGAAAAATAATGGTATTTATGAATTCTCACTCTAAATTAGTTAGAGGTAAATATTCTATAATTTTCAAATACAAAATAAAGAAAAAATGCACAAAATATATATTAAATAAATCAAATTAAAATTTTTTTATATTTAACAAGCCCATGATCTGCTGCGATACCCGAAGCTCCAACCAGTCGCCCTTCGCTTTTGTGGATATTGGATCAGCCCATCCAATGGCCCAAAATCCATCAAGCTTTTGCAGCAAGGAAGACATGTAACGTGCGGGATCCCGAACTGTGGAACTACTCGAACACGACTATTAAACCCTTTTTAACTAGAATCCAACGTCCCATATTAGATCAAGAACCACAAATCCAATTGGCCTATCAGATCTAAGCACTAGATACGACAACCAAGATCAATTTTCTACAGACCTTCCTTGCCTGTGTCACGCCCACGATTGATCATCGTAGTCGCGTGTGGTAGGCCCTCTATGGCATCGCGCCCGGTGTCCCGTCACCACAAAGAGGACAACATTATTGCCAGTTCACCCATGTAGTTCCGTTAGAGCAACTGGAAGCACTCGAGAGCCCCGACCACCCACCAACTGAAGCGCTCATGGAAGGTAGCTAACTTTAAGCCTAACTGTCGGCCTACTCCATCACACCAGACGAGGCTGGCTGGGGTTATCCTATAAATACTTCATTGAAAATTTTTAACGTGAGTGTGTTTATCTCATCAAAATACATATTCGTGTCAACTTTTGTTATTTTTATTGGAAATATTGGAGGAGAGAGAAATAAGGGAGAAAAAGATGATAGAGAAATAATAGAGAGAATGAGGAAAAGAAAGCTAATTTGTACACTCCAAAGCACTTAAGAAGAAGAGAAGCTAAATTTTTCATATTTTTTAATTTATATAACTTTCATTTCTATCATTTTCTTTCTTTCTATATATATATATATATATTTCATAATTTCTATAGCTTTTATTTCGATTATTTTTTTTTCTATATATATATATATATATATTTCATAATTTCTACAATTTTTATTTCTATCATTTTCTTTCTTTCTATGTATATACATATATATATATATATATACTTATGTACATATATCTATTTATATGTATATATATATATATATATATATATATATATATATATATATAATATCCTTATTATTAATATTATTATTATCATTATTATCATTATTATCATTATTAATGATAGTAATAAAATTATTATAATGCTGCTACATAATATAAATATATGCATATCTATATTATAAAGTTAATATTATCATTATATAATAATTAAAGATAATAAAGATATTATTATTATTATAGTTATTATTGTATAAGAAAGAGAAACAATAAGTTCAAAAGGATAATGAGATAATGAAAAAAAGATTATTTCTCTCTTATATAAGTATTACAAATATTATTTTATTTTGTAATTATAATTTATTTTATTATAAATAATTATCATTATTAAATAAATTAATTATTAAGTTTTCAAGTAATTGCTCATCAAATACAAAATTGTGCAGATACTTGACTTTTGACTTTCTAATTTGTGCATTAAGGAAAGGTATCAGATGTCTTTTATTACTCTTGTTTAATATGTTTTTGCTCCCTATATCACATAAATTTGATAAAAATGCTTTTAAAAGTCATATAAAATGATATACGAAAAAGTTTGAATAATTAAGTAGCATAGGTTCACTATTGATCTATTTTTAGTCTGATCAGACAACTGCTAGAACGGGGTTGTCCGATATTAGGAGCCATAAGGAGTCTATACTGATAATCATTTGAGGGGGCAAGTATAGAGGGATGTTGGGATATGTTACACAAAATAGAACCCCCCTTTCCCTCAATTTGGTACTTGCCCAACAATATCATGTTTTACGCAAGATATCAAACGTTAAAATTCTATATTTATTTTTGTGACAACAATTATTTTTATGCTAAAGTTTTAGTACAATTGAAACATGTTTGTAGGGATAAATTTATATAACTTTTTATTTCTTATCAAATCATTGCCTATTTTGCTTAGTATTTAATAATTATAAAGTTGACATCCATCGATACTTAGTTTTACAACTAACTGGTATTCAAATTCCCGGACTTTTGAAACATGCCAAGATCTAGAGCTCATCCTAGAGGAAAGACGCTAATGATCGTGCAATGTTGATACTGCTAGTTGCTGATTTACTATTTTTGAGTATATTTAAAGTTTGTAATTTCTTACTTCATTTGGATCTTTATGATCAAAACTTTATGATATTTCTAAATTAATTAATGAATGAGCTATGTTTGATGCCTACATATATATCTTTTAAGTCACTTAATATGATTCTACAGCTAGGGGACTACCTCAAAATCTGGTGATAGATTTGTTCTCATTAACCTGACATCGGGTCCCCACAATTGGTAATAGAATAAAATTAAGTGTAAATTTACTAAATAATATATAAATGTCAAATTATAATTCATTTTGGAAAGAGAGAAGGATATATAAACTTATGTAATTTGAGCTTTAATCCTTTGGGTAAATAGATGGATTCATACGAAGGATTTATGAACACCCCAACAGAAACCCCAAACAATGCACCTATATCAATGGAGGTTCCATAAAGTACCAACAATCGCTTCATAGAAGCCGTTCTAGAGCTCCTAGCTAACCAAAAGAAAGCAGCCCTATCAAACTTTGTTCAATCACCCCAAAAGCACTGTTTTCATGGAATTATCCAATATTTCCTCAAATTATATCCACCTATATTTCATGGGACTACTGCCCTATGGAAGCGGAAGATTGGCTAAGAGAGAATAAGAAAACACCATAAAGTATGGAGTGTCCAAATGAAAAGATGGTACGAGTGACTCGCTGCATATTTAAGGGTGAAGCTAAACGATGGTGGAAATCAATCACCAGCACTAATTCCACTAGCATAGAATTGGAGAATATAAGTTTAGAAGCATTCTCAAAGGTATTCTGAGCCAAATACATGCCACAAGATGCCCAAAACATCATGGAAAACCAATTCATTAAATTGGTTTAGGATAGCAACTCTTTGGCCAACCATGAGGCCGAGTTCACAAGAATGTCAAGATACGCTCAGAACTTGATAAGTACAGAGAAAGGAAGGTGCAGCTATTTTCTATCAGGGATGAAGGACACCATCCGTTGGAGCCTGCTTCCATTTAGGCAAACTCATTTCTCCAAACTTCTAGAATGTTAATTATGGAACACAAAGAAAATAACAAGTCTTCTAATCCCTTAGTATAACAACCCATGGTTGTTACTTTGTTAAGTCTAAGCCAAACCAAGCATTAATTCCCCTTTCATTAGACTCAAATAGTCAATTAAACATAACCCTGAAATTTTGGGATCAATCGGAGCTCATTTGAGCAAAATGATTATTTTGTTAATTTTAGGATCCTAAAAATTAGCAAAATTAATTTATTCTCCAAATTAAAATCTGATTTCATTTTTGAATTCCTCACCCCCAAATTAACTATGGGTGAAATTTTAAGAATTTTTGGAGATCATTTAGACTTTAATTGGATTTAATATTATTCGAATTAATTATATTAATTAAAGATTTATTAATATTATTTAAATTATAAATTTATTAATTTTCTAATGACTAGGATTTGCTGTCGGGTCTGTGGCAGATTCACTGTGGGGTCCCAACAATAGAGCAGCGAATCCAGCGCGTGCGGGGCCTTGCACGAATCGTAGCGCATGTATCAGACGGCGTTGAGGAGCCCTGTCCAAAATCATCATCAGTTGCAAGATCTCACCCGTGATCCAACGGCTGACATTATCCCCATGTTTTGTTACTTAAGAGGCGAATCAAGCCGTCCATTTCCAATGGCTTCGCTATCAAACGAACCGCCACCTTCAGCCACTATTATCTTCGTTTTCGTTGAGCCGCTCACCCAATAGGAAAATCCCTTTCATATAGTCACGTCCTGACCTATTTGCCACTCCCTCTGCCACGTAGCCTGACTGTTAGAGGTGTTACTCTTTCTAGCTAACTCCTCTGGTGAATCAAGAGGCTGAGATTTTAACTTTATGGTAAACTCAATTGACCCTTTGGCCAATCCTAAACCATGGATCCTGCCTCGGTAGCCATCCCAAATCCTTCCCACGAGTTATATAAAGCCTCTAAGCATCATAATGAGTTCCTTTGTTCAATGTGACTAATTCATCTTTCCTTCTTCCATCCTACTGGTTCCTACATGTCCTTGATGGTTCTAGCTACTCCTCCTGCTAAACCGAGGGTTAAGTGTGATTTTTAGACTCCCTGTGTTGCTTCATGAATTGTCCTGCAGCTTCAGCTTCCCCTAATTCCTCTTGGTCACATCTGCTCCCTTCAGTCCAAGTACTGCCTCCTTCCCTTTTCTCAAGCTAAACTCAGCTCGACTCCAGTCAAACGGCATTTAATAATTGGTTAGGTGCTATGCTAAAATTGATTGGGGAGGCACTATGCTTAGTCTTATAATTGGTCTGGGCAGGCAGTGGACCGGACAATGAGATCACTGTCTGGGTGTGAGCTTCCTAGACCGGCCATTTCTCTCCATGGATTTTGCATTTTGAAGTTTTCCTTTGCTTTTATCCACCTCAGTAGGATGATTGCTAAATGTTGCAATCTTTAGGTTCAATTATGACCGATTAATTTAACTTGATTGATCATCCCCGAATCTAACTGTGACAGTGAATTACAGTGGACTACTGCGAGTAGCACTTTGTCAATCCAGTTAGTCTCCAAGCTCACCAATCCACCCATTCGCTTTGTCTTGGGCTCCTGAATACTTAGGCTTAGAGATTAGTTCACGACATTGTCATGGAGGAGAGAACCCACTCCCCCATAGTGAACTTTAGTTCCAAAAATTATATAATTAAGTTTTTGTGTTTGAGGCCATCCCTGCAACAACCCAAATTGTTACTAAGATAATTAGGACTAAACCTAACTCAAAAATCAAGATCCCAAATGTCTTCAAAATTTGGGCAAATTAAAAATACTAATGAATAGAGTATATTTTTGGGATCGTAATGCAGAAGTTTGGGAGCAATCCTGAATTAATTTTTGAATTATTAAAATTTAGTAAATTGGGAAAATTAAATACAACTCCAAATTTAGTGATTCAGCATCGTTGGATTAAGAATATTATATAAAGGTTACATAAAAAGTTTTGTCAAATTTAGAGCTCTAGATTGACAATAATTATTTTTTGAAAGCCTTATCTTCATAAATTAAGAAAAAAAAAATATTCCTCTAAATCGAAAAATTTTTGTGCGAGTATGTTTTTCTAATCAAGGTACACATCTGTGTCAAGTTTCATTATTTTCTGGAAAAGAAATGGAAGAGAGAGAAATAAGAGAGAGAAAGATGAGAAAGAAAGAGAAGAGAGAAACAAGAGATAAGAAGAAGAAAAGAAGATCAAAGTGAACACTCTAAAAAATTATGACAAATTTTTTCTTATCCATCTCATCTAAATAATAGATGAGAGAGAAGATAATTAATTAATTAAAAAAATCATATAAGTACACCCCCCACCCCTCATTTCTTCATCCCCTCCCCACTTCCTTCTCCTCCCCCACTCCCCTCCCCCAACCCTCTTATCCCCTCCACTTCCTCCCTCTCTTCCTTGACCACCACTGATTCTTCTCATAAACTTCCAGTAAATCCTCATCAATAGCAAGATAGAGTAAGAAATGATAAATTTTCTATTCTTTTCATTTCTTCCTCTTCTTTTTTTAATAATAATAATGTTATTATTATTATTACTATTATTATTATATTTTCATCTATGTAAATTTTCTTTTTTTTTTTCTATATAAGTATATATTTTCAAATTTTTACAACTTTTATTTATATCATTTTTTTTTTCTATATATGTACATATTTCCTAATTTCTACAATTTTCATTTCTCTTTTTTTTGTTATATATGTATATATTTTCTAATTTCTACAACTTTATTTTTGTCATTTTATTTTTTTCTACAAATGTATATATTTCTTAATTTCTGTAATTTTTATTCCTGTCATTTACTTTTTTCTATATATGTATATATTTTCTAAGTTATGCAACTTTCATTTCTATCATTTTTCTTATATATATATATATATTCTAATTTTTAAAACTTTTATTTTTGACATTTTCTATTTTTATATATATGTATATATTTTCTAATTTTTGCAACATTCATTTTTGTCATTTTCTTTTTTTATTTCTATATATGTATATATTTTCTAATTTCTGCAACTTTTATTTATGTCATTTTTTTTTTTATATTTGTATATATTCCTTAATTTCTGCAACTTTGAATTTAGTCATTTTCTTTATATATATATATATCCTAATTTTTACAACTTTCATTTTTGTCATTTTTCTTTTTTTATATTTATATATATTCTCTAATTTCTGGAACTTTGAATTTAGTTATTTTCTTTTTTTTTATATGTGTATATATTTCCTAATTTGTACAACTTTTATTTTTGTCATTTTCCTTTTATATATATATATATATATTTATATTTTCTAATTTCTACAAATTTCAATTTAGTCATTTTTCTTTTATTTAATATATAAATAAATATAAATAAATAAATAAATATATATATATATATATATATATACTATTACTTATAATATTAAAAATTGTTATACTTTAATATATAAAGATTAATAATTAATATAATATTAATATTGATATTTTTACTAAAATAAAATGAAAAATATTATTCTTTTTATTTAAATATTTCATTTGCAGTTTTTGCATTGCTATTAACTTTTAAATCACTTCGATATATTTATATGAGATTTTGTGCTCAGAACTTGAAATAAATGATCATAAATCAGTATCATGGGTTCATTCAGATTGATCTTAGGTCTGAATAAACAATATGTTAGGTGATGACAGGTTGATATCTGGAGAAATAAAGAGATTGCACATAACCTTTAATGGGCAATGTGTAGTTAGTTAGGAACCCACATCTCAGATAGTTAGATAGACTTATCTAACTCATCGATTATTCTGTAACTTTGTCTAACATAATAAATATTGTATATTGCTGTATTTTCTTTTAGAATGAGCATATATCTTAAATATATATATTGCATTCATAATCATGACAATTTTGTAAACATATCATACTTAAATGTCACATTATGTTTGTATATGATTCTCATGCATAATTATGCCGCTTAATATTATATGGAAATTATAATATCCTACAAATCTTACTTTAACCTTTATGTCTAATTAAATATTTTCTTTTTTTTATCTTTATTTGTCGTGACATATATATATATATATATATATATATATATATATATATATAGTAGCTCAAGAATATTCTCTAGATTAAGTCTTTGAGGTGGAACTGATGCATGATAGAGTAACTTAGATGCTGATTTTCTTAAGGTTTAAAATTTTTGCTTAGTATATAACAGATTTTATAAAATAATTATTATCTTTATAATGAATATATTTCCTTTATTATTCTGGTATTTCTGAATATTGCAATGAATGTGGAAATGTGTATTTTATACGCCTCTAAATACACTATTATACAAAACCCTTATATGATCCTTGGGAGTGAGCACCTAATGCTGGATTAGCTATGCTGACCCAGTGGTGGGTCTCCACAATTGGTATCAGAGCAGGATTGGGAGAAAATTAGTATAAAAGTGTATAAGTCATTATTCATGCAATTGGAATTCCATAATAAATAAAAGAAAAATATATGAAGTAAGAATTTTCAAAACTTATAAAAATCAAAAAGAGAATAAAAGAATAGATATATGACCTACCTAAAATAATATACTTTTAGTCATTTTATATTTTATTTTCATCTAGTATTTGATAATGATACTTATGTAAATCTTCTCCAATAAACGTATATAATAAAAATCCTATTCTTAAATGGATCCTGAAGATTCTCTTTTGATTATCGGAACACTCTTAAAAGATCTGATATCCACCAATACTTCTGTGGACTGTGTCGACAAATTGTTTAATATTGTGAATGCTCTAATGGAGAGTGTTGATACACAAAATCAAACATTTTTAAACCTTCAACACAATAAACACCACATATAAATAGTCCTACTTATATATTATCAACTACCCATTTCTCAAGCTTTGAGATAAATGGACTACTTCAAGCCTTCTTAGGACTCCAACCACTAGTATTTAATACAAGTGCTAATCTAATGGATGCTAAAGATTGGGTAAAGATGATAGCGAAAATACTGACCATCATGAAATGCCCACCTACATATGTAATTAGATTAACCATCTTTAGGTTGGAAGGAGAAGCAAATCGTTGGTGAAAAACTACTGCAAGCTTACAGTTTATAGGCATAGATATTGAAAATATCCAATGGGAAGAATTTGTCAAAGACTTCAGAGCCAGATACATCCCTCATTTTGCTCAAGCCATTACGGAATATTTGTTCATGAAGTTATATCAAAGCAACCGTAGTGACGCTGAATATGAAATTGAATTTCAAAGGCTATTCCGTAATGCACCACTACTAGATAGCATCGAGTCTGCTTGATGTAGCCAATTCTTAAGAGGACTAAAACCTTCAATTAAGAAAATGCTTATGGCTCTTTGAATCTCCTAATTCTCAGGCATGCTTGAAAGTTCAAAAATAATAAAATATTGGGAATAAGAAGTAGAAGAGCTAAGAAAAAGACCCCCATCTGCACATGTACAACAAGTAGAATACAAAAGGTCGAGACCGCCTCAAGCTAGGGTTTATTAAATAGCTCAGCAAACACCTAGTGGAAAATGTAACCGACCACATCCTTATGGTAATTGTTATCACATGAGAGGAATATGTTAAACATGTAGATGACCTGGTCACAACTTTTTGGCAATATCTAGCAACTCATACAGTGGACAACAATCAATGGATCACCCATTCTCCTCAAATGCAACAACAAGCACAAGCACCCATATCACCTAGAAGCCAAGAACTCACACAAGTAACCAGACTAGCCCATGTAGATATAACTGCTCCAATACAAAGGAGAGGTCCACCCATTACTTCTAAAGAACCTGTAGTTAATCAAAGGGGAAGACCAATTGCTCCCCAGCAAGCTATACTGTGAGGATCTATACCCTCACCATAGTTCTAGCCCCAGAAGATAATGAAGTGGTATGAGGTACCACATTAAATAAAGTATGAATTATATTTCATTTTAAACCTTAGGCACCTTACATTTCAATGAAAAATTCTATAATATATTATTTGACACCAGTGCAAATCACTCGTTCATTTTAGAAAGATTTGGCAAAACTCTTGAACTACTATATTAAAACTTAGCTAAAGCCTTAAATGTTGGGTTACTAGCTGGTGCCCTCATGAGTGCACGACAATGTTACGACTGTAGCATACCAATTAATGGAAAGGCATATGAAGTAAACCTGATAGTACTACCAATAATAAATTTTGACATTATTTTAGAAATGAATTAGCTTAGTAAGTAATAATTTATGATTGATTATCAAAGAAAGAAGGTCATTATCAAGGGTGGGAGCATGCTTGAAGTATTTTTGGGAAAGTTAGACATTTCAGCATCTTTAATCAACATTTCTCAAGCAGAGAAATTGATTCAGAAGCGATGTAATGCTTACTTAGAAACAATGATGGGAGAAAAGATGGAAGAAATTCCTTTTGCAGACACTCAAATTGTAAACGAGTTTGAAGATGTATTCCCCGATGAATTACCTGGATTACCACGAATAAGAGAAATCAAATTCTCAATTGAGTTAATTCATGGTACTCAACCAATATCAAAGGCACCTTACTGCATAGCACCCAAAGAACTGCAAGAGTTAAGCGAACAACTACAAGAGCTGATGAATAAAGGTTTTATTCGATAAAGTATGTCACTATGGGGAGCCCTAGTGATCTTTATAAAGAAGTACCCTCTACCATATATTGATGATCTATTTGATCAATTAGATGGAGCAAAGATATTTTTCAAGATAGATATAAGATCATGTTATCATCAATTAAGAGTCAAAGATGAAGATATTCCAAAAACAGCATTTAGAACTCGCTACAGGCATTATGAGTTCATGGTCATATCATTTGGTCTAACCAATGCTCCATCAATCCTTATGGAATTAATGTAAGGAATTCTTAGACTATATTTGGATAAGTTTGTAATAGTATATATTGATGATATTCTAATTTATTCTAAGAGCAAGGAAGAACATGAAAATCATATGACAGCTATTCTGGAAACTCTAAGGCATCATCAGTTATACACCAAATATTCTAAATGTGAATTTTGGCTAGATTCCGTAGCTTTCTTAAGCATGTAGTGGATGTTGAAGGAATCAAGGTCGATCAAAAAAAGAAAATCTCTATTCAGGAATAGCCCCAACCAAAAACTGTGATAGATATTCATAATTTTCTCGCTTTAGCTAGATATTATCAAAAATTTGTTAAGGGATTTTTGCAAATAGCTGTACCTTTAACAAAATTAACATAGAAAGTAGTTCCATTCATTTGGAGTCATTAATATGAGGAATCTTTTTAAAAGTTAAAATAAGCGTTAACAACTGCCCTAGTGCTAACCCTACCATAAGAGACAAGAAATTAACAAGTTTATACCAACACATCTATTGTAGGGCTTGAATGTGTTCCCATGAAAAAGAAGAAGGTAATAATATATGCACTTGGGCAATTAAAAATTCATGAAAGGAACTTTTCGGTGCATGACTTAGAACTAGCAGCAGTAGTTTTTGCTTTAAAAATATGGAGATACTACTTATATGGAGTGAGATGTGAAACTTTTATTGATCATCAAAGTTTAAAATATATTTTCTTTCATAAGGAGTTGAACTGTCGACAAAGACAATTGTTGGAATTGATCAGTGACTATGACTTAGACATATAATATCATCCTGGTAAAGCTAATGTCGTAGCTGATGCCCTCAGCAGAAAAGTATAAATTAATGCATTAATGGCAAGTTTATTAATGGAAGAATTCAAAAAGTTAGGCAAAAAATATATTAAAGGAAAGCAGTTAAATAATTTACTTGAAAATAATACTATAGAGCTTACGTTCACGCAATGCATAACAATTGCCCAAGAGAATGATAAGGGATATTCCAAATTAAAAGTAGACATCGAAAATTGTCGCATAACAGACTTACATATGCAAAAAGGAGTTTATATTAATCATGGAAAAATGATTTGGATTCTAAATAATTCATACATTCGAAATTAAATTCTAACTGAAGTAGACAACTCAGGGTACATAATTCACCATGGAAATAATAAAATGTATAGAGATGTGAAAGAGTCATTTTGGTGGCTTGGACTAAAGAAAGATGTAGCTGAATACATTGCTAAATATCATGTCTGTAGTTTGGTAAAAGAAGAACATCAAAGGCCAGGTGGACTATTATATCCATTAGATATCCCGAAGTGGAAATGTTCAGATATTTCTACTGACTTTGTAATGGGATTGCCCAGAAGCTGTATTGGAGTAGATGCAATTTGGGTAATCATAGATTATTAAACAAAATCAGCACATTTCTTTCCTATTAAGCAAACATATTTAGTGAAAAAGCTGGCCAAGTTATATATTAAAAATATATTCAACTTTACCGAATCCCTAAAACTATTAGCTCGGATCATGACGACAGATTTACCTCCTATTTTTGGAAGGCAGTACATCAAGATTTGGGGACAATATTGGCTATGAGTATAGCATTTCACCCTCAAACAGATGGTTAGACTGAGAGAGTAAACCAAGTACTTGAAGTTCTTCTTCGATTAAGCATATTAGACTTTGGTGGTAGTTAGAAAGATCACCTTCCATTAGTGGAGTTTGCATACAACAATTTATATTGGTCATGTATTGGAATGACCCAATATGAAGCTCTGTATGGTAGATAATGTAGCACTCCATTGGCCTGGACTGAAGTAAATGTTCAGGTATACAGATCTGATCTAAATGAGGAGACTAATAAGAAAATTCATCTGATAAATAGCATGATTGCAACATCTCAAGATCGACAAAAGAAATATCATGATGCTAAACATCGAATGCTAGAATTTCAAGTAGGAGATCATGTGTAATGCCCCATCCCATCTCCACGCGCAATTAGTTTAAGGAATAACAAATTGTAACAACCCTAGGTTGTTGCTTAGCTTAATTTTAGCTTAATTACATCATAATCATTATTTCATTGAGTTCGTTTAGTCATTAGAACCAATCTCCAGAAATTTGGAGCGTTTCAGGGCCGAATTTAATATTTGGAAAATTTAATAATATTTAATTAATTAAAAAATTGAGATATTTAGTTTGACCTCAAAATTAAAATCTGACTTTGCCATTATGCTCGTCGCTCCCAAATTAGCTAGGGGTGAGTTTTGGACGCGTTTGGAAGTTGTCGAATTTTATCAAATATTTTAATATAATTAAATACGCTGAAAAATAGGAAAATTAAATACTCGTTGGAATTGAAATCTAACTTTGCCGTTGCGATCCTCACCCTCAAATTAGCTAAAGGTGAAATTTTGAGATTTTTCGGTGCACATTTATAAAATCTGATTTTCCTTTAGGATTCAATTAATTAAGTAAAGCAATTTTAAAATCTATTTATTTCTCTCCTTCTTCTCCATTGGTTGGCTAGGACAGACCCCCATTGTTGTGCTTACTGAAGGAAGGACCTCTCAAGCTCTCAAGCCTCCTTTAGGAAATCTGTCATTGTCAAAGCCAAGGTACTCCCTTTCCCCCATTAGATGTATTCAATGGTTACTTTATTTCACTCTTATGCTTAGTTTGCATCCTTAGAAATTTATATTTAGAGTATGGACTTCATTAGAGCTCATTAAGTTGTGATTCTAGGAAGATGAAGCTGCTCTATTTTTCTTTCTTTCTGCATACCTAGTCCTTTAACTCTACTGTTTGCATTGATAACATAATTGTTTGGTGTTGATTTCGGTATCAATGGAAAGGTCTCAAAAAGAACTTTTCATAGGTATATGGCACCACATGTGAAGTACTCTAGGTTGAGAGTATTTGTGCCCGAAAGGTGGCTCATTGCGGTTTTCGCACAGGCAAAATCATCGTCGGGCTCTGCAGTGTGCCGCAGTGCCTAAGGTTCGAAATTGGTCCGCCGTAGCACGCTGTAGTGCGCCACAGTGCGCAGTAGCGCCCAAGGTTTGAGTTGAGTCTGCAATAATCCACTGCAGCGTGCCATAGTGCCAAAACCTGCTACAGTGCACCATAGCGCCAAAATCTGCTGCAGCACGCCACAACGCCGAAATCTGCTGCAGCACGCCGTAGCGCCTGGCTTCTGTCTAGAAGGCGCTACTGCTCGTCTTAGCGCCAGAATTATTCCCTAGCCTTGAAATGACCATAACTTGGTCATTTGTACTCCAAATTAAGAAATTTATAGTGTTAACTAGCTTAGAATCTTAGTGCTAACATCAATCTAAGATAATATTTAGGTTATGAGTCCTAGAAAATTAGAAATAACCAAAATACTCCTAACCCTAATTAGGTAATAACTTGACTAATTGAAGTCCAATTTAGGTCTACTCCTGGTTAAAGTACTCAGTGAGATACAGGAAAGCTATAGCTAATGAGTTTATTGAATTTGGATACCAAATGGAATAGTTAGCTTTTTGACCCCTCTTAGCCTTAGAGAATTCCATAATTACCCTTAAAATTAAAATGGTTAAAAGTAATCCATTAGACCTCAGAATTTAGTGTTCTTGAATATTATGTAATCCTTGAATAGCGACCAATAACAAACTGCATAAAAATTTAGATTTCATTAAGTGTAATTTACTAAAATTCCCCTTAGGTGAAAAACCCTAGCTTGGACCTAAAGGACCCATTTCTTATCCAAATTTAGTGTACTTATTGTCTATCTTTATGTTAGACAGTAAGGAATCATTTGTCAATAAAAAATTCTAATTTGGAACCTTAAATCAAAAAGTAGCTAATTGGATCCTTAAGTAGGGGCAAAATGATAATTTTGCCCAAAATTTAGGTTAAGCGCTCTTAGGCCCTAATTTACCTTTTAAATCATTAAAATCAATATTAGAACTGTATTAGAATCATTTAAGTGAATAAAATTAGCTATTAAATCAAGTTAGTTAAATTTTTTAAAATTTCTCTAAGTTTCTCCTTAGGATTTTACACTTCACATTAAGATTATTTCTAAGACTAAGACTAGATTATAGAATAGAATTCATTCATTGAATAATGGGGTTATTCAATGAATGAACTTTTGGTTTTATTAGTTTCTAGATTTTATAACTTAATTGTGATTATTTTATCTTTTAACCTTAGATTTAGGATATGAGAATCATCCTATTAAGTTTGACTTTGCTTAATAGAAGTTGCCTTAATCAATAGATCACATTTAAGTTCAAACCTAGATCTTGAGTTTTACCCCTTTGGATTATGTGATTAAACCCAAGCTCGTGGCATTTAATCCATAATTTATAGCTTAGTAGAACTTGATTAGATCTTAGTTAGAATGATTAAATTCATCAAACTAGGATGTTATGATTTTTTATTTAACTCATAGTCATACTTGATTGAATCAGATTAGAACATGATTAGTTCTAATCCTTTTTAACTTATAAGGCTGTATTTCTAAGTTACACTCGATTCTAGGAATTGGAGATCCTGAATTTGTGTAACTTAAAATAGTTAGAATGGTTTAATTAGAAAATAAATGATATCACTATACTTAGTAGTGTCCCTTGCTCACTACTTAATTTTGTGCTATGCATTCCTTGAATCTTATGCTTATTTTCCTTGGACAATCATAGAAGAAAATATTATTGCATGGAAATAAAAATATAGAATATTAGGAAAATATTTGCATTGGGTTCAGTTACTAGTTGATATGGCACATTTTACCCTACTTGACAGGGGAAAGGAAAAATTAGGATGCTTAACATTACTCTTGCAGACGTGCTTGACTCATCAGCTGTTTCTAGATGTGCCCATAGAAACATAAGTAAAATAACTAAAATATTTTGCATTTGTATTTACTGCCTCTTCAGTTCTACTATTCTGTTCTATCTGCCATAACCTAGAAAGGCTATGGAAATTTCTGTCTGCCCTAGCCAAAAAAGGCTTTGAGAATTACATTGGGTTAGATTGGCCAATTCTTTATAATATGGCAGTTATACATACCTGTTTCAGTTTCAGCTTACTATCTAATGCATTATTGAAGCATGTTATTTCAGTTAGCTGTATTTCCTTACTTACTTGCTCACTTGTACATATTTTTAAGATGCTAGATTTAATTGCTTACTGTATGTACCACTTTCAAATTTTTATTTTAATTAGCATGTGTCATATGATCATCAATATGTTTAGGATTAGATTTTTCTTTCAGTACTCTTACTTACTGCATTATATGTATATATGCCTATTCCTTGCTTAGTTTGCTTAAGGTATGCTTTTGCCTCAATTCTTGCTTAGTTATAAATATAACATTTATAGCTTATCCCATTCCTTGTATGCTTACTGCTCCTATGCTAGATAATTGATTTGGTTTGATAAGTAAAATGATGATATTAATAATTAATGTAAAATATTCAACCTAAAATGTATTTAGACAATTGTCTAATAAGATTTGTCTTTTATTAGCTGGGGCCCTAGCATTGTGAAACCGACAATATCAGATCTTGAGCAGTTTGAAGATCCAGTGCCTGAGGAGGAGCCTTATTTGGAGGAGGTACAGTAGATTGGAGCTGAGGATCCTTGGTTAATTTATATTATTTGTGAGAACGAATGATGCTCTATTTCATTTATAACTTTAATTAAATGTTATAATAATGCAGGTACACTTATGATTGTCCTTACCTTTCTGTACTATTATTTCTGAGCTACTTTTCAGTACTATTTCGCATATGTAGTATGGTAAACTGTATGTAATATTTACTTTGAATGCTTTCGCACTCTGTATTTGTTAAGATTTAGTGACTAAATCTTTATATTCATTATGAGCACATCCTTCCCTTATTAGTGGATTACAAATCTAACCTAATCTAATAGTAAGTGAGGGATTTGCTAGAGTGGCACCCACCCCTTAAGTGTAATCCTGCGGGTTAGGGGGTAGGGCGCCACACAAATTGATGGCAAAACAGTGTGTTACTCGGGAAGGAAACACCACTTCCCTGGATAAACCTGCTGAGCGCAAGAACTGCTGAAACTCAACCTCAAGAGAATAGGGCTGAGTACTAATCCTTAAGATAACGGTAGTATCCTTATCTTAAGTATTAGGTAAGGTACTCGTGTATATTAGATTATGAATATAATTATGATCCAAGTTACACGAATACTAGCATTTTATGAATACTATGATCACATGACAATACTAAGTATCAGTAATAAAAAGATAGGGTGCGGAAGCTAAAGCAAATATCAAGAAATATTCATCACAGAAACTGAAAAACATTCATCTCATAAAAGAAAAGAAAAATATCCAAAGTTATTACAACCTTTTTATAATAAATACAGAAAAAATTCTAAGTGCTGAACTGAAAAGCTAACTAGAAAGTAACGGCTGGAGAAGAGTCCACTAATGCTCCTCGAACTCCTCCTGGATCTTCTGAGTATCCATTTGATCTAGCTCCACGAACTACTCAGGATCTAGCAAATTGTCAGATCCCAAAAGTACCACAGTTAAACAAGAAGTCTAACACAATGAAAGCTACTATAGCAATTTACAATTATCTACTATTTAACATTTAAATAGTTTAAACAAAATTGCAAAAAAGATAGTGAAATAGCTGAAAACTCAAAATAATATAAATTTAAAGTAAAGTAACTAAAAATATAAACTGAAACTATAAACTGAGACTATAAATTGAGCTAAATGTAAGAAAATAGTAAATAATCTGAAACTGTAACTAACTTTTGAAATGTGTGTAAAATAATATATAATTTGAATTTGAGTAAATAATACTGTAAAACTGTGCTGTATGCTACTAAATTCATAATTATGCATTTGAATATGCCCAGAATTATGTGCCACTGATATGCTAAATTGGTGTCTCATGGACACTCCACAAATTCTTAGGTGAGCAAATGCTCCGCTAATAGAGTCCTTAGGTGAACCAAGCGCTTCGCTAATGCTGAGATGACTTATGTTTTATGATATGCTAAGGCCTTAATGATGGTATGCTTAAATCATCAAAAATTCCAAAATTATTTCGATATCAAATACTGATTCCATTTATCTCCATTATGCAGAATTCACCTAAGTGAATTTTGACTCCTAATTCTAATTTATTAAATTATTTTAATTAATTCATATAAAATCATAGGCTAAAGGGATTAAATACAAATTGTTGGTATGTTTCTAAGAAAGGGCATGACGATAAGAGGCAAAACCCAGTCATAATTTATTCTCTCAGATTAAGCTGTAAAATACCCTAATTATAATCATACTTAGTGCTTTAAAGGATGATTTGAGATATTTAGTTTGTTTAACTATACTTATCAAAGTACAAGATAATAGGGGGCAGGACCCAGTTACAATTTATTCTCTCAAACTAGGCATCCAAGTTTACCCAATTATGAAACACTTAGGCTTGGAAATTTTACTCTAAGTTGGATTGTACAGATCCAATCACATAGGATAAGATCAAGACTCTACAATCTTACTTAGAGTGACTCATCCAATCCCAAGTTTTACTAAAATAATCCAGCACTATGGATATACACTTTCACATTCTACTGACAATCTACTGATTTCCACAAATCTATTTAAATAACAAGGGTTATCAAACTAATGAATCTTTACTCTATTGAAATGGTACTACACAAGGTTCCAAAAATGTGACCTAAAATTCACTCAATTCTAGGTTACTATCACTTGGGAGAAACTCATACTAAGCTCCTAGGTAGTCCTACCACAAGGGTCTAAGATCAAGCATCTAAAGCTAATAAGGAGCACTAAGAGTTCCTATCTTATGATGTAAACAATAAGATCTTCCTACCTCAATAGATTAATTATTTATGGATTAACAATTATTGAATTATCCAAGCTAAGGCAAGACCATAATGACCTTGCACTTCTATCTTAAAATAAAATCTGAGTCCTATGCTTTACACTAATTCCACAACTCTTATTTCTTTAAGGTTTGATTTGACTAGATCAGATGGGTAGACCCATCTGATCAACACCTATGCTAAAATCATGGAATTCAATCTTATAACTTATTAAGGAATGATTAGTTCATAAATCAATTATATTTTATAGTTACATTATGCTGGGGATGTTACTTAGGAGGAAATAAATGATTTAAAGATAAGTATTCAGATTGACCAATTGTATAGCTTATTAAAGATCTTAATAGTTCTAAGTTAATGAGTTGAGATCAATGTCAAATCAGGGTGCATTATTGGAATTATACAAATTGATTTATCTTTAAATCAATCCATTTTACTTAAAGTGATTAAGGATTTAGATCTTAATCAAGGTAAGTTAGGATTAAATCCCTAACTTAACCAAATCAATATCACTTGTTTAGTTTAGATTTAATGACAAATTAGTGAGTTGTTGGTGTATTATTGATGTTTATTTCAAGCTTTAGATTATTAAGGTTTAATTACTTAATCAATTTCTTAAGATTCGTAGGTTCAATTATGGATTTATATCAAATTAGTCATTTAAGGTGTTCAAACAAACATAAGGGTTCTCTAACATTCAATTTACTATTGTGGAAACATATAAACATGAATTTACATAAAATAGAAAGTAATAAAGTCTAATTAAACCTTAAATCAAGACAAAATAGATTAGCACTTAATTACAAATTCAACTATTCAAAATTTATGAAACTTAGCAAGTGTGTTCTAATAGATAATGCAAATAATCAGTGACTATAATTGAGGGTTTTGGCTTAGTAGAAACCCTAATTTTCACTAATCATGCTTTTACAAGATTAGGGCATGTTTAATAAAATAATAATTAGAAAATTATTTCACTTAACACATGCATTCTACAAGGAATTAGAAACATAATGGCACCTAAATTAAGCGATTTGTCAATGTATACATGCGAGTCAACTCTAATTAGGTTTTGAAGTAATTAAGAAAAATTAAAAGATTTAACCATTAAAAGTGAGATATTATTTTATATTCTTATTCCTTATGATTTTCTAAACAATTTGATATATAACTTCATAAGGTATGGACCAGTGGATCAAAAGTTATTCAAATATTTTAATATGTATTTTTCAAATTTAATTTCCCTATGATTTAATTAATCAGATTATTTTCCATAAGGAAAATAAATCCAATTAATCGGATTTATATTAAATGGGCTCAGCCCACTACCAAAAGGCGTGGGTCAACCGGGCCCGGGGAACCCGGCAGTGTTGCACAGCGCGGGTCATGGGATGACCTGACCCGCCCAGTGTCAACATCCCCAAACCCCTCTTCCATGAGACTTAGGGAGTTAGGGTTAGCTTCCACGACTAAATCTCGGGCGCCCAAACCATGCCTTGACCCCAATTTGATCCCTACATGATTAGTTGGCCAACACATGTCGATCACACCCACTAGCCTCTTATGAAGAGGTCTGGTTTGCCCGGACCTTACTCACCCGAGAGGCCTCGCTTCAGAGCTACTACGAGGAGAAAATTCTCTTCATAGAGACTTCGGTTGGCCCTGGGTTTGATCCCTACACCTTTAGGGAGGTGAGACAAATCGAACCCCTAAGATGGCTGGGTCTAGGGTGGTTCGTATCACTAGGTCCTTACTCGGACCCAACCTTCTTTCTGGACTTAGCCCGATCCATCAATTCAATCAATCGAGGTTAGCATAAGGAAAAATTACATATACAATGAGTTCGATTCAACAATACCAATCCTTATGAAGCAAATGAAAGAGGGCTTGAGCCTCATTGGCTCAGAGCATGCAAGGGGGGGTACCTGGTTTGACGGGGGAGCTCGAACCAATTGACAGAGGCAATGAAGGATATAGTTAGCTTCTAGAGAGCACTAGGGGTCCTGAACACTAGGAGAAACCCTCTATGAGTGGTACGCAAGCACTGGATTCCCTAGAAGAAGCTTCGAGCATACCAGTAATGGCGGAGAGGGAATCAAATTCAATTGTTTAGTAAGAGATTCAAGGGAGGATCCTGAGGCTATTTATAGCCTCAGGGAGAAGCTAGAGAGGTTTGATCGAGCTTGGGATTGATCCAGGAGCTCGGGCCATGGCCGAGCTCCAAATTCCTTAAATGGAGCTAACTAGGCCACGGAGCTCGATTGGGAGGTGCCAACCAGAGGGGGGAGATCCTAACGACCTTGCTATGATGGAGGCACGTAAGCCAGGGTGCCGAGGTACAAAGGATATTCCATATCGGGAGTGGAGTGCAATGAGCATGATGATCCACAGTGTCGAGTGCCTCAATGCCATATGATATATCGATCAGATGGTGCAATGGCTTGGATCGCTCGGATCCTAATGGCCAATCACGGGAGTGAATTGGGGCGTAGGATCCACGGGCAGATCCAACGGCAGATCCGCGACTTCGCAGATATGGATCCTAGCAGTAGGATCCGTGGGAGGGACTATGAGATGGAGCGGGGTTTCGTTGTTGCATGACTTGGGTTCGACACTGGATCGCCCGTGGCCCGCACAGCGGATCCCAGATGAATAAAATGGTTTTGGGTATATTTGTAATTAATAATTATTGGGATCCTTTATGTGCAATTATCACAATTTAATTTAAATTGAGTTATGGTCCAAATGACCTCCAAAATTCCAAAACTTTCACCCATAGCTAATTTGGGGATGAGGAATTCAAAAATGCAATCAAATTTTAATTCTGAGGTCAAAATATTTTAGGTCTTAATTAGGGTATCTGAATTGATTCAAATAGCTAAATTTCCCATGAGAGGTCCAATTGACCCTAAACTTTTAGGGTTTGCTTAAAATGGTATATTGAATATAATGGAATTATAATTAAGGCATGATTAAGCTTAGATTAAGCTAACTAACAGCCTAGGGTTGTTATATCATGCCTATCTAAAGGTAAGCCTAATTAGAGGATGTCATAAGTTTGGCATAACAGGGAAGTTAAGTCTAAGATACATTGAACCCTTCAAAATAATCGCCAAAATTAGAGACGCCGCTTTTAAGCTCAAACTACCAGACAATTTTTCTGTCATTCACAACGTATTCCATGTTTATTTATTACGAAGGTGTCTACAGAAACCATTCTAGTAAGTGTCTATCCCTTCAATCAACCTCCAACATGATCTAACTTACAAAGAAGAACCACTCAAAATATTTGGTTCAGAAAATCAGAAATTATGGAGTTGCCACATCCCAATTGAAAGAATACAATAGAATAATTCATTAGAACAAGAAGCCACTTGGGAAAGAGAAGACTTGTGGCATCCCGCCCCCTGGTCCGCAGGATTAGACCCAAGGGGTGGTGTGCCACTCTGGCAAATCCCTCTCTAATCATTAGATTAGGTAAGATCCATAATCCACTAATAAGGGAAGGATATGCACATAATGAATATAAGGATCAGTCACTAAATCTAACATACGTACAGAGTGCGGAAGCATTATAAAATAAATATAACATCCATTCACCATACATCAAGTAAGAATTAATAATATAGCTCAACAAATAATAATATGCAGAAAGTAAATGCAATCACGAGTACCTGAATTATAACATCATTTAATTAAAGTTTAAAAGATTGAAAATGATAATATCACTCATCCTCACAATGAAGAAAAAGGCAACTAGAGGTCTTCTGCACCAGGCCGCTGCACCTTCTCTAAATACGGCTCCTACTCAAGCACTGGCTCCTCAAACTGTATAAGATTTAACATTGTCAGTTTCACAATGCCAGGGCCCCAACCAATAAATGAAAAATCTTATTAGACAAATTGTCTAAGTATATTTTAGGCAAAATTTTCATTAAATATTTATTAATATCACCATTTTATGCTAACAACATGAAACATCTATCTATCATGGGAGAAAATAAGCATACAAGGGAAGCATGATAAGTTATAAATATAATATTTATAACTAAGCAAGGATTGAGAAAAAAACACACCTCAAGCAAGCTAAACAAGGCAGGGCATACATATGTAACACAATAAGTAAAAGTACCGAAAGAAAAGTCTAAACCTTAACATGCTGATGATCATATGACATATGATGATTAAAAATAGTAATCTGAAAGTGGTACATATAGTATGCAATAAAGTCTAACATCATATATATGCATCTACTTAAATAAGCAAGTAAAGTAGGAAACACAGCTGACTAAAATAACATGCATCATTAACATAATAAACAGTAAGCTAAAAACTGAAAAGAACGTATAACTGCCATATCATAAAGAATTGGTCAATCTGGCCCCAATAATATTCCCATAGCCTTTATGGGCTAGGGCATACATAATGTATCAATATAGTACTATATGACTGAAGAGGCAGATAATACTATGCAAATATCTTTCACTTATTTTACTTTTATTTCTCTGGACAATTTTAGAAACAGCTGAGGAGTCAAGCACATCTGCAAGACTGAGCGGGTTCCAAGCTTAACACACACACCTCAATGAGTAATGTTAAGCATCCTAATCTCTCCTAACCCCTGTCCATTGGAGTAATGTGCACCATAATCCACCATGTACTGAACCCAAATTCAAATGTTTTCCTAATATTCTAAGTTTTCATTTTCATGCAATAATGTTTTTCTTATATGACATGTTCAAGGAAAAATAAGAACAAAGTTCAAAGAATGCGTATCACAAAATCAGGTAGTAAGCAAGGGACTCTACTAAATATGGTGATATCATTTGTTATCTTATCAAACCATTCTAATTATTCCAAGTTACACAAGTTTAGGATCTCTAATTCTTACTATCGAGTGTAACTTAGAAGTACATCCTTATAGGTTACAAAATATTAGGAATAGCTAGGTCCTAATATGATTAAATTAATGTCGACTATAAGAAATCATTACGACCTAAATTATGAGTTTATTCGTTCTAAACTAATAGCTTGTCCACAATCTACAAAGCTAGAGATTATGGATTAAATGACATGAGATTGGGCTTAATCACATAATCCCAAGGGTAAGACTTAAGATCTAGGTTAAATCTAAATGTGAATTAATGATTAAGGTAAATCCTATTAAGCAAATCAAACTTAATAGGATGAATCTCTTATCATAAATCTTATATTGAAAGACAAAATAACCTAAATAAGCTATAAAATCTAGAAAGTAATAAAACCAAAGATTCATTCATTGAATAACCCCATTATTTAATGAATGAAATCTAACCTAATATTTAATCTTACTCTTAAGGAACGGCTCCTAAGGTGAAGTGAGGATTCCTAATTATAAGACTTAAAAAATTTCTAAGAATTTATTGAATTTCTTTACACTTGCTGATTTTATTTAATTAGGGAAGTTAGAGATGGATTTTAGCTAAGTAAGGCATATTAACCTTAATAATTTTCAAACCTAAAATTGAGATGTTTTACAAATTATTCCAATTGAGGGATTTATGACTTAAATTGATCATAAATTAGTTATATTACTAATTTTAATAATTTTAAAGGGTATCTTACGGGTTAAGGATACTTAGCCTAAATTTTGGGCAAAATGACCATTTTGCCCTTACTTAAGGGTCTAAAAAGCTAATTTTTTATTTAGGACTCCAAATCAAGATTTTTTACTGTCAAATGATTCCTTACTGTCTGACTTGAAGATAGATAGTAAGTGCACCAATTTTGGATAAGAAATGGGTCCTATAGGTCTAAACTAAGGTTTTTGACGAAAGGGGCATTTTAGGAAATTTCACCTAATAAAATCTAAATTTTCATGCAGTTTACTGTTGGTTACTATTCAAGGATTCCATAGAGTCTAAGAATACTAAATTATGAGGTTTAATGAATTAGTTATAGCCATTTCAATTTCTAAAGGCAATTTGGTAATTTTCTAAGTTAAGAGGGGTCAAAAGCTAACCTTTCTATTTGGTGTCCAAATTTATCAAACTCAGTGGCCATAGCTTTCCTATATCACACTAAGTACTTTAACTGGGAGTAAACCCAAATTAGACTTCAATTGGTCAAGTTACGACCTAATTAAGGTTAGGGGTATTTTGGTTATTTTTGGTTTTTCTAGGGTTTAAAACATAAATATTATTTTAGATTATTGTTGGCACTAAAATCATAAGCTATCAGGTACTTTAAATTTCTAAATTTGGAGTCCAAATGACCAAAGTTATGGTCATTTCAATATTTTTGGGCGATACGGCACGCTGTAGCGCACTGTAGCGCGCTGTAGCGGACCCAAATTCTAAACTTAAGTGCTATGGCATGTTATAGTGGGCCCTAACATGAAACTTGGGTGCTGCAGCATGCTGTAGTTCCAGACGGTGATTTCGTCTGTGCGAAAACTGCGATGGGTCAATTTTCGGGCTCAATTACTCTCAACTTAGAGCACTTCACGTGCGGTGCCATATACCGTTGGAAAGCTCTTTTCGAGACCTTTCCATTGATACCCAAATCAGCATCAAAAGATTAAGCTATCAATGTAAACTATGGGGTTAAACAAATGGGTATGGAGAAAGGAAGAAAAACAGGATCGCTTATCTTCCTAAAATCATAACCTTAATGAGCTCTAATGAACTCCATATAACGACCCCAATAATTTGAGAGGAGATTAATCCAAACATTGGAATGTTACTTTAGCACCCAACACTTGATTAGAAGAAAACAAATTAAGTGTAGATGCTAAGTGGCTAAGTCACTTTATGAGTAGTTGTTAAGTTAAGATAAAGTTATATAATTTGAATACAATCAAAGATACATGATAAGAAGATACATGTAAATAAAACATTGTAAGTATTTCCAATATAGTAATTAGATTAATCCACTCATTCATCCCAAGCAATTACAAAATAGTAAATACAACATAGATTAATTAAGAATAGGTAAAAGTAACTTAAGCAAACTCAAGTAGTTTATAATTTAATTATTACAAACTTTTTAATAGTAAGAGTAGAAGATAATAAGTAGATCACTCTCTCACTTATAACAATAAATAAGTAAACAATTTAAAATTTAAGCGAAAGCAAATTCTTTATAAGCCCTTCAAGTACTTGGACCTGCATCACCTAAATCAAAGGGCTCTTGATATATCATATTTTGGTATTTAAATATGATATGGCAAAGCCAAAGAAAAGAAAAGTGTAGTTAGACTAAACAGTCGAAGCACATTTTAAAATTGGCTAAACTTTTAATTTAATAGCTATCACAAATATAATTTACAATTTAAAGTAAGCAGCGTAGCTATAAAAGCTGTAAAGTATGAAAAACAAAACTAAGTATAACTGTGTAGGAGACAGCATGAAATAAGTTGAGTAAAAATACTTACTTTTATAAAAGTCCTAGCTTGTATCCAAAATTAGTAAGGAAAAGCATCCTAAAGGCTAGAAATTACCATGTGCATTTAAGTAAATGAAATAAAAGTAATACATGTCCAATGAAATTTATGCTAAGTAAGCAAATGATATACAGTGAAGCATTAAATGAAATTAAGCAACATACACTGTATTTAAATTGAACTAAAGTAAGTAATACACAATACTATAAATAGAGAGTGTAAAGCCTAAGAAATAAAGAAGTATCTTAGACTCTTGATCTAAGATAAATATAGCCTAGGATTATAAAAAATATTCATAATTAATTAGTTATAAAGAGATCTTACAACCAATAAGATTATAAAAGAACTCTTATATATTTAGTTGAAGTTATATTTAGAAGCTACCTCATTCTGCGGGAGTATTCAACAGAATGGGGCGAGGAGTTAAGCACGTCTGCCTAACTAGATACAGTGGGGAGGTCGAACATTCGCACTTACCCTCTCTAAAATGTGAAGTCCTATTATAAGCGCTATGATTTCATATTCAGATTTGCCATAAGGCATTCCCCTTACAGTTTTATGAAAATATTTATTTATGCACAATGACCTTGAATGATTGTTCAAGAAAAAAGGCTCAAAGTTAAGCAAGCATTCAAAAAATTTCAATAATTGTAAAGTATGTGATATCCTTTTGTTATCTAAACTTTAACAATCTACTTAAGAATTGTTGCTAATTGAGCTCCAAATTAACTTATAGATATTGATCTTTAAGTCAATTTTGATAAAAGTAGAAGAAAGATAAGTTTAGAAAGTAGTATTTTCATATAATTGAAGTTCATCTTATACTAGTCCTAAATTAATCAAATCAAATAGATTTAGGATTAAAGTTTAGGGAAACTAGTAAGGAAGAAAAACGTTTATAGATTTCTAAGTTAATGAAAGTATAAGCTAAGGGATATTCTAGTAGATTTACTTATTTAACTTATAAACAAAAACTATCAACTCAATTTAATCATGAAGTTATCTAAGATTAATTGATATTGAATATTTGAAGTTAAGAAAAGAGATAGATTATACCCTACTTGAAATAATTCAACTTATTATTGTTGGGAATTAATAATCTAAAAACTTATCTAAAGCTTGAAAGAAAGCTATTACTCACAATCTAATTGATTGAGAACTAATATTCTAAAACAAACAATTAAAGAGAATGCTTACAATTGAATTGAATACTTACAATCCTAGATATGAAATTGTATATATTTTACAAGTATTTACCAAGTGAAAATATCTAATATTTCCCATAAAATTTCTAAGTTCTAAAATTCTTAAAATTTTTGGCAGAGTCTCCTTTGTAAATGACTAGGAAAACTCCTGCAAAGTAGTCATGCAAGACTTCCATTCCAATGGAAGTTATAATAGAAAGAAAAATAACTCAAAACTAACATATAAATAATTTATTTTAGCTCCAATTCTAAAATAGAGTTCAATCCATTTCATAGAATTGCTCATTTCCAATTCTAAAATAGAGTTCAATCCATATCATAGGATTGATCATTTTCAATCCTAAAATAGAGTTCAATCCATTTCATAGGATTGCTCATTTCCAATTCTAAAATAAAGTTCAATCCATCTCATAGGATTGCTCATTTCCAATTCTAAAATAGAGTTTAATCCATTTTATAGGATTGCTCATTTCTAATTCTAAAATAAAGTTTAATCTATCTCATAGGATTGCTCATTTCCAATTCTAAAATAGAGTTCAATCCATTTCATAGGATTGCTCATTTCCAATTCTAAAATAGAGTTCAATCCATTTCATAGGATTGCTCATTTCCAATTCTAATAGTTTTGACAATTGTAAAGAATAACAATTTATAAGTCAATCCATTGACTATTTTTAATTCTAATAATTTTAAGTGAGAAAATCAAACGAAGCAATTTGCTAACTTATGATTCATACATTCTTTACCAGATATCTATGAAATTAATAAAAGATGCGGTAATTAATTTAGCAATTTTATAGGGGCAGCATCATTTGACTTAATATGCCATAAGACAATTACATTTAGTTCAGTATTTCATTTGATACTAATTTATAACTCAGCCTACAAAGAATAATAGCATTGGAGTTAGCATTTAAATATAAAAGAAGCAAGAATCATTTAAATTGAATTCTAGCACACCATGTGTTTCTTACAATGCATTTAATGATAGAAGTTAATTTAATACAATTAATATAAGGGACAATATTAAATTTTAACATGATTCAATGATTCTTTCATTTATATAATTGATCACATATGGTTTTAATAAGAGAAGAGACAACCTTTGATTATTTGATTTCACTTTGGAATTAAAAACAACATTTGGTTAGTTTGATTTCACTTTAAATGAAAGGCGTTATATGATTTCATTTACAAGAAATGGCAGTATTTGAATTTATTTGTATGACACATGGCATCACTTAGACCTCATAATTAAATGGCTGCATTTGATCACATATAAGTTTAAAGGTAGCATATGGTTCCATTTATAAGATATGGTAGCATTTGGATTCTTAACATAATTAGCAGCATGTAACTCTAATTAAAGAAATGACCTTATATTTCTCATATAATAAGGCAGCAATTGATTATATTGAAATAAATGGCAGCACTTGTTATTTCCCAAAATACATGGCAGCATTTGATTTCATTTGAGATATAGCAACATATGATTCTATAAAAGAATAACAACATTGATGCTTGTATAATCTATTGGCAGCTTTTGTATCTCACAAATAGATGGCAGCAATTTATTATCTTATACAATTGATGGCAGCAGTTGATTTTATACATAATTGATGGCAGCAATTAACCTTAATTATAATTGATAACAACACATATTCGCTAACTCAATTGGTTGTAGCATATTATTTTACACATAATAGATGCTAGTATTTGATGATTTGATTTCATATAAGAACAAAGATGGCAACATATTATTTAATATATACATGGCAGCATTTGATTATTTGGCCTCATATACCAAGATAGTAGCAGGTAATACTAATAAGAGAAACTACAGTATATATTCTCATATATAATTAAAGACATCATATGATCTCACTCAAAATTGATGACAACATTTATTCTCTTAAACTATTGATGACAACATATGAATTAATAAAGAAATGACAACATTTGTTTTCATATAACCAATTGATCTTACATTATAATGAAATGCAGCATATGATTTTATTTACAAGAAATGGCAGCACTTAATCACATTTAAGCTCACTTTAATTTGAATGACAGCATATGATTTCATTTACAAGAAATGGCAGCACTTAATCACATTTAAGCTCACTTTAATTTGAAAGGCAGCATATGATTTCATTAAAAGAATGGCAGCATTTGAATTTATTTGTATGATATATGGCATCACTTAAATTTCATAACTAAATGGCAGCAATTGATTCACTTATACAATTGAAGGCAGCAATTGACTTTATTCATAATTGATGGCAGCAATTGACCTTTTACTCAACTAATACATAACTGATGGCAGCATTTGATTTTATTTGAAATATGGAAACATATGATTCTAATTGAAATTAATGACAGCAATTTGGATCTCATTAAAAGCAATCGCAGCATTTAGTCACATTGAATTAACTAATAGCATTTGATCACATGGATCTAACTAATATCACTAAATCATATAGATTTGATTTGAGTTTTATGTGTTTTAATTATATTTGTTAAATAAGTATGACGGGTAGCAATTTGTAGTAGCAATGATGAACAAGCAAAGTATAGAAGTTGGAGATCATGTCAAGAAGAGTAGATAAATCTTTATCAATTTATGACTTCTCTTTAAACATTTGTAAATTATTATCAACAAATGAAAATCGAACATTTAGAAAGAAATGTGTTGGCAAATTTCCCATCTGTTGAAAAATTTAGGCATTCATACTACTGATAGAAAACTAATATCTTGCACAAAGAGACTTGTGTCAAAATTGATGTCTTACACACAAAACAAGTCTAAAAAGAAATATTAGAAAAATTTAAAGAAAATTCTTTAATTAAAGTATTAAACAACTGAACAAGATCAAATAATAAGCAAGAACACTTCAAATCTTCAACACAAGAGAATAGCACAATTTCTAAGGCTTGCTAATGACAATTACATTATTTTGCATAAAACAACACCAAAACATCACTTGATGCGATGAAATTGGCTACCAAAATTAGAAAATTATGCTGCATAACCTCCAGTTTTGTTGTGTGCAAGCAATCGTTTGAGCAGAATTTTGCTGCTAGAAATAGAAGAACAAAATCGCAAAATATAGAATTTGTATTTTGAGAAAGAATAGGAACAGACCAATGACTAGATATAATATGAAATATAAAAGCACAAGCTGATGTTAGCATACTAGCATTTTGGAACTCATATGGTGTGTCAGTTCAAACTCTTTACTTTTTCTTTTTATATTACCTTATAAAATGAGCAGTAATGCTTGTATTACCTAATGCAAGTTCATAATTCTAACAGAAAAATTAGGCGATAGATGCAACATAATACTATCTGCATTATATTAAATAAGAACATCAAATACATAATGAGAGGATATCTTCTGATGCATTCAATCGTCCATGCGTTTCAGGATGATTATCATCTAAAAGACTTTGTAAGTTCAGCATTATTAGTGATTTCCAAATATGAACTCGCCTTAAACGATTTGATATAGGATAGTCTATACGCACATCATTGGATCCCAGCAAATAATAAAAAGTTAGTTCTAAATCACATAGAAGTGATTTCGTATGAACAGAATAAATCAAGAAGTACTTGAAGGTTTCACTAAGCGAAAAAAAGATTTCGTCGGATTTAGGATCCGCTGGCTACTCTCGCACCTTCAGCTCCTAAACTTGGAGCTAGGGTTTTTTTATTCTTCCCCTCTTAACAGATCCCTCGGCACAAAGACAATAACCGAGAGAAGGAGTGGAGAGGGAGAACTTAATGCCATCGCAGGAGGCAGCTGGCCGAATACCTCCCTTCGAGCGCAGACCACGATCGCCCAAATGCTCTCCTGGACGTACAGGTAAATGCTTTATGCCTTTGGATCTAAGCGATCGTGCCTAAAGTTAACGCCGATGGTGATGATCAAATCTATTTTAGACCGTTTGATCATCTAATAACATAGAAAACTCTGATTACTTCAAAGGTTGTCCCGTGTTTGAGTTAACACAGTGGATCTCTGTGTTTACTTAATAATACTGTTTAAATCTTTATTTAATAGCATATATAATATCATTATATATACATATTTAATTCAATCAAATGAGTATTTAATTAATTAATAGATTTTTTACTTAATTAATTTTAGAAACTCAAACGCACTCCAAAAATTTCGAAATTTTCACCTTTACCTAATTGGGAGGTGAGAAACTCAAAAATGAAATCAGATCTTCAATCAAAGGCAATTTTAATTTACTAAATTTTTTGGGTATGAAAATATTATCAAAATATTTGTGAATAATTTGACGACTCCCAAATACTTCCAAAATATCACCCCTAGCTAATTTAGGTGTGGTGAGTCCAATGGTGGACTCCGTTTTCGATTCTGAAGTCTAAATAAATTAAGTATTTTCAGAATTATCAGAAAACTAGAAAATGTTAGAAATCACCAAACGGTCTCCAAATTGCATAAAATTTGAGGTGGAGACTCCTAACACTATTATAAGAGTAATGAAAGTGGTTTGGAGTCAATTAGATCACTAATTGATGCGTAACAATATTTGGGTTGTTACACTCCTTACCTTAAATACAGATTTCTAAGGATGCAAACTACACAAAAGAGTGAAATGAAGTAGCCATTGAATACATTCAATGGGGGAAAGGAAGTACATTGGCCTTGACAATGGCAGATTTCCTAGGAGACGCTTGAGAGCTTGAGAGGTCCTTTCTCCTTCTTCTTCAACTGTGAATAAGAAGAGGAAGGGGCTGAGGTTTCTTCTAGTAGCAGGTACACCAATGAAGGGAAGTGGGGAAGAGAGGAATGAGTTCAGCTAGGCAAAATACCAAAGGAAGGGGCTAAAGTTTCCTTTAAGGTGGGAGGAGGAGACAAGGCTCCATTAAGATCCTTCCCATCAGCATGGATGGGAAGAATATGGCAGTAACCCACTTGAGTGAAGAGAATGGGGAGGAAGCTGCTAGGAAGGGAGGGGGAGACAGTAGCTTTGAAGAAAAAAAGAGAAATGAAATATTTTGATTAATTTAAGTAATTTAATTCTAAAAATAAAGAAAAATTTGGATTTTATAAATGTGCTCTAAAAAATCCCAAAGTTTCACTCTTAGCTAATTAGAGGGTGAGGAACGCAACTGTGAAGTTGGATTTTAATTCCGACGTGTATTTAATTTTCCTATTTTTTGGGGTATTTAAATATTATTAAAATATTCGTCAAAATTTCAAGGACTTCCGATTGACTCGAAAACATCACCCTTAGCTAATTTGGGGGCAATGAGCGCAATGGCGAAGTCTAATTTTTGATTTGAGGTCAATTTAGATTGGTCAAATTTTAGGGTTTCTGGATTTTCCAAAAATTAAGATTTGATCTACTTGACTCCTAATTTAGACTAGGTCTTAGTGGATGACTCCTAATGGCTTGATTAATATTTAGGATCAAAATTAGGATAGAGATTAGTCTTAATTGATAAGGGTAATAACTTGGGTTGTTACAAGACTCCATGAAGAAGAATTACCCAATATGTCAGGGATTATTCTCACCCATAAATAAGTTTTGTTTGCGTAATGTCGACGATGACATAATTTTTAAGTAGGGGAGTCTGTAACGACCTAAGTCATTACTAAAATTATTATGACTAAACCCAACTCAAAAATTGAGATCCTCAATGACTAATATTTTCAATTCTTTTTATTTATTCTTCTTCTTCTTTTAGTAATAAAAATATTTTCAATTCTTTTATAAAAGCTATTATTATTACTAATATTATTATATTTTTATTTATGCAAATTTTTTTATTTACATATATGTATATATTTTCTATTTTCTGTAACTTTTATTTATATCATTTTCTTTTTTTTATATATGTATATATTTTCTAATTTCTGTAATTTTTATTTATGTCATTTTTTTCTATATATGCATATATTTCTTAATTTCTGTAACTTTCATTTTTGTCATTTTCTTAGATATATATATATATATATATATATATTTCATAATTTCTCTAACTTTTATTTATATCATATTCTTTTTTCTATATATATATATATATATATATATATATATATATATATATATATATTTCATAATTTCTGCAACTTTCATTTTTGTCATTTTTTTTCTATATATGTATATATTTCATAATTTCTTCAACTTTCATTGCTGTCATTTTCTTTATATATATATATATATATATATATATATATATATATATATATATATATATTTTATAATTTATGCAACTTTTATTTATGTTATTATTTTTTTTTATCTATATATTTATATATTTCCTAATTTCTACAACTTTCACTTATGTCATTTTCTTTTTTCTATATATGTATATATTCTCTAATTTTTACAACTTTTATTTCAGCCATTTTCTTTTTTATATATATGTATATGTTTTTAATTTCTATGACTTTTATTTCTATCAATTTTTTTTGTATACATGTATATATTTTTTGATATCTACAACTTTCAATTCAATTATTTTTTTTTATTTAATATATATATATATATATATATATATATTACTTATACTATTAAAAATTATTATATTTTAATATATAAAGATAAATAACTAATATAATATTTATATTTATATTTTTACTTAAATAAAATGAAAAATATATTATTCTTTTCATTTAAATATTTTATTTGCAGTTTTTGCATCATTATTAACTTTTAAACCACTTTGATATATTTATATAAGATTTTGTGCTTAAAATTTGAAATAAAATGATCATAAATTAGCATCATGGGTTCATTCAGGTTGATCTCAAGTTTGTATAGAGAATACGTTAGGCTAAGTAAGGCTGATATATGGAGAAATATGAAGACTACACACAGCCTTTGAGAGGGAATGTGTAGTTAGTCAGGAACCCACATCTCAGATAGTTAAATAAATATATCTAACTTCTCAATTATTTTGTAACTTTGTTTAATAAAATAAATATTATATATTATTGTATTTTCTTTCAAAATAAGCACATATCTTAAATATGTATATTGCATTCATAATTATAATAATTTTGCAAGCATATCATACTTAAATATCACATTCTATTTGTATATGATTCTCATCCAGAATCATGTCTCTTAATATTATATGCAAATTTTGATATCCTACAAATCTTACATAGATATTTATTCTTAATTAAATATTTTCTTTTCTTTTTTTCTTCTCTTATTCCTTATATGCCTTGTCATATATATATATATAGCAGTTCAGTAAAAATCTCTAGATCAAATCTTTGAAGCGGAGCTAGAGCATGATTGAGCAACTTAGATATTAATTTTCTTAAAGTTTTTAAATTTTTGCTTAGTTTGTAAAAGATTTTGTAAAAGAATTATTATCTTTGTAATGAATAAATTTTTTTTATTATTCTAGTATTTGTGAATGTTACATTAAATGTGGAAATGTGCATTTTATATGCCTCTAAATACACTATTATACTAAACCCTGATATGATCCTAAGGAGTGAGCACCTAACACTAGATTAGTTATGCTGACTCAGCGGCGGGTCGCCACAATCCCAATTTGTGATTTCTAGTTTTAGAGGAAGATCTCGGTGCCTCAAGTGTTTTAAGACGTTAATCTAGGCATTTGAAGCTATGTGCTAAGAGAATTAGACGAATCTCTAATTTTCCCAGAATAGAAAATTCCTGATCATTCAGGATGATGACACTATCGCCACTGCCACGGGCCCAGTCGACCCAGGCCCGCAAGGTGTGACAGTGCAAACGCAATAGGTCCCCTCTCGATTTGCCTCTTTTTTGTACAGGGCCAACCCGTCGGGTCCCGATCAACCTAACAGGGACCTGGCAGCCATCGGGTTTAATTAAATGCATAAATTATATTCCTAAGTTCTAATCTTAGGCCTAATTTAATTAAACTAGGGTTTGCATTATATCTATCCATACATAACTAAATATAATGAACTTATATGCCATTTTAACTAAAAAAAATGTAGAATTTGAATATGGAATAATAATTAACCTTCATTGAATAAAATTTTTGATTTAGCTTAATCTTTCTAAGATCTTGATTAATAAATATTTAAGTCATTTCTAGGCTGAATTGCTTGATTGATAGCTCTAAATGTTCATAAGATTGAGAAGATTCTATTTATGCCATTAGAAATATTTTAGAAATTATAAATTCACTAATCACCTTATAATCACCCTAATGATTGATTAATGCCTATTTAATTCACTTAAGTTTTGATTTTTGAAATCTTGATATCAATCATCTCCACATGCCTTATAGAGCTCATTAGTGAACTTAAACATTAATTTTATAGCATAATATTGTTAATCACCCTTAATGACCTTAGAAATGGATTAGTGCTTTTTAGGTCTATTCTAAGTGCAAATTTGATAATTAAGGTGTGAATTCTTTCATTAGATAGTAATAAACATACTAGAATCGATTGAAATCAATTTGGAATGCTATGTCCTAAAAACTCAATTTTACCCTTAGGTGGGGCATTTTGGTCATTTACTTAAAGAATCATAAGACTCTTAAGATGATCATAAATCTTTAATATAGATTCATTAAATGAATTTATTGCTTAAAAAATTAATGCTAACTAATTTATCTATTATCCAAAATAATTCTAGTGTCCTTCTTATATCTATGTCTTAAGAAGAACCTTAAATCTAACCTTAGCTAAAATCTTAAGCAATTAATTTAAACCCGTAGATTTTTTATTATAATAGCTTAGATCTATGGAGTGATTGAGCTATTCAATAGATGAAGTCTTCGTAATAGTTGTAGCCCTTATTCGTAAGATTCCTTAAAAATGTTTCTCAAGTATTTAACTCCTTAAATCCCACTTCTTAGTGGTAGGTGGTTCAGCTCTATTAAATAAGAAAGTTATTCAATAGATTGAATCAAATCTCTAGATTCATAAGTGCTTAATTAATTAATTTGTATTATGATTTTAGATTTTAGCCTTTCTAAAGTAGGATCATATTCTCCTTAGTCTTTTAATTCTTAAAATTCTCTACCTTTAGAGTAAGGTTTTGTGTAAAAGCTTAAATCCTTAGATGTTAGCACCTCTAATTTAGAGCTTAAATCCCAAATTATAGTTTAACTTTAAATCCATGAATTTTTGATTTTCTGGATCAAGATTGGGTATGAGGTTTCAAAATACATTAATTAAGTCTTTGATTAATTATTAAACTTTGATGGACAACATTTTTTATTATGAATTAGAACTTGTTAAGTTCTAATATTTAACCATTAGGTCGTAAATATGGGATTATACTTAATAGTTGGATATTGGAGATCCTAAGCTTGTACTATCTCAGAGTATACAAAAAAAAATAATATATACAATAATAGATATCACGTATATTTAGTAGAGTTCATGCTTACTTTGATCTTTGTTACTTCACACACATTGTATTTGGGCTTTATATCTTAGACATATTAGTGGACATATAACATTTAATGAGTATCCTATACTAGTTTTGAAATGCATAACCATTATTTAACCTTGAATTAATATATTTTTGTGGTGCCCCTACCCCTAACCCACAAGATCAAGCCTAAAGGGTGGTGTGCCACTCTTAAAAGTCCCTCACTTATTATTAGAGTAGGTAAGATCCATAATCCACTAATAAGGGAAGGATGTGCATAGAAAAAATCAAGGGATCAGTTACTAAATCCAACATAAATACAGAGTTTGGAAGAATACAAAATAAACATTACATCCAGTTCATTGTACAACATATGAGAAATAGTACTGAAAAGTAGCTCATAAAATAATAGTGCAGAAAAGTAATCACACTCACAAGTACCTGTATTATTATAATATTTAATTAAAGTTTAAAGGAATTCAAAACAACACTCATCCTCACAAATAGAATAAGAACAACTAAGGTTCTTTTGTTCCAATCTGCTACACCTCCTCTAAATAAGGCTCCTCCTCAAGCACCGGATCTTCAAACTGCTCAAGATCTGATATTGCCAGTTTGACAATGCTAGGGCCCCAGCTAAATAAAGAAAAATCTTATTAAACAAATTATCTAAGTATATTTTAGGCTAAAAATTTGTTATGCATTTATTAATATCACCATTTTACAGCTAAGCAAAAGAAAACTATCTATCATAGGTGCAATAAGAAAACAAGGAATAAAATAAGCTATAAATACAATATTTATAGCTAAGCAGAGATTGAGGCAAAAGTACACCTCAATTAAACTAAATAAGGAATAGATATATATATGTAATACAGTAAGTAAAAGTACTAAAAGTAAAGTCTAATCCTAAATATGCTGATGATCATATGACATATGCTAATTTAAAATAATAATTTGAGAGTAGTATATATAGTAAGTAGTAAAATCTAGCATCTTATAATTATACATATAAGTGAGCAGGTAAGAAAAGTAATACAGCTAACTGAAATAACATGCATCAATAACGCAGCAAATAGTAAGCTGAAACTGTAACAAATACGTACAACTACCATATCAGAAAGAATTGTCCAATTCGGCCTAGTATATTTCTCAACGCCTTTTTGGGCTAGGGCAGACAAAAATTCTCATAGCCTTTCTAGACTATGGCAGACAGAATAGAGCAGTAAGACTAAATAGGCAGTAAATACAAATGCAAAATCTCTTAGTTATTTTACTTTTATTTCTGTCGACATGTCTAGAAACAGTTGAGGAGTCAAACACATCTACAAGACTAAACAGGTTCCAAGCTTAACACACATGACAGACCTAAAATACGTCTACGCTTTCACGCAAGTGTACGTGATCTGAAGTAATAAGTGGAAAGTTTAGTTTCTAGGATTTATCGAACCTCGAGGAATTGGTTGTTTTGTTACTAAGGTATATTTATGATCACTAATGTTTAAGCTATGAGTATATTATTGAATTTGGTTCTTGAACAAGCACGACACCTCTTAGTAAAAACTAACTCTGATAAAAGGAAGAGGAGAGTTGGGTTTCTCCCACATGATATGATAGATAACTTATTTATGATGATTCCTCAAGTGTTTATCTTTTCTTTACTTAGTTTTTAATCAAGTGCACATTATCTTTCTTAGAGTCTTAACTCAAAGATTTACAAGTTCAAATCTCGTGCATGAAATGAACACACAGTCGGTTCTATTTCAGCATAAAGATCCTTATAAGATCTTTGATTTTTTTTAGTTTTCATCTCATCTCTTGATCATGGAGATGAGGATTGTGTAGTTAAGATCTTACAAGCATTGATTTTACTAAGAGCGTCATGCGCATCAAGCATAGTTTAGATGCGAGAGTAATTTCATTGGGCTCAATGACTATGTTACCTTGTTCATGAGCACTCAATGAATCTATTCCCACCCTCAAATATGCTGAGCAACTGAGCTCAATTAGTGGGTCTTAGCATCACACGCTTCTACTCTTTAGTTGAGGCATAGATCAAGGTGCACTAAGATCAAGAACTTTCTCACATAGTTTGCACTCATAAATCCAGCATCAAAACTAATAGTGAGCTATGGAGCACAAGACTTTTTAGTCCTTCAATTTCATTTAGTCCTTTGTCCTTTGGTCCTCATTCAAGTCTACAATAGTTCTTCCCATTTCTTTAACAAGTCATTGAATTCATAAGTTTTATTTAAGCTTGAGGAAAGTTTCATACATCATAATATCATTCAATACATGTGGGATTGCCCCAACCCTCCCCAAGAGAGGTTTAGCTCTCCATTACAAAGGAGATAAAAAAGAATACATACATGGATAAAGACACTGTAATAATTTTAATTATTACCTTAGCTAAATCAGGATTAATTAAGCCCAAACTAAGCTTTGATTTTAGCTCCATTGAACTCAGTGGGTCATTTAAACCTAACCGTAGAAGTTTGGAATCAATCAGAGCTAAATTGGAAATTTTGGTATTTTTGGCTATTTTTAAGCCCTGGAAAATACCTAAATTACATTGATCTCCAAATTAAAATCTGACTTTATTTTTGAATTTCTCATATCCTAATTAGCTAAGGGTGAATTTTTGGAAATTTTTGGAGTTCACTTAAGTCTAAATTGAATTTAAATTTTTTAGGATTAATTGATTATTAATTAATTGATTTTATATTATTTAAATTAAATTATTAACTAAAATAAAATGGTGGGATTTGCTATCGGGATCGCGGCAAATCTACTGCGGGGTCTCGACAGCGGGGCACCGAGTGGAGCCACTCGATGCGATAGCACGCATCTTAACGCTCGGGATCCAATAGCTTTCATAAAGCGCGCCGTGTGGAGCCCCCATACTGATAATGGAAAGTACGGTGCTCCAACTGTGGAAAATCCCCAACTTAAGTAAAGTTAGGTGAACCCAACCTGCCTTAAGCTAAGGACTTGTCACCAAGTACTATAACATTCATCAATATATATATACAAATATCAAAGTGGCGGAAGCAATAGGCGAGTAGTAACATCCACAAGCATAATATAGTAGAAAAGAAAAGAAGACAATATAGTAACTCATCACAATGCACGAATGAAATACATCCAGAATTAATTATTACAAACTGAATTTAAAAGGAAATGAAAATATCTCTCAATCTCACTGAAAAGAAATACAGAATCTTCCTAAACTGTAACAGCAAGGTCCTCCTCCTGAACGGGCTCCTCTCCTACAGCACTGCCCACGAACAAGTTTGAATCTGACATTTGTCGGTATCACAAATGCCAGGGCCCCAGCCAACAAAACAAAAAGGTTACGGTTAGATAATTGTCTAAGTACATTTTAGGCAATTTTAATGAACTGATTATTTTAAATATATCACATTTAAATTATCTACATATGAAAGCAATAATGGGTGTAAAACGCTATGAAAGAAACGGGTAACTATAAACTATCTAGTTATAGCCAATCAACTAGTATGAAAAATAACATACAATGCAAAATAAGCAAGGTGAGGTTAAAAGCTGAAAGAAACAGCAACTATGATACAAATTCTAATCCTAATCATGCTTATGACCATACCAATACATGCTGAGTACATAAAGCATACAATACTAAATAAAACACGCAATTCTAGCATCCTAAACATGCCAATATATATAAGTAACCATATGGGTATACATACAACATGCTAATTTAGAAAAGAATATAAAGAAAACCACTGAGACATGTGGCGAAAGCAAGGCAATCCAGGTAAAATCCACTGAGACATGTGGCAAAAGCGAGCAAGTATTGAAAGTAAGGCCACTGAAGCATATGGCAAAGCAAAAAAGAAAACAATACCGAACAATCCAGCTAAGTAGCAATAAGCCTAAGATATAATACTGTCATACCAGCCAATAGGCCATCTAGAGCCCCCAATACTGAAATATCAATCAATACCCAGCCAATAGGCCATCCCAATCCTCTAGGCCTGGGTCAAGTCTACATAATACTATTACTGCAGAGGCAGACTATGCTAGGACATATTCTACCAACTATAAGCAAAGCAAGAATTGAATGATATGCAATTCAATTACTAACTTAGGATGTATCATCCATATCCTAAGTTCTCCTATTATGCTCAAGGAATAAGGCTTAATAACCAAGGTATGCAAAGAAAATCAAATCAAAGTAAGCAAGGGACTCAATCTAAACTTATGTGATATCTGTTAATCTAATTTCCAAATCTAACTACTCTGAGAAGGTATAAGTTTACGATCTCCAATATCCAGCTATCGAGTAGAATCTCAGATTTACATCCTTAAAGTTAATATTAGAACTTAACAAGTTCTAATCCAAAATCATGTGATGACTATATGGTTTAAATGAATAAATCAATGACCTAATTTATTAATATTTTACTTTCTTCCCCAAATCTTGATTAAACAAATCAAGATCTAAGGATTTTGGACTTAAACCCCACTTTGGTGTTCAAGTTCTGAATCCAAGGTGGTATCCTAACTAGGATCTAGGGTTCATATTTAACACCCAATCTAAAGGTGAGGAAGCCTATAAGCTGAAGGATTCCAGAGCTAAGAACTTAAAGAATGGTACTCTACTGATTATAAGACAAAAATAATCAATTAAGAAATGGAAAAAATCTAAGATCTATGTTCAATCTCTAGGATAATTTAATTTAACCTATAGATTGAATCAATCCTAACCCATATGGAAGGCTTCAAAAGAGTTTAGACAATGAATCATTTAAAGAATTTCAATTGGAGATAGTTTGATTCAAATTGAAGATCTAAGTCTAAGTTCTAAGATCTAAGGACTGATATTTGATCACTTTAGGCTTTAAGCTAGATTCTTAACTTAGGGGTTTCACTTTGTTTTTCTTTAAGTTCATAATTTAATTAAATTGAACTTATTAAGTGGAGGTTCATCATTTAGCATTATTAGGTTTGATTATTGAGGCAAGGTGACATCTTTAAGATCACCTAAGTTTTAAATATCTTTACTTAAGGTTAATGCAGATTTCCTTAACTCAATTATGAATGCCTTTAAATTAAGAATCCAAAGAGATGCTAATGCTCTAATTAATGCTAATTTACTGAATTTTTTCAAGGTTAAAGGCACTTAAGCACATTTTGGTCAATATGACCAAAATACCCATCTTAGGGCTAAAGTTGGGATTTTAGGGTTTAGTTATCCAATTCACTTGTAATCTATTTTAATGTGTTTCATCTTGATTACTAAAGTAGGAAATACACTTATCTTAAGTTTTGACCCCTTAATTAAACTAATTAGCACTAATCACCTATTTAAGCCAATTAGGGTGATTAGTGAATTTAGGGCATTTTAGGGCAATCCAATCTTACCCATAGGCTTTATAATACTTTAGATAGCATTAGGAATAGTACTTGCCAAAATCAGAGGCTTAATGGGGATTAAATTCACTAATCCTTAATTAGGGTGATTAAGGAGTGATTAAGAAAATTAAATGTCCAAAATTTGGTTTAAGGGTCTACAATTGCTCGTTAGGGTATAATGAGCAATCAGAGCCCTTAATCACTTAATTTGGTTATTAATTGAATTTATTATAATTTAATTAAAAATAGAAAAGGATCAAGGATTTATTTTAAATCCAACCATTGGATCTGTGATTTTATTTTATATTTAGATTCCTTGTATTTTTCTGATTCAAATGATATATTGGATCATACCATTTGGATCAGTATAGCTAAAGTTATTAAGTTAATTTATTCTGAATGTTTATTTAAATTAAAACTATAGGATTTGATTTATTAAATTAATAACTATAGAAAATTTAATCCTATAATTCGTTTATTAACCGCGGCCCAATATCAGAACCGCGCGGGTCGGGGTCAGCCCGGCCCGGACTTCATCTTCAACCTGTCGACGGGTCCATCCCAGGCAAGATTCAACGCTGAAATTCTCGGCGCTCAGACGACGGAGTGGGATCAACTCGATCCGTACACGTTCCTGGGGTCGAGACGCATCGATTGGACTAAGAACCCCCATCTGGATCCCTTTGGATTGATGGGGTGCTACTCACCCGAGACGCCTTTGATAGGGGCATTTCAGGCTTACTGTGAGGAGACAATTCTCCTCACAGAGGCCATTAACCGGTCGGGGCTCGATACCTACGCCTTCAGGGAGTTGAGGCGAGATGAACCCCTAAGGTTTCATAACATGAGGCGTAGTCAATCACTGTGTCCTTACTTGGACTCGGCCATGGCTCGGCCACTAGCTCCATCGGTCGATGCAATCGATTCGAGCTAGCTTAGCCCCAGGCGACAATTACAACTGGTCCCCTAAGTGGCTACAGTTCATTAGATGATATACAGAGGCTCAATGCAGAGACAGATGAGGAAATTGATCGAAGGAATCCATGGGAGAAGGTTGTACCTAAGCACGGGTTGCAGGCTTGGCCGAGAGGGAAATAGGAGCAGCTGGAGCTTCCAAAAAATTGCCTCGAGCTCGCAGGGGGTCTGAACACCAGACACGCACCCTCTATCAGCAGTCCTAAGATCCAGAAATGCAGCAAATTCGCCGAGGTGACGGGAGCTCCAGCAGACCTTTAGCTAGGAAAATTGGGGATTCACAGTGAGCAAAGGGACTCACTGTGAAGTCCCGAGGGTATTTATAGGCTCCATGGAGGTCCAGGGTTGCTGCCGAGGTCTGGAGCCATGGCTTAGGCTCGGCTCGAGGGTGCTCCCTCAACTACCAGAATTGGTGTGGACCGGGCCTCAAGCTTGGCTGGGAGTACTAGGGAGGCTAAGGCAAGGTCGCAACGGTCTTCCTAACGTGGCGCGGGAGTGGCAGACCGGCTGGAGGATGTGGTTGTACGGGGAAATTCGGCTGTTAGGCACAAGCTAGGGAGGAAGACAATCCACAGTCGCGGGGGTTGCCAGGGCCGTCTGATGGATCATTAGTTGACGTAGAATTGCTTTGATCTCTCGACATCTAACGTTCACGTGAGGAGGCTGGATCAACCGTCGGATTAGATTAGAGGATCGTATGGGCGATCGGGGATACTTAAGACGGAGACCTAGATGCCGTCTGATCAAGATCTCAGAACCGCGGAACGGTCGGGATGAGACGGATCCGATCGAAGGCGCGGGCCATTGGATCAAATCCACAGAATGGACAGCCCAGTTGGCGTCCGCAGTTTGGGATCAGTCGACCGTTTATAATTTGCTTAGAACCCTAATTCGCAATTAAACTTATTTAAATTAAATCTAAAATATGCCTAAATGACCTTCAAACTTTCCCAAAATTTCACCCTTAGCTAATTTAGGGGTGGGGAATTCAAAAATGAACTCAGATTTTGATTTGAAGATCAAATTAATTTAGGTATTTTTTTAGAGCTTAAAATAGCCAAAAATACAAATTTTTCCATTTTAGCTCCGATTAGTTCCAAACTTCTGGGGTTAGGCTGAAATGACCCATTGAGTTTAATGAAATTAAAATTAAAGCTTGGTTTGGCTTAATTAATCCAAATTTAGCTAGGGTAATAACTAGGGTTGTTATAGACTCCCCCACTTAAGAACGATGTCGTCCCCGACATCACTCAAGTGAAGAAAATCCTACTGGGACAGAACAAGTTCTAATTACAATAGATGAGAAAGAGAAGAATAATACATGGACTTGCAAAGAGCTGTCGATATTTATTGCGCATATCCGCCTCTTTCTCCCAGGTAGATTCCTCTTAGGATCGATTCTTCCATTGAATTTTGACCATAGGAATTAAACGATTCCTTAGCTGCTTCTGATCATGAGCTAAGATTCTGATAGGTTCTTCAGCATACGAAAGATCAGGTTGAATCTCTACTGCTAAAAGTTGAACGAGATGAGAAGGGTCTCGAAGATATATTCTCAATGACGATACATGAAATAAGTTGTGAACAACTACAAAGCCATCAGGAAGGCTTAACCGGTAGGCAGATGATCCTACCTTGGCCAAAACCTTAAAAGGTCCAACATAGCGGGGACTAAGTTTCCCAGCTATGCCAAATATGAAGACACCTTTCATTGGACTGACCTTTAGATAAGCAGAATCTCCCACATTGAATTCTAGGAGATGGTGGTGAGAATCATGATACTTGCTCTGACAGTCTTGGGCTGAACAAATTGTCTGCTGAATTAATTTGATCTTATTACTGGTTTCTTCAACTAATTCTGAACCAAAGAGCTGAACGCTTCCTATTTCTGACCAAGCTAGTGGAGTACTACATTTTCTACCATACAGCGCTTCATAAGGAGCCATCTTAACACAGGCATGAAAGCTATTATTGTAGGCAAATTCCACTAACGGGATGTGATCTTCCCAGGAACCAGCAAAATCAAGAATACAAAGCCTAAGCAAATCTTCCAAAACTTGATTTACTCTCTCGGTCGAACCATCCATTTGAGGATGAAAAGTTGTACTCATAGCTAGAGTCGTACCCAGAACTTGATGTACAGCTTGCCAAAACTTGGAAGTAAATCTGCTATCTCTATCTGATACGATTAATTTTAGAATCCCATGCAATTTGACAATTTCTTTGATGAAGAGTTTTGCTAACTTCTCTACAGAATCAGTTTGGCAATGGGAAGAAAATGCGCTGATTTAGTTCAGCGGTCTACTATCACCCAGATCGCATCGGCACCTGATTTTGCAAGAGGCAATCCCATGACAAAATCCATAGATATATCGAACCATTTCCATTCAGGGATATCTAATGGGCGCAGAAGACCACTAGGTCTTTGGTGTTTGGCCTTCACTAAATTACAGGCATGACATTTGGCCACAAAGTCAGCTACATCTTTCTTCATACCTGGCCACCAAAATGATTATTTCAGGTCCTGGTACATCTTAGTACTGCCTGGATGAATATGATATCCAAAATTATGACCTTCGACTAACACTTCTTGATGCATGGACTTAGGAATCCACAATCGATTACCTTGATAAATTACACCATTCCGCAACTGCAGATCATGACGAAGACCACCTTCAATATCTGCTTTAAATTTTAGATAACCATCATCTTTGGTTTGCGAGATAGAGACATCTCGGTGGAAAGTGGGTTCCACATTAATATTTGCTAATAGCGAATTCAGCATATCGCCACTGATTAGGGAAATTCTGAGCTTACGAAATTCGTGTTCTAAAGAACTGGATGCAATTATAGAGGTTAAAGTAGCATGACGACTAAGAGCATCGGCCACTACGTTCACTTTTCCTGGGTGATACTGAATACTAAGGTCATAATCGCTGATGAGCTCCAACCATCTTCTCTGGCAGCAATTCAACTCTCTCTGGGTGAAGATATACTTCAAACTTTGATGATCAGTGAAAATGGAACATTGCACTCCGTATAGATAGTGGCGCCATATTTTCAAGGCAAATATCACGGCTGCAAGTTCAAGATCATGGACTGGATAATTTTGCTCATGGGGTTTTAACTGGCGAGAGGCGTAGGCAATTACCTTTCCCTCTTGCATTAAAAACAACCTATACCGATTCCAGAGGCATCGGTATATGCTTGATAATTCAAGCCTTCTTTAGGTAGAACAAGAACTGGAGCGGTAGAAAGTGTATCTTTTAGAGTTTGAAATGCTTCATCGCATTCAGGACTCTAAATGAACAGAACGGCCTTTTGAGTCAATTTAGTCAGCAGTGAAGCAATCAGGGAAAAGCCTTTAACAAACTTCCTATAATATCCCGCTAATCCCAGGAAACTTCTAATGTCAGTGACAGACTTAGGTTGAGCCCAGTCCTGAATAGCTCTTACTTTACTCTGATCTACTCGAATACCCTGAGCATCAACTACGTTCCCCAATAATGCAATGAAATTGAGACAGAACTCACAATTAGAGAACTTGGCATACAGTTGATGCTCGCACAAAGTTTCTAGTACTAACCTCACATGTTCTTCATGATCTCTTAGAGTTTTAGAATAAATGAGGATATAGTCAATGAAGACGATCACAAACTTGTCCAAATATGGTTTTAGTGCTCGCTGCATCAAATCCATAAAGATTGATGGCGCATTGGTGAGTCCGAATGACATCACCAAAAACTCAAAGTGGCCATAATGAGTACGGAAAGTAATCTTCCCTACATCATCTTCCTTTACTCGCAGTTGATGGTATCCAGACCTTAAATCGATCTTGGAAAATATCACCGCTCTAGATAACTATTCGAACAAATCATCAATTCTAGGCAGTGGGTATTTGTTCTTTACGGTGACCTTATTCAATTCACGATAATCTATACACATATGCATAGATCCATCCTTCTTTTTCACAAAGAAAATTGGCGCTCCCCAAGGAGACATACTTGGCCTGATGAAGCCTTTATTCAAGAGCTCTTGCAATTGCTCATTGAGCTTTTGAAGCTCCTTAGGTGCCATTCTATAAGGTGCTTTGGATATCGGCTGGGTATCAGGGATCAATTCAATAGAGAATTCTACTTTTCTAAAAGGAGGTACACTAGGCAATTCTTCTGGGAACACATCAGTGAATTCTTTGACTACCTTATAATCAGAAAGAGAGATACTCTCTTTTGTTTTTCCCATCATAGTAACTAGGTAAGCATTACCCTTAACAATCAACTGTTTAGCTTTAATTGCATTTATTAAGGATAGCTATGTGTTGGTTTTTCCTACAAACGTTTCAGGCTTGCCCAGGGAATGGAGAGTGACTTTCTTTTTATGACAATTTATTACAGCATTATTGTCACTGAGCCAATTCATCCCAAGGATGATATCAAAGTTAGCTATTGGCAAGACAATTAGTTTGACCTGAAATTCTTGGTCATTTATCGGAACTTTGATATTACAAAATTTATGGGCACTCAGTTGGGTTCCAGATGGAAGCCCAACACTCAACATTTGTGCTAAGTTGCAGGTGTGAAGTTTAAGGTTATTGGCAAATTGTTCAGAGATAAACGAGTGACTAGCATCGGTATCAAATATTACATTACAAGGTTGGTTGTTGAAATAAAGTGTGCCTAGTTCATATGAATTGTATCAATGACTTGTAATGCAATTATTAAACAGAAAGTTCAGAGATGTGTACCTGAAACCATATTGTTATCTTCTGCGGCTTCGATAGGAGTTAAGGCATATACTCTTGCAGGACTAGCAGGATGATTGTTGGTCTGCCTTCATAGATAGTTATGAGAGTTAGGAGTTGGTGGCTGTGCGTGAGCAACTTCAGAAGCAAGTGCTGGCATTATAGCCATATTTGGTTCTCTCCGATTTAGTGGAGTTGCCCTGAATACTTGCTTCTTCTGATGGGGCTTCATTGGAACTCCATCTACTATTTCTGTGTGGTCGCACTGGTAGAACTTGTGACCTGTACGCCCACAATTGAAACACCTTTGGCCAGTGTGGTAACACTTGCCGTAGGGATGTGGCCTATCGCAGCTTTGAATGGGTTCCGAGGTTGGTGCAGCTTCTAGCTGGTATACCTTCGCAGGATTAGACATGTGCCTCTTGAAGGCATCATGTGGGTTCAAGGTTGTTTGCGCCCACTGCTTGAGATTATCCTCAGACTGGTGGGCTCGATTACTTTAGCTATTTCCACCAACTTGAAGAAGCTAGTTAAGCAGAGTGGTACTATCTGATTTTTCAGCGAATCTCGAAGTCCACAAAGAAAGCGGTGGCACTTAGCTGATTTAGATTGAGTGACTTCTGGCGCAATGCAAATCAATCTATGAAACTCCCTTTCATATTCAGTGACTGAACGACTCCCTTGAGTCAACCTTATGATCGTGTCAGTGATAATGTTTTGTGCAGATGGGGGAATGAATTCAGCCTTGAAGGCTTCAACAAATGCATCCTAGGGAATGTCGTCTAGTTCATAATCGACGAACTGGGTGTTTTTTACTTCTTCCCACCAATATTCTACCTCGGCATGGAACAGAAGGGTGGTGAGACGGACAGCTTTGGAGTTCGGAATCTTCAGACTAATCAGATCTTTTTCCACTGCCTTCAGCTAATCGGCTGTATCCATTGGTGACAGATTCCCGCCAAAGGTTGGAGGCCTTAACCTCAGGAAATTGTGAAGGAGATTATCTACTGGGTGATGTGAAGAAGATGTAGCTTGTGGAGTATGGACTGTTGGAGCAGCAACAGTGACTGGAGTTGCACGATCATTTAGTAGTTTTTGTACGATGATCGCCTGTTGAGCTTGATTTTTTAACAGAGTCGCCACCATGCTCGTGGATGAGCCACCTCGTTATTAGAACTACTAGAGGCAACAGTGTTCTTGATAGGAGTAACAGTAAGTGGTGATCTGGAATCCATTCTAGTTTAAAAAAAGGCAAACTCAGAATTTACTCTAAGGAAGATAAATCAAAATCTTTCATTAATTATAGAAATATGGGATTACAATGCCAAAACTGTAAATCTAATAGGGTTACTTGAGAATGAGATAACAATTATCCTAACTATCACTCAAACATTATCAGTATACTCTGCCCTAAAGGCTACACAAAAGTCCTCAAAAGTGACTTCCCGACGCTTCCTGTTATGCTTCTTCTCGAGCCTTGCCATGGTCTCATACCACCAAACTCTGGCATAATCCAACATCAGGTCTGTCATAATATCTACATAAAGTGACTCAGGACACCCTATGTGTATCAGAATGGACTCCACTCGGCTCAACCATTCTTGTGAGTATAATGGCTAGATTATTAGGATGGGAGTATCTCCTTCTGCATTTACATAGAGTTACCGATACTACTATGTTATGGATGTTACATATATTGATGTTTGTGCTTCAAAAAAATGGTTCATTAGGTAGAAAGGAATCGTAGATCCCATTCTGACACCTTATGGTGTTCCCTGATACTAACTGTGGGGCCCCATGATGACAATGGAAAGTACGGTGCTCCAACAGTGGCAAATCCCCAGCTTAAGTAAAGTTAGGTGAACCCAACCTGCCTTAAGCCAAGGACTTGTCACCAAGTACTATAACATTCATCAATATATATATACAGATATCAAAGTGGCAGAAGCAATAGGCGGTAGTAACATCCACAAGTACAACATAGTAGAAAAATCAACTCATAATAAAATGTGCAGTAAAAGAAAATGTAGCAAAATACCTGAATTATTAAAACCTTTAATTAAAGTGTACTAAAAGCAGGAAAATCACTCATCCTCACTAAAAATAAAAAAGCACCCTAACTAAGGATCCTCAACAGTAATGCAATCTTCCTATAGACTCTGCTCTCTTTCTGGTGCTATCTCCACAAAATACTCAGAAGCTGATGTTGTCAGTTTCACAATGTCAGGGCCCCAGTCAAAATAAAGAAAAACTAGTTAGATAATTGTCTAACTACGTTTTAGGCTAATATTTTCATATATTTTATGATATCACAAACCATCCTAAGCATTTAGGAGCAACAAAGCATCGATAGAAAGGAATAAAGTTATAAACCATACGTAAGAACTACTAAGTACAAGAAAGATCCTAAACCCAAAGCTGCAAAAAAGGTTAAGCATTATATACATAAAAACTACCCAGTACAAGAAAGATCCTAAACAAATATGATTAAATTTACTTATGCTGAGTTTTTAGAATAAATATAATATAAACAAAATTAAATTTAAATCTAGCATCCTAACATGCTTGCACATAAAGCCAAAATCTAAAAATACAGAAATACTGGAAAATGCTGTAAATGCCAAAAATACTGAAAAAGCATTGAAAATATTAAAACTGAACTAAAAGTAACTGCAATTGACTAAAAACATTTTAATTGGACATGTGCCTAGATTAGTTCTGCCATAATAGAAAATTGGCTCAACTAGCCACCGTATTTAACTCTGAAGCATCTAGGACACTAATGCCTAGATGAATAGATCCATCATATACCTTTAAATTGAATTGAATCATCCAGGATACTAATTCCTAGGAATTAAATTGAACTGAACTATACTGAATATTAAACTATAGCGGCAGATTAACTAAAACACATTCCACTAAACTGTTATCTTATTTACTGAGTTATATGATCTCTATGACTTAACTAACTCACTTATATTCATGACTTATGCAAATTTCAATTCTAACATAGTATATTTATCAAATATCCTATATTTCACCTGATATGCCAAAATAATAAAGGTTCAAAATAAAGAAGCAAATCATATAAGATAATGTGCAAATAGCGCTAATCAAATATATGTGATATCACTTATTTTCTAATTTAATCATTCTGAGTAATCTGAGATTATACAAGCTTAGGATCTCTAATATCCTAATATCCAATATAAACTCAGAGTTACGGTCCTAGAATGTTTAAAGTAATTAGAACTAACCAAGTTCTAATATAATTCAATCAGTGATGCTTACATAAGTTAAATGATAAAGCAAACATCTTAATTGATGATTTTAGCTATCCCAAACCAATTTTGATTAAGGTAAATCAAGATTGAGGGATTAAGAGTTAAACTCTAAAATGTTAGGGTTTAACCACTTAATCCAAAAGGTTCTACAAACTAAGGGTTTAAGGTTAATCCCAACTTTCACTGACTACATGTTAAGGTTATCTTATTAAGTGTAATCAAATTTAAAAAGATAGATCTCTAATCTTAAATTAAGGTTTAAATACAAAATAATCATAATAAAGGATAAAATCTAAAAACTAAAAAAACTAAGGCTCCATCCCATTGAGTAACCCATTTACTCAATGAATAAATTCTAACCTAAGTCTAAGTCTACTACTACAGCTTAAGGAAAAATCCTAAAGGCTTAAGAAAGAAGCTACAAAAGGAAAGACTTAATGATTAGATCACTTATTAAGCATTAGAGTTAATTAAATCTTGATTATATTTGTTTACTGATTTTGAGAACTTAATGACAACATAATGTTGGCTTAATCCCACATTATCAAATATATAAATTACTTAAGAGTTTTAGAATGAAAATTAGCATTTTGCTTACAATTCAATTTAAAAAATGAGTCCAAATAATCTAAATTTGATTCCTAATTAGTTACTTTATTGATTTTAATAAATATTCCAGGTTTTTAAGGCTTAAGAACACTTAAACCTAATTTTGGGTAAAATGACCAAAATGCCCCTACTCGAGAGTCAAAAATAAAACTTTTAGAATAATGGCTCCAAATTAGATTTTACTGATTCCAAATAATTTCTTATTATCTAATATGAAAATAGACACTAAGAGCACCTAGTTTAGCCAAGGTTTAGGGCTAATGAGCTTAAATGAGAGTTTAAGCTTATTAAGGTTTGATTAATAATTTTACTTAATGAAATCTAAAAATCTTGATTTACTTATGTTATTCACTGCCTAAGAAGACCATAGAATCTAAAATTACTAAACTATGAGGTCATTTGACCAAGTTATGATCAAAACAAATTTTGGGGCTAAAATGGTAATTAAAGAGTTTTAGGATTATGTTTAAACACCTAACTTTTCCATTTGATGTACAAATTGAGTAAAGTCAGTGGCTATGGTTTCCATATAGCTCACTGAACACAATGAAATAAAGTTCACTCAATTTTGAACTGCATTTAATTAACTTAGGCCCTAATTTAAATTTCGAGTGATTAGTGGGTGATTAGTAAAATTAATTGCACTACACTAGGAGCTAACAATAACTTGAAATTCTAAATTTGGGTGATTATTGAAGCTAATATTCACTAATAAAGCTTTAGAGTGATTAGGGATAATTAGGCAACCTAATTACCAAAACTAAAATATTAATGCAGTTTACTTATCATCATGCTCTCTTGATCAAAATGGTGTATTGGATTGCATGATTTGGAGCTTAAATGGCTAAGTTATGGCCTAACAAAGTTTCTAGGATCTAAGGGAATAATTAGGAGAGGTCTTAAATGTCATTTGAAAACATGTACATCCAATGAAAATTTGATACTACCAGATTAATTCTCATATTATTTTGAGCAAAATAAGATATATATTTACTATGTTTGGACTTCTACATTTAAAGATATGGAGGTCCAAAGTTTTAAAATTTTCTAAGTCATATTAATTAAATTAAACATTTCCTAATTTTAAAACTTAAACTTCTCTATTTATAATCGCATACTGGTGGGTCCCACACAGCCAGCCAGGCAGAAGGCTCGCGAGAGGGCCGAGCATGAGTGTCCGGGTACGGGCGGGCCCGCGATGGATCGCACGAATCAAGCCTGACTTAGCACCATCGAAGATTGGTAAACCCGGAAACACACTATGCTAGGGCATCAAAATAGATGCGACACCTTGGGTAACAACCTTAAGTTGTTACACAAGGAATCTCTTAATTTTGTCAATTAAATTATGGATGAAGAAACGAGATATGATGACCAGAGAATCAAGCTTAGGAATTTCCAAGCTATAATTAATAATTAAAATATCATTAATTAAATAATTTGAGTAACATAAAATAATTTATCATCATAGAGCCACATTAAAAATACTACAAGATTCATGTATTAATACATCAAAAGTTAAAATATGATAAATACAACTTCATCTTACTTATTTATCTCAAGCCCTTTGTTTCCAGTGAATCTCTTCTAAAGTTTAATTCTTAAAACTTGAAATATATAATATTGCCAGTTAGGAAAGAGTTCATATAATGCTCAATAATAATTATTTCTAACATTCTTTATAAGGTATGAAATTAATAACAATAATATTTCCGTAAAATTTGTATAAAATAAGTTATATGAGTTAAAACATGCAACATATAAAATATATATTCAAATTTTTTCATTATTTCAAACTTTCTATAAGTGATGCATATCTCAACTGAGATAAAAGAAATAATCAAATAGTGAAATATAAAACTCATTATGTGCAACTATGGGACAGTAATATGTTTTTTTGGGCCTAGGACCCCCAATCCTCACTAAGATACCCGAATATTGGCTTAAGCCATTAGGAAGCTAGTAACTACCTATTAAAATTTGATATATAAAAAATGGTGAGTCTTACCTCAGGATCTTCTGCAACTTCTTAAAAGGCTAGATCACTCGTTAGTTCACCATGAGATGCTTGCAAGCTTTACCTGTTGACAAACTAAAAATACACATCTGCGCTTACACGCAAGGGCACATGGTCTAAAGTAATATGGGATGGTGAGTTCCTGAGATATGTTGTCCTCTAAGAATAGTTTCCTTATATTACTAGGGTATGCTTGATTTTGCTAATGTTTAAGTTTAAATTAAGTGCTTTGGTTTTTGTCCTGAATTACTGCAGTCAAATATTCTTGTTTTGAGAATACTATTTGATGAAAATAGGGAGAGTTGGGTTTTGGCATGCAATTCAATAAGGTTTATGTGCTAGTACACTTTATTTAAATGTCATGTCAAGTAAATTGGATAGATTTTATAAGTTAATAATCAATAGACTTAGTCTTTTCTAGAAAATCTCCTAAATATCCTATGTCTTATCCAGTGCTCAGAAATGAACAGCTATCGCATTCTCTTTCAGCTCTTAAATATTCATGAGATCTTTATTTGGTGAGTTCATTCCTTACGTTTAAGTTATAAAATCTTGAGTTGGTTTGAGCATTTCATGACCATGATTTCACCAATGGCTCTCATGCATAAATTATAGGGTTAGCTAAGGAATTGAGTTGTTAGGCTACATGAGCTTATGCCACATCACCCAGTAGCGCTCTGTGCTTTAAGACATTGCATAATCATAAAATGAGCAATGGAACTATATTGATGGCTCTCAGCTTTCATGCATCAACCACTTGATTTAGCCAAGGTCATTGTGCTATGAAGCTCAATTGAGCTTATCACTTAGCTCTAGGATTAACATGCACTATGAACCTTGTATAAATCAAGAAAGAGCTATGGAGCTTAGAGATTTGTAGATTACTTTCATGGCTCAAATGATTTGCTTAAAGTCTAAGGTTATGCATTGAGCATTTTTGCACAGTGAATGTTGCCACGGGCATTCGCGACGTGAAATCTCTAGTGTGCATCTCCTTATATCTAAGCTATCCATTAAGCTCAATGGGATTTTCTATTAAAATAATTTATACATAGATTTATGTTTTCCAACTTCATCATTCACATACATGCAATAAAAATAAACTAAATGACATTTATTTAAATAAAAAGAGTACACAACATTTCAATCATTATATTCTTACATGCTTAACACCCACCCCACCCCAAGGAGGGTTAGGATACCATTAAAATATTAAAATAAGATAAGCAACAAAAAATGATTGGCTTTTATAGGAAAAATAAAAGAAGCAAAGGAGGGGTATAATACTAGGGAACAACTTCGCATTCTCCTTGCTCTCTCTTTTCCTTGGATCTTCCTTTCTCTCCTGCTTTATGTGCTCCTCTTCCTCACAGGTTGCAGCCTTCTTCTTTATTAGGAAAGGTCTCTCTTGTTCTTTTGATCTACAATAGTCTCTAGGGCAAGGAACTCTTGAGCTAAAAAAATTATGGAACCCTTCTTTATTCTGAATTCTCCTTTTTATAGACCTTCTCCCAGCTTCTTCAAAATTTATTCAACCATTAACTCTTTATTTTAAAAGTTGCATTCACCTCAAATGTTTATTCCTTTATTCCCTTGGTAATGAATAGTTTCAATATTTAAATTCTGCTGTGGGGAATTGGAAAGGTTTCAATGCATGTGCCTTTTCAATGTAGATTTGAATATGCAAAAATAGTTCCCAATTTTAGGCAGTTTCTACAACACGCTGTAGCACCGGGCCCTCTGTTGGTCACACGCTATCACGTTCTGTAGCACATTAATCTCTGTGTGATATGTGTCATGTCGTGCTATAGCTCCAAACTCCACTGCGGCGTGTTGTTGCACTAGAATCCACTGCGGCGCATTGCAGCGCTGAGCTCCTATGGATTTTGAACAATGCACGCTATGGCGCTCTGTAGCGCCGAGCTTTCTGCTTTGAATCAGCCGCAGCACGCTATAGTGTTAACATTTATGTTGTTTTAGAGCTGAGCTCTCTATTCGGACAAGTCTTTTAGGCTTTTTGCAGTGTGCTGTAGCGCCGGACTCAATGTCAGATATCCCACGGTGTGCTATAGCGTTAAGTTCTATATTACTTGAGCGCTGCAGCGTGCTATAGCATTAAGCTCTCTGTTGAAAGGGCATTGGGAGACATTGTAGCGTCAAGCTCTCTGTTGAGAGGGCGCTACAGCGCACTGTAGCTCATGCTTCTCGGGTTTACTCCGCCACAGCGCACTAGGGCGTGCTATGGCGCGTTGTGGTGCTTCTCTAGCCTAGGTTCCATATTTCTGTTATAAACTTGATTTTCAGCTCTTTTGTCATAAAATGTTGTAAAAATGTATTTCAAAGTATACTAATCCTAAGGAAAAACATTACTTTTAGTGCTAAATTAACTACAATTCATTGGTTCATCAATGTATAGGTGTAATGACCCTAATATCAGATCAGGAACACAATCCAATACTAGAGCGTTACCATAGCATTTAACACTGAATTAGAAGGAAACAAACCAACTATTAAGTAATATGTGGCTAAGAATCTTTGTGAGGTAGATAAGTTAGTGGAAAAAAAAAAAGAAAGAAATATGAAGCAACTAGGTGCATCCAATCCACTATCCAAACTAAGCGAGTAAAATGAAAATAAATTCATCATAGAAATAAAGTAAGAATATCAAAAAAATTAAGTTATTACAAACTGAATTAAAATGAAATTAAAGTAAATTTCACTCATCCTCACTAAAGTAGTAAAAATATGTGGAAGCAGAGTCTTCAATCTATAAGTGGCCAGTACTAGTCCCAACTCCACTATCGAGATGATGCTCCTGATCTACCATATTTGATTTTTAATACGGTAGGGCACAGCCAACAAAATAAGAATAAATGATTAGACTTAAAATGTTTAAGTACATTTTAAGGTTAAGCTAAGTTTTAATTAAGCTTTAGTTGGATATCAAATTTGAAATTCTTACAATTAAAAGAGAGTAAGTGGAGCACTAAGCATCAAAGTAAACTAGAAAAAAATATGTAAAGATAGTAAGTAAGGCAAAAGAGTAAGAACTCACAAGTAGATTTGCTCTAGCTTGCAACAACAAGTAAGGGAAAATATGCAACCTAGTAAGGCTAAAAACTACTAAAGTGCATATGAAAGTATAAATGAGGACATGATTATGTTCAATGAATATTATACTAAGTAAAAATGATAGTAGCAGTGAAGCACAAATGTAAGTAAAGCAACATACACTGCATAAAATAAAGACTGTAATAAAAATTAAACTACAATAAGAAGTAAGAATTGAATAGTAAAGTAAAGTAAAGTGAGATTAAACAATAAGAAATAAGAATTGAACAATAAGAAGTGATTTTTGAGTATCTTATAAACCTAATTAAATATTGTCAATATATAAAAGTGTGATTAAAAACAAATTACAAGTATTAACAGAGATAAATTATGAAGTTATCAACTAGTAACATTTACTAAAAATCTTCATAAAGAGGAAATTTTGGAAAAATTGGATATATTGAGTTTTCTCTAATTTAATTGAAAAAGTATGATACATGCAAGATTCATTCATTATCACATATTCTTATGCATGATAAAATTATTTGATGAAGATAACAACAATAATTTACAATATTTAATTTAAGAGAGTTTTAATTAAGGTTTTAGGATATTTTAAGAAAGTGTCATGAGAAATAAACTTGACTTAGATTTGATTTTTAAGTAGATCTTAATCAAGTTCAAAGTCCCTCAGGAATGATTTGGTATTTTAATGATGGTGATTTCCATGAAAAAAAGGAAGTGATAAGGTTACCTTGGTGGAAGTTTGATTTTAATGGAGAGATGATCTTATGAGATGATGAAGCTTTGTGCAAAATCTCAAAATTTTGAGATAATTAAATTATTTTTTATCATCTATTTTAATTGGAGTAAACCACTAGCTATTTTTGCAAGAACAAAATACCATGATGTTAAGATTAAATTCATAAAATTTTGGGAAATTTTTGATATGTATTTCATGATCTAATTTTTCTTAATTATTTTTGGATGAATTTAAATTAAAAAAATAAGGAAAGTTATTGGTGTGTCAAAAGTAAACTATTTTTGCATTTTTAGATTCAAAATAATCAAATTAGATAGCATAGAAAATTTCATAATTTTTGGAGCTAAAATGGATGAATTATTCTATAAATACATTTGAAATCAAATTAATTTAATTATTTGAATTTAATTGAATCGAAAATTAGAAAATTTTAATTAAATTTCAAAATTTTGAAACAATAAAAATCCCGTGTTTTGGGTCAAGCACCAAAAGTAGGATCAACATATAATGACCTGATATTGGATTAGGTAATTTAGACCAACATTAAATGTTATTATAATTCTTAATACTGGGTTGGTGAGTCTTGACCCACCATTAAGCACTACGGGGAACCAAGAATCTTAAAGTGGAAAAATAGATGCATAATACAATAGATATATACCATTCCAACCATTTAGAAAAAAAAAATACATCCATCACAAAACATTAAAGTAAAATATATAGGGTTTAATTAAAGTTATACAAACATTTTAAGACGTAATGACACTCATCCTCATGGGAAGATAAAATAAAATCATAGAAAAGGAAATGTTTTCATGTTGGATATACTAGACACAATCTACCACAGGTTCAAGTTCCAGTCTAAGCTTTAAATCTATCATATTTAGTTTTTAGTACGGTAGGGCACAACCAATAAAAGAAAAATAAGTAGATAAACTTAAGAAGTGTAAGTACATTTTAGGGTAACTAGATTATTTTAATTTAGTGGACACACATTAGCCATTTATAATTTAAAAGCAGTGCACAATGCAGTAAACAATGGAAAGTAAGGAAAAGGACTCTAATATAATAAGTAAGAAGGTAAAGATAGTAATTGGAAAAGCTACTCATAACTTGTATCAAATATTTTAAGTAGAAGGAAGCAAGTACAATTTACATATAAGTGTGCTCAAGTAAGAAACAAGAGGTAAATATGTCCAACATGGTACATACTAAGTAAATATAGGAGTGAAATGAAAATAAAAACAAAAAACTAAAATATACTGCACAAAATATAAGTTAAGTAAAAAGAACGGTAAATACAAGTAAGATGTAATATATGAAAGTAAGTTGATTTCAGTCTCAAGGACTGAAGAAACTTTAAATACAATTCTAAAGATTGCAAACTATAAATGCTATTTATTTATCTTATTTTGATATATTTTGCGGGCACTCTACAGAACAAAGTGAGGAGTCAAGCACGTCTACTCAATAATAATGTAAGCAAGGTCTCTTGCAAACACACATATTCCCCCTCATAGAATATGTGTGGTCTCATGATCAGTTCATAGCTTGCCCTGGCTCAATAATAGATGTACAACATAATCTGATATATGAAGCCCCTAAGTATAATGTAAAATGTTTAATTTTTGCACATTATCTTAATAAATGTTTTTAAAGATTCAATCTCAATGCATTGCAACATTTAAAAATTTCAAAGCTAATTATTGTAAACCATATGATATCCATTATTTTTTACTTTAGTTATCTATCATAATAATTAGGGCTAATCTAGACCCTTAATTGACTTAGATATTTATCAAATATTGCAGTCAATTAATACATAATATATATAAATTTATGTGGTTAGAAAATAGTGATTTGATTAAGATTTTATTTATGAGACAAAATAATTTGTAAATATAAATATATTACTACAATTAGAAAATCCTATCCTAATGCTAGTACTATAACTTTCTAAGTTATCTAATAATAATACTCTTACTCTAATAAAACATCATAACACACAAACTATAGATTTCACTACTACACATCCTAGGTTAAGAAATTCTTATAGTTAGACTACTCAAGATCTTAGGTTATATTCCTTTATAATATTCTTATTTCACTAACAACTTAAAGTCATATTCTCAAATCCTCCAACTAACATCTTAGGCTACCTTACCCTAGATATGCCACTAATATGTTAATACTAGTCTACTATTAAACTAATTGGATTTGCAGGACTACTAATCTAATTTGGCAAGTCTTATGGGATGATCTTACTATTATGGGTTTACTAATATAAGTAAGAAGATATCTTCTTTGTATTCTAAGGTCTTAAGTTCTAATGCTATTAACACTAAATCCTAACTCTAACCTTAAAAACTAGTACTTAAAGGTTCTAAGTCTCACTAATACTTAAGGCTGAGTCTAGTCTTAACTTCCACCACTAAACACCCTAAATGGTTCTAAGCCTTACACTTATCATAAAATGGCATCCTACACTACACTAGGTAGGTCACACTTTGTCACATAAATTACTTATTAAGTTTTAGAAGAATTTAATCACTAACTATACACTAATCATCCTAAAATGGTTCCACTCTAAGATCTTAGGATTCTCTCCTAGCCACACGTACTACCCTAATGATTGACTATTACAATACTAATTCAGTCAACTAGGTTAAGACACAAATTTCTCATATAAATTTCTCTCTCTTAAGGATTAGGGTTCAATTCTAAGTTGATTAGTACTAAGTTAAGAATAGGTCAATCAAGTTATTTTCCTATACAAATCATCATCTAATGTTCAAATATGTCATAATCTATGTTACCCTAAGATGTCCTAGGGTTTAGGAAGTCTAAGTAGGGAAAACCCTAATTTTTGGATTAAAATAATAATTTATTTAAATGGCAAAAATTCATATTTTTTAATTGATGCCCAAATTGTATATAATCAGTGGCTATAGCTTCCCTAGCACAATGACTGTAAGTAAGGCCAATTTGGACTTCAAATGGCTAATCTAAGCCTTAATGACACTTAATGAAAATTAGAATGTGATTAGTAAAATTGACCATCAAAATAAAAATTCAAAAATCATATTATTGTTCTACATAGTTTTCTGATCATTTTGATATACAATTTTAATATATCTGAACTTATAATTAAAAAATTATTTACTTAATTCAAATGCAATAAACTTTAATTAAATAATCATTTAACATAATCTCCATTAACTTACATGTCGCCTGCAACAGCTCATCTTGTGAGCACTACACACATGGCTTGGATGTGTGCACAGGCTCGATGACAATGCCGCGTGGGTCAGGGCGGACGTGCCCGACACTGCTCTTCTTCCTGTCCGGTGACCGAGGGTAGATGACCTAGGACTCCAAAATGCTCCCAGCTCCATGCTGATTTGCCCACCCATCATATACCAAAATGATGTTCTCATCAAGACCTACAAAACACCTTTAAAATTCCTAGCTAGCTCTAGCCCAAATGTTCTAATGCAATTTGTGAGCAATGGCAATTTATGGCTTACTGTGGAGGCCTATTTAGCCCTCCAAAGTCCATCACGAGGTACGACCAGGTTGGAATTGTGCTACCAGGTCAAGGAGCACTCCACCGGTGATTGAGGTGAACTGAATCACCAGGATTATATCGGCCTCACTCGGGCACTATACATTACTGTACAGGCCTGAGTTGCTGAGCCCAGACTAGGCTCACCCTTAATGGAGCTCAGAGGATGATACACAGGGATTTGAAATGTAATTATGAAACTGTATTTGTAGAAAATGAGAAATGGAGAATACTGGAAGGGTGTACCTAGAGTTCATGTAGTTGCAGCCTCTCCAAGATAATTCGTCGTCTTAGGATCATCTCGAGCCTCGGGAGTAACCTCTAATTAACCAAGTGAAGGAGATTGATTAAAGGAAAGGGCTAAATGGGGTTGGGGAGCCATGTTTGGGTGGCTGTAGCATGGAAACTTGTGCATTATGCCATGGTAAAGGCCACGATGGAGAAGACGTATAGTAATATCGTCTTCTACATCCGCAACCATTCGATCCTAGCGAGCATGTGATGGAGGGTGCTGATCGAACCCATCGTTGGATCAAACAGAGGGCGGACACCATTTGCCAGAGATAATTAATATTTAACTATTTAAATAATTATTTAATTAATTCATTTATAATTAATCAAAATTAGTTAATCAAATGAACTCTAAAAAATCTAAAAAACTCACCCATAGCTAATTTGGGGGCTGAGGAACTCAAAAATAAATTCAGATTTTTGATCAAAGGTCATTTTTGTTTTCTTAATTTTTTGATTAATTAAATGCATTAAGACATTTGATAAATTCAAATGGCTTCCAAATTGCATGAAATTTACAGTGATTGCTCCAAACATCATTTGTAGACTAATGATGTGGGTTTTATCCTAATTTGGATATCTAAAACTATGTATCAACATTAGAGTTGTTACACTGCGTGATCGTGGCCATTCCGCAGGATCTAGATAGGTTCATATGGTGGATTAAAATCACCATCCGATTTAACTTCCGCAAACGGTGTTAGCCCTCCGACAGAGATCAGATGGTACAGGTTATTTCCCCTCTAAATAGATGGCTGCTAGCAAACATTATGGATGGGTTTTTGTTGGTGTTACTGAAATAATACTTTCAAATTCAAACAAAAAACACTAGTCAAAAATAAAACCACAACACAAAGGAATCATAGCATAAACCACAAGAATATCTAAAGAAAAAGATTTATATGGAAAACCTAAGAATGAAAAAAACCATTGAGCCACACCACCAAAGAAAAGATCCACTATAAACAATAAGGCTACAAAGTTATAGAGAGCTTCTTTATCTTTAGAGCAAGAAGGATCTATAGCTTTCACACCTTTAGATCAGCTCCTACTGTTAGATTTGCTTCAGCTCTCACTCTAGAGTTTGGGAAGAAAAGAGTAGCCTCAACACTTTAATGGATTAAGGTTGAACATGCTTAGCTTCCCTCACATGTTCCCTTAAATACCCAGGCCTCACAAAGACCCCAAATGACCCAAATACCACTAAACATACTTGGAGGACCACCTAAATCTGTAATAGGGCTTATGTGTGCATCACTAGTTAAGACCATGGATACCAAAGTGCACACCTAGATGGGCTCTACAGCGCACCATAGCGACTAGCTCTCTAATCCCAAGATCCACGACCCTCAGTTGCAATGACTAGAAGGTGCCCTAGGGCATGCTTGAGCACCCAAATTGCCTCTAACTTATCCCTGAACACCATGGTAGCTCCCAAAAACCCACTGGAAAATAAATGGCATCTCCATATATTATCTAAATGATCCCCATATCCTAACAATCTCCCACTTTGAGACCTATTGAGGTCATTGCCCCTTCAAACTTAGATCTTCTTTAACCTTGCTTTCAAACTTCCAAAATTATGTGGTGTGGCTCACCACGCCCTCTCATCATGTACCAAGGCCAATTTAAACAACACATAACTTTAGTTTCTCCACTATATAGTATTTGTAAGCATGCAGCTTGATTTTTGAAGTGTGAACCTTTTCCAATGCTAGCTGACCTTATTCTAACTGTGTCCGGATGAAATAGTATCCAAGCTGTATGTGCTTCATCCTAAAAATAAATGCAACATTTTTTCTAATGTGGATCACATTTATACTATCACTATAGAGCTACACATTCTTCTGTTCCTAACTTGTAACGCCCTTAATATCGATTCAGGACCCCCATTCAATACTAGTGCGTTACCATAGCACTTAACGCTAAATTAGAAAGAAACTAACCTAATATTAAGTGCTATGTGACCAAGAATCTTAATGAGGAGGTTGAGTTAATAATAGTAAAAATAAATAAGTAGGAATATGAATCAACTAGATGTATCCAATCCACTATCCAAATAAATCAAGTAAAAATGAAAGTAAATCCATCACAGAAATAATGTAAAAACATTGTAGAAATTAAGTTATTACAAATTGTATTAAATAAAATTAAAGTAAATTTGGTCATCCTTATTAAAGAAGTAAAAGAGTATGGAGGCAGAATATTCAGATCTACAAGTGGCCAATACTAGTCCTAGCTCCACTATCCAGATGACGCTCCTGATCTACCGTATTTGGTTTTTAATACGGAAAGGCACATCCAATAAAATAAAAATAAGTGATTAGACTAAAAGTTTAAGTATAGTTTAAGATTAGGCTAAGTTTAATTAAGTTTTAATTTGCAATTTTACAATTAAAAGACTATAAGCGGAGCACTAAGCATTAAAGTAAAGGGTAAAAACTATATAAAGGCAATAAGTAATGTCAAAGAGTAAGAACTTACAAGTAGGTTTACTCTAGCCTAACAATAAGTAAGGAAAAAATAAGCATCCTAATAATGCTAAAAACTACTAAAGTGCATATGAAGGCAATCAATGAATATATTAATATGTTTAATGAATATTATACTAAGTAAAAGTGACTGAAGTAGTGAAGCATTAAATGAATGTAAAAAAATATACACTGCATAAAGTAAGGACTATAAGATAAAGAAGTAAGAACTGAATAGTAAAGTAAAGTAAAGTAAAGTGAGACATAGTCACATTGACTAAGTAAACATAATCAAAGACTATGATTAGTAAGCCTAGCTAAAAGACTATAAAAAGTACTTACAATCAATAAGACTGTGATAAAATGATGTTTAATTGATTAAGCTATTTTAAGTTGCCCATTCTGCGAGCATAAATTATAGAATGAGTGAGGAGTTCAGCATGTTTGCCTAACTAAGTAGAAAATCGAGTCTCCAAAACACTCACATTTCCCCTCTAGGATATGTGAGGCATCCTTATTACTCTATAGTTTGCCCTGACTTGACATCCTACATCTAAAACCCCTAAGTTTTATATTTTGAATATTTTATTTATGCACAATATATTTATGAATGTTCAAGGTTGTAGTTTCAAGGAAATGCAGCGTTCAAGGAAATCCAAGTAATTGTAATTTATGTGATATCCATTGTTGTCTAAGGTTTTGTTATCTAACTTAATGATTGGAGCTTATCAAGCTCCCAATTGACTTATACATATTGATTTCTATGTCAATTGAAAGTAATACTATAAGTAAACTGAGTTTGGAAAATAGTTTTCATTTTAGATCTAACTAAATAACAAAATAATTTATATGTATAATATGCAACATGAGGCTAATCCTACACTATTCTGAAGCCATATAATCTATATTGGATTACTATATTCAATGCTTAAGGTACTAATGAGGAATGATAAGGGTGGTAGGTTCACTATACTTAGAAGGTGTAAGTTATAGGTTCACGTCTACAACAAGCTAAGGAAATATAGATTTGATGGTTTCTAGCTCATTAGGTCACTAAATTAGCTAAGCATTCCATTGGAAGGTTCTAAGTGCATGGGCAAAGGAAAGATTGCAAACTGCAAGTTCTTAGTTATCTTATGACTATAAGGGTGATAATGCTTAAAGAGAGCGAAAGCATCCTTAAAAATCTAAGAGATACTAAAATGGGGATTAGGGAACTTAAGGTGAGGTTTGGAGCAAAAAGGGTAAGTTTATTTAATCTAATTCTAAGTGCTAGCAATTGATCCTAATAAGATTACAAACTATAAGTACAGGTATGTTAATGGCTAAATTCACATATTAGATAGGTTAGCTACACTTAGAATGGAAAATAATTAAGGCTAGGGATTCACATCATACATTATCTCTCCTAATGTTGAGGCATGAATCACAAGTTTACCAAGTTATATAAGACATCTAACTATAGTAATCCAAGCTTAATCTCACAATTGATAGTGAAATGAAAGTTCAATTAATTAAATATATTTGTTGTCCTGAATTAAGAACGAAACATGCAAGTTAAGAAATTAATAAAAATCACATTTATTGAGAATTAGAGGAGCCAAATATCCATGTTATCCAATTGTTGTCCAATCACAAAAATAATAACAACTATGCAATCCTCATATCATAAGGAGAAGAATAACACTAAGTAGGTCAAAATCAAATTTTGGGACTCCTAATTGTGATTAAAAAGTAATTAAGAAAATTAAGCTTCAAATCCTTATTTAAATTTCACTATTGTGTTCCTCTCATTTTTCTGAATAAAATAATATATAATTTTGCATAATTTGGATAATTATTTTTCAAGTTATGATTAAATATAAAAATGCATTAATTAATTAATTATGTTTTTCAATCATTTAATTTATCCATTTAAAATGGGTTAATCATCGCCATAGAAAATCTTGGTGCTAAGAACGGGGCGGTTGTCAGCACAAAAATCAGAAGGCAGCTTTCAGCATGGAAAACTAAAGATGGCGCTGACAGCGACAACTGGTGTGGAACACAGAACGAGCGCAGAATGCAAAGCAGGTGCGGAACGCGGAGAGGGCGCGGAATGCGGAGCGGGTGCGGAACACGGAGCGGGCGCGAAACGCAGAGCAGGTGCGGAACGCGGAGCGGGAACAGAATACGGAGAGGGCTCAAAATGCAAAGCGAGCACGGAATGCGGAGCGGGCACAAAATGTAGAGTGGGCACGAAACGTGGAGCGGGCAAAAAACACAAAGTGGGCACGAAACATGGAGCAAGCAAGGAACAACATGCACCGACTCCCGATCTCTAGACAAGCATCCTTCCCCATAAAATTTCAGTGGCACGGTCCGAAGGAGCTGAACCAGTTTGATCCTGCCAAAGCATGCGTGGACTAAACCCAGCTTATCATCTTCCCTGATAGCCAATGCAAAGGACTCAAACTAGGGTTACGGTCACTATCCGACACTGGGACCCTCACAGACCAGCCCACACCTCGTTGTGAAACCTGCTTCATGGACAATGTGTCGGGCCCAGAGTCAGTGCCCACCGTCAACTCCAACACCGGCAAACCCGATGCCTTAAGTTCAAGCTATCTGGTTAGGGTTTTAGCTATACTATATAAAGCCCTTCGACCAAATTGGTGTCAATTTGAGCTCAGGCGAGCTCGATTGACCCCCTGCAATTATTGGACGATGCTACAAATAAGCAGAAGTGCGATCAATAGGAGGAACTCGGGAGGTTAGGTGCACCTTATCATCTCCGTTCGCAGCTGATTAGGGTTAGGGTTCTAGCAATCCTTTGATGAGCTCAAGTTCACTCCACCGCAACTCCTAGCTCCAGCAAAATTCCTTAAATGAATAAGAATAAGGAGATTAGTCGGTTGAGAAGATTAGTCAAGGCTGGGAAGGATAGGCTAGCTGGAGAGTACAATGCCTGTGCCGGCACAGGTACAGCTAGGTGATCCCCTCCACCGGATCGAGATCTCGATCTGACGATTGAATCAGTCGATTAAGCGATATCCGTTAGATCGAATCGACAATACAACGTGATGGTCAGGATCGCACAGGACCACTGTTCGATGCGTGGGATCGCACAATGGATTCTCGCTATGCTGTTAAATGCCATTGGAATATTTAAAATATTATAAATGTTATTAAATTTAATTACTTTATTTATTTAATTATAATTAATCAAAATTAATAACCAAATAAACTTCAAAAAATCCCAAGCATTCACTCTTAGCTAAATGAGGTGTGAGAAACTCAAAAATGTTTTTTAAAAGTTTTTTAATCGGGGTCAATTTAATTATCTTAATTTTCTAGGTATTTAAATATTATTAAAATATTTGGGGAGAATTTGGCGATTTCCAAATATTCCCAAAATACAATCTCTAGCTAATTTGGGGGTGAGGAGTCCAATGATGAACTCCAATTTTGAGTCTGAGGTTGAAATAAAATACGTATTTTCAAGATTATTAAATAATCTGGAATATTTGTTGATCGCAAACAATCTCCAAATCACACTAAATTTACTGTGAGGGCTTCTAATGCCATTATAAGAGCACTAGAAGTAAAGTTTAGCTAATTTGGCTACCCAATAATGAGTAACAACACTAGTCACTAAATTGTGATGATGTACTCAAAAATTATTTCATAAAGTTCTTCAACCAAATTATTTCCTTACTCAGCCTTCGTGGTGGATAAGGCAACAATATTCTGTAACCTGGAGATTCAGCTCACTACTATAATTTTGAATGTAAACACAAATCTAGTGGTGCTCCTTAATTTATCAACATCTCCTATACGATCTGAATCTACAAAGCCTTGTAAAGTAAAATTAGACCTACCAAATCATAGTATTTTGTCCGCTATACCCTTCAAAAACCTAAAGATCCTTTTGATTACTTCATAATGGTGCTTCCCTAGGTTTCCCATAAATTTGTTGACCACTCCCACTAACGATGTAGTGTCTAGTCTCATGCAAATCATTGTGTACCTCAAGCTCCGATCTGTTGAAGTATAAGGAACCTTCTTCATGTGTTCATTCTCCTCTTCATTATTTGACATTTATAGATTGAAGTGACTTGCTAGGGGAGTGCACACTAGTTTTTTTTTTCTCATGTTGAATTTTCTTAATACATTTTCAACATATTCTTTTTGAGGCAACTTCAAACTTCCTGCGCTCCTCTCCCTATTGATTCTCATTTTGAGAATATGCTTGGCCCACCCCAAGTCCTTCACGTCAAATTCCCTTGACATTTGCTCATTCAACATTTTAATATCCTCTATATTTAATACTACAATAAGCATATTATCAATGTATATAAAAGGATGATATAGGAGGACTTACACTACCTTATATAGCATCAATGATCCTCTTGGCACCTTCGGTACCCAATTTTGGACATAAACCTATCGAAACCCTTGTACCATTGCATAAGCACCTATTTTAGGCTATATAGGCTCTTCTTAAGCTTGCACACAACCTCTTCTTTACCTTTTTCTTTAGCACTGTACCCCTGTGGTTGCAGCATAAATATTTCCTCCTTAAGCTCATCGTGAACAAACTCTCTCTTGACATCCATTTACTTGAAGTGCAAATCTTCAAATGTAATTACATTTATCACTACCTGATGATAGTCATCTTCACAACTAGAGCAAAGATCTCACTATAGTCCACTCTGTGTCATTGCTGGAATCATTTTACTATGATTCTTGCCTTGAAACATTTGCTGCCATCTGATTCTTTCTTCAACTAGTAAACCTTATTATTCTGAAGGGCTTACTTTTCAGTAGGTAATGCCATCAACTCCCATGTCTCATATGAAATGAGTGATGCCATCTCATCATTCATGGAAGCCACCCACTTGCTCGCCTCAGTGATGGCAATGTACTCAACCTCTGTGGTGGATAAGGAAACAATGTTCAATAGCCTAGAGATCTAGATCACCGCTATAGTTTCTAATGTGAACACATAACTGGTGGTGTTTTTTTTGCTATCAACATTGTAACGACCTCAATGTTATATCAGGAACCAAATTCAACATTAGGTGTACTGTAGTTCTTAATATTAGGTTAGTGAGTATTAACCCACTATTAAGCATTACAAGGAGTCAAGGGTAAACAAGATGCATAATATTAAGTAAATATAACCATTCTAGCCATCCAGAAAAGAAAGTAAAAATATAGCCTAGAACGGTAAAGTTAAACATCCATAATTAATTATAGTTATACAACATTTGACATAATGACACTTGTCCTCATGGGATGCATAATATAAGAGAAAAGACAACAAAATTAAAGGTCATCAATCAGTGGATACTGGATTCAATCTACCTCATGTTCAAGATCCACTCCAAGCTCATTATCTACCATATTTGATATTTCATACGGTAGAGTATAGATAATAAAAATATAAAAAAAATGATTAAACTTAAACAGTTTAAGTACATCAAAGGCCTCCTCAAGGGTTTACTTTTTAATGATCCTCCTGCAGCTGCATCAATGAGGGTCCTTATGGGTGCATTTAATCCATTATAGAAAATCTAGACCTGCATCCACAAAGGGAACCCATGATGCGAGCAACACCTTAAGCAGTCCTTAAAGCATTTCCAGCCATCATACAAGTTCTCACCATGCTGCTGAGAGAAGTTTGAAATTTTATTTCTCAGCCTGGCGGTCTTGGCGGGTGGGAAATACTTGGCTAGGAATTTTCTTGTCCAGTTATCCCAAGTGCTTATAGACTCACCGAGTAGGGAACTAAGCCAAATTTTAGCTCGATCTCTCAGCAAGAATGAGAATAATCTCAATCTCAAGGCATCATCGGATACCCAATTTAATCGGAAGGTGTCTCATTTTTCTTGAAAATTTGAAATGTGTGCATTCGGGTCATCTGATGCCATCCCACTAAATTTATTATTTTGAAACATGTTTAAAGTGAATAGTTTAATTTCAAAAATTTTGGCTTGTATAGGAGGTCTAACAATGGCATATGGTACTCCTTCTACTGTGGGAATTGTATATTCTCTAAGCAATCTTCTCCTAGCATTTACCATCGATTATGCTGGGCTTATATCTAAGTCTTCTATTTGTGCATTTTGTTGGTTTAAAATGATTTGCTCTCTCCTAACTTTCAAATACATTTTATCAATTTCGGGATCATAAAGAATTTGGTAAGATTTCTCCTACTCATGTAGGAGAACAAGTTAAGGGTTCGTTAGCTAGAAAAAGTTTTAGCAATCAATATTCAACAATAAATATTCACTATAAATGACAGCAAAATTTTCAAGAAGATAATATGCAATAATGTTCAGCACCAGTTCTTTTTAGAAAATTTTCTAATTTTTCTCAAAAGCAAGTAAATAAAGGATTTAATTACATCTATGTAAAAAAATATGCACAAATTAATTAGTTCCAAATCACTAGTTTCTCGAAAATTGTACTTGATACAAAATAAAATCGCTCCCCGGCAACGGCGCCAACAACTTGACAGACGGAAACACATGTCTGCGTTTGCACGCAAGTGTACGTGGTGTGAAGTAGTAAGTGGAAAGTTTAAGTAGTTATCATGTTAGCCATTTATAATTATTTAAGCAGAGCATAAAGCATTAAACAGGGAAAGTAAAGTAAGGTAAATGGCTATCAGCAATAATCAAAAAGGTAAAAGCAGTAAAAAAGGAAAGCTGGTAATAACATGCATCAAATATGTAAGTAAGGAAAAGCAGGTACAGCTATACTAATAAGTGTGCAATAAAAATAGTAAGAAAATGTGTACAAATGGATATATGCTAAGTAATATAAGAGAAAGTAATATAAGCATAATTTTAAGTAATAACAACATACACTGCAAGTAAGTAAGTAAAACAACTATAAATATATGCAAAAATTATGCATGTAAGGAAATTCTCAGTCGCAAGGATTGAGTATATAGTAACTGAAGTCATAAAGGACTGAGTAAGCATAATTAAAAGACTATGATTTAGAATCAAGAAGATTGTGAGAAATTTTAGAACAATCATAAGGGACTGTAAAATGTTAAGTTATTTATTTTGTATTTTATTATGTGGGCACAAAATAAGTGAGGAGTCAAGCACATCTACTTAACCAAGTAAGAGGGGTTTCCCAAAACTTATACACTCTCCCTCTAGAATATGCATGGTCTCCTTATTACTACATAGCCTGCCTTGGCTTAGTGTGACATATGAAACCCCAAGTAAATGTTATAAGTTTAATTTATGCACAATATCTTTATGCATGTATTCAATAATTTAGTTTTAATGTGTTGCAGCATTTAAAGAATTTTAAATCTAATTGTAAGTCGTGTTATTTATTGTTATCTACTTTTAATTATCTATCCTATGATTGGAATTAATTAGGCTCCTCAATTGACTTATAAATTTATCGAATATCTTCATATAATTATATGAGGTTTTGAAAATAATGATTTGATTAAGGTCTTATTGGTGTGACAAAATAATTTATAAATATAATTACAAAGTTATAAATAGACATCATAATCTATTACTAACACTACACTTATCAAAAGTTTCTAATAAACACTTCTACTCTAATGGGGCATTCTAACTTACAAGCTACAAGATTCCATCCCACTCATCTTAGTTACTTGAATGTCTAACCAAAAGGTTCTCTAACTTCTAAACTAAATTTCTCACTACAAAGGCTATAAGGAATTATTACACTACTCAAATATCTAAGTTATTACAAGTCTCTAAATTATCATATCTCACTATCATCTTAAAGGTTTTATTCTTATGAAGGTTCAATCATCTAATTACATAAGTTGTCTTAGTCTTAGGTGATTCATTAGTGGGATAATTCTAGTCTAATCTCAGATTTAATGATTTTATAAAGCTTCAAGTCTAATATGGAAAAACTAAATGAATAATATTCCTCAAGATATTATTATCTAACTTTATCTCATATTAAGTTGCTAATCTAGCAATTAAGTTGCTCTTCTTAATCCAAAAGTTCTAAGCCTTAGCTTTATTATCACTAAGTTCTTAAGTGCAACTTCATCACAGCACTTATAGGATTTCTTAGCCTTTTAACAGTTAAGGGAACATATAGCCTTAGCTCAATCTCTTAGTCATTCTAAGGGGTTCTAAGCCTAAATAATATTTCATCCTAAATAACTCTATGTTATACACTTAGCATGCTATGGCTACTCATATAATCTTGATTAGGTTGCACTTAATAACTTAGGTTATTTACTAAGTTCAAGTGGAAGGCACAAATCTTCCATTCTATTCATCTTATAAGTCCTCATAGTCAAAAATGCTACAATAAGGATTACATAATATTATTCTAAGATGTTCACATGATCTAGGTATGATCTATAATTTCACTATCCTGCAATTTAGGTTTTCATCTAGGTTATCTATATGACACTTAATGGGTAAATATTGATCTATGTTGAACTTAAGAGTTCAACTTATCACTAACTTCCTAATATCATCAAGTTACTATACTTAGCCTAGTACTAATATTCTTACAATAAAGTTAGCATGGGAGTTCTTCTAACCTTAATTTCACTAAGGAATCTTAGGATTGGGAGATCTTAACCAATAACTTTACTTAATTGACTTAACTAGTTACTAATATAGTTCAAATGTGAAATGATAGTAAGGAAGGGTTTCCTAATTGATAATTTATAAGTTCTAGTAAAAGAACTAGGAATCATAAGTGTTAGCTAAGGGATTCTAGGTTCACATCAAGTTACAAGAAATCATAATTAGCTAAGAGGTTAAACTTACCATAATGGGCTAACATCCCTAAGTTACACACTAGGGTGTTTAAGGTTAATCCTATACTTAAGGGATATAAATAACTCAATCTAACCATTAAGGTCCTTACTAATGGTTATTACAATCATAGAGAGCTATTTACTTCCTTTCACCCTAAGGTTTGGGACTACTACTGTAACAACCTAAAGTTGTTACCCAGCTTAATTTTAGCATAATCATAGCATAATCACCATTCCATCAAGTTTATCTAGTCATTAGAACCAAACCCTAAAGGTTTGGAGCAATTCGGAGCTAAATCCAATATTCTGGATTATTTTAATATTTAATTAATTAGAAAATTGAGGTATTTAAATTGACCTCGAAATCGAAATCCGACTTCGCTGTTGCAATCGTCACCCCCAAATTAGCTAGGGGTGATATTTTGGATGCGTTTGGAAGTCATCGAATTTTAGCGAATATTTTAATATAATTAAATGCATCTAAAAATAGGATAATTAAATAATTGTCGGAATTGAAATCCAACTTCGCCGTTGAATTCCTCACCCCCAAATTAGCTTGGGGTGAATTTTTGGGATTTTTTTCGGAGTGCGTTTCAAAAATCAGAATTTTTAAATAATTAGGGAAAATAAGAAAATTAAATAAGCAATCTTTGGATCCCCTATTTGCAATTTCCCCATTTATTTCAAAAATGTTTTTGGCTAGCCATCCCCATGCCTTTCGATTGGCCATTCCTCCTTCCTCCCTTCGCATTAAATGCTAAGGCCATCAGTTCCCCTCTAGCCCCTCCTTAGCCATGATGAGGCCCCACCTCCCCTCTCCTCCTTTAAAAGGAGAGCTCAGCCCTCCTTCTTTGCTTGCTGAAAATTTCTCCTCTATCTCCCTCCATTGCTGGTTGCTCTTGTATTGAGGGAGAAGAAGTGCAGCTCTCCTCCCTAAGGTTGTGAAGGAAACAAAGGTCCTCTTCTTCCTCTCCTTCCAAGAACACAAAGGTACACTTTGCTCCTCTCCTTGTCTTTCTCATGTTGATATAATGTTGGAATGCATATTTGGAAGTTCATAAGCATGTATGAAAACCATAATGGCTCTTAGAAGCCGCAAAGAAAACTGCTCTGTTTTCATTTATTTTGCATACCCTTGTATTCATTGTCCTTTTTAGTATAGCTAATATGCTCTGTTCGTGCTGATTTTGGTGTCGATAGAAAGGTATCGGAAATAACTTTCCATTCATATATGGTACCACTTATGGAACTCTTTAGATTGAGAGTAATTAAGCTCAAAAAACAGCTCTCGTGGGTTTCGCACCTGGCGAAATCACTGTCTGCCGCTGCAGTGCGCTGTAGCACGCAGCAGTTGATTGCCGTGGGCTGCAGCGAACAGGAAAACTTAGAAAAAATGCACATTAACTAATTGAATAGTAAAATTGCGAAATGAAGCGCGCTGCAGCGGTCCGCAGAGGCATTTCATGAAAACTTAGGAAAACGGCCAATAAATTAATTGAACAGTAGATTTGCGAAATGAACCGCTACACACACGGTTACGCGCTGCAGCGGTCTGCAGCAGTAGTTTCACAGAAATCATAAAATCATTTTAATGAAAGTAATTGAATAGTGGTTTTTGCAAAATGAACCGCTACAGCACGCCATAGCGTGCTGCAGTGGGTCACAGCAGGTTACAGCTAATCACCGTGGACCGCAGCAAGCCGCATCGCAAAGGCGCTACCGCGCACTGTCACGTGAAAAGCGCTACCACGCTCTACCGCACAGAAAGTGCTACAGCGCGCTACCACGCGGAAAGCTCTACAGCGCTCCAGCGCGCTACAGCGCCCGAACTTGGAAAATTTCCAGAAAACTGCCCAGATTTTGTAAAACTGCCCAGTCTTGGCTGAAATAGCCAAAACTCAACTGTTTTGGTATTTTAAGACCCCTATGACCCTAGCTAAAATCAAGCATTGCATAAATTTCTATGTTGAAATTTAGTTTGTAACCTTGTCACAACTATCAAGTGCCCATAACTTAGTATGTGCCTTAGATGTACTATGCCAAAGAACAAGTATTAGAATCTTAATTGCTTATATTAATTAGATTTAATCATAACAACTAAATGACATGAAACTTAAGTCTTTTAGATTTGTGATTAAATGCTAATCCCTTTAGTTTGATTCTAGAATTTGATTAGCATTAATTACCTCTTTATGTTATCTTTTCATTTTTATACTCTTACAACTTTAGGATGTATGTTAGAATACCTTAACATAGTTGGACACTTAAATGTGCTTACTTGAATATAAGAATCTTGATAACTGGATTAAGTAGATGATACTTAATCCAAACCTAAGTTTGGCATCAATAATACACTAATAATGCATAGATTTGCCATTGACCTTTAAATAAACATTGGTCTTAATGATAGAAAGGTTAGGAGTTAAACCCTAACTTATCTTGATTAAGATCCAAATCTTAATCACTTAATTAATTAACTTGATTATAGATAATTCAATTGATATTATTCCAATACTGCATATGATTTGGTATTGATCTTAAATCATCAAATTAGAAGTGCTAAGGTTAATATTGAATATATGTGATTGTACCATCTGAATCCAAACTTTAGATCTTTGATTTTCTCTTATATAAGATAATTAGCATAACATGGAAATTGTAATGATTTATGCAATGATCTAACTCTAATAAGATCTTTGATTTTATCCCATAATTGTAGAATAGGCAAGGATCAAATGAATTTTAATCATCTGATCTGATCACTTAACTTAAGTATAACAAGTAAACCTTAAGAAGTAGAAAGTGAGATCTTAAGGGTCTTGCTATAGGATTCATCATTGAAATGATTAAAGACCTTAACTAATGAAACATTGAGGTAGAAAGGACTTTTGTAACTTATTGAGGTAGAAACCAAGTTGACCCTTCATAACACTAGAAGTTGAAATTGACACCTTGTGGTAGGAATTACCTAAAGTACTTAGAGTGTGGCTCATCCTTTGTGGTAGCAACCTATGTTGAGTGATCTTTGGATCACATCCTTGGAACCTTGTGTAGGATACACCTATTTAGAGTAAGGATTAATAGATTTGATAAATCTTTGTCAATTAAATTGAATCTGCTGAACCCAGATTATTAGTTGGGTATAGTAGAGTATACCCATATTACTGGATTAATTCAGTAATATTCAGTATTGGTTGATTCACTCCAATGTGGACTTATGACCAGGTGCTATCCTGTGGGATTAGCCAAAAACAATCCCATTAGAGTAAATCTTCCAAGACTAAGAGTGTTACAATTAGTGACAAGATCCTTAGTTTGAGATGTAAATTATGACCGAGTTCTGCCTCCTATCGTAGCACGCTTCGATAAGTGCAGTTTAAGTAAACTAAGTATCTGAAGTCACTTTGTGTAGACCACTAAGTATGCTAGTAATTAGGGCATTTAACGCTTAGCTTGAGATATAAACTGTGACCGAATTCTGCCTCCTATCGTGGTGCGCTTCGATAAGTACAATATAAACAAGCTAAGGGTTAAATCTACCTTTCTTACAAACATGCTAAATATGTGTATACAATCATCCCAACTAATGATTTTCAAGTAAACTCTCAACTTCAACCAATTATCATAGTTAGAATCTTAGGAGTCAGAATCCTTTTAGCAGGATTTGCACAATGGAGACTTTGGATTCATTTTCAGAGATGAATGTTTTCTACAGCTTCTGTGATGAATGATTTTGGATGTTTGCTTTAAGCTTCCGCACTCTGTTTTTATACTACTTATACTTAGTATTGTGATGTGATCAGTATACTAAAAATGCTGATATCTTATACATATATTGGGTTCTTATTGTATTCTAAATCCAATGTATATATTTATCTAATACTTAGGATAAGGATACTACTCTTATCTTAAGTATTAGCTCTCAACCCTCCTTGTGGTTGAGTCAGCAGCCCTTCAGATGGGCTTACTCCTCAGCTATTCGGGGAGACGGGATATTCCTCCCCGAGTGGCGCACTGTTCCGTCGCCAAATTACTCTTTGCACGCGGCGACGGGACGGGGCGCTACAACTACAATCTCTATGCACTAAGTCAAGCCTTAAGAACTCCTACAATCACTTCATGTCTATGTTGAAGCTCTTATTGTATGTTCACTAGCACTTATCTAAAACTAGGCTATTATAATTATTTTCCTACACAAAACATTATCTAATATTGAATTATGTCATAAGGTATATTTACTAAGGTGTTTTAGGGTTTAGAAGACCTAAGCAGGCAAAACCTTAATTTTGAGAATTTAATATTATTTTATTTAAGGGTCAAAAATCACATTTTCTATTTGATGTTCAAATTATGTAAATATAGTGGCTATAATTTCTTTATAACAGAATAAGTAAAATAATACTAAGTATGGTCAAATCAGACATCAAATGGCTAATCAGGGGACTCTTAATGACACTTAAAAGGTCATTAGCAAAATTAGATGTCAAATTGGAAAATTAATATTATATTATTATCCTACACATTTTAGTGATCAAAATGGCCTATTGGAATATCAAATTTAGATGAGAATTCGTTAAGTTACGACACTTATAAAATTAGGTTAAATGTTAATTAATTAAAATATTGATTAGTAAAATTAATCCTTAAACTAAGAAAATAATGGCATATTATTATTCCTCTCATTTTTATGATCGACTTGAGATATAATATCAATATATTTGGAACTTTTGAGGCATTGAAAATTAGGAATTAAATAATTATATATTTAATTTGTAGAATTTATTGTTCATAAGGAATAGTTGCAGCGCCCCTCCCCATTGCCATGTGCAAAAATAAACTAAATTCGTTGGTGGAGCCGCGCGCTACTCAAGAAGGAATATCCCATCTTCCCAAATAGCTAGAACTAAAATGGATCTGAAGGGCTGCTGACTCAACCCAAGAGTAGGGTCGAGAGTCAATACTTAAGATAAGAGTAAAATACTTATCCTAAGTATTAGACTAATACATACATTGGATTATCAAAGCAAGTAAGGAATCCAATATATATCACAAATATCAGCATTTACAGTATGTTGATCACATCACAATACTAAGTTTAGTAATAGAATATCATAGTGTGAAAGCTAAAGCAAAATATCTAGAATACATTCATCACATAATAGTAGTAAGCATTCATCTCATAAATGCAAAGTAAAAGTGCATTCAGAATTATTACAAACTATTTACTGAATATTACAAAAGTAAAGTTTAGCTAATGAACTGAAATAAAAATAGAAAAGTGACACAACTAAAGGAGGGTCCACTAAGGCTCCCCTCCCCATACTCTTCCTCGATTTTCTGAGAGTCCTCCTGCCCTGGCTCAGCCAACTGCTCAGGATCTAGCAAATTGTCGGATCCCAAAAGTACGCCATATTAGACATGAAGTCTAACACATTGAGCTAAACTAAATAGTGCTAAAATAGGTGCAATGAAATATTAAAGTAAATAAAATTGCAGAAAAACTGTAAAGGCAACTGAATAGCTAAAACTATGTAAGACTGAGTGAAGTAAAACTGAACTGTAAACTGAATACTGAAAATAACAAAAAATAATGAATGATCTAAAATTGATGTAAAAACAAACAAATTAGGACATATTTCACTGATTCATGCATCTGAATATGCCATAATACTATATGCCACTAATATGCAACTGAACTATCACTGAACTGCTATGAGTTGTACAGTCTAATATCTACATACATATTATTGGAAAATTTTACCATGATGTCTCAACATCCTGAATTTCCCTTGTTGAGGTATGCAACATTGCATAACTCATAAATCATCAATAATACTCATACATCATGCTCATGCTCATACTCATGCCTCTGTACTACATGACTTAAATCTAGAAATCCAGTAATGTTTGAAATCGGATTATGACTCAAATATCTCCATTTTGCAGAATCTAGCTAAATATATTCTGACTCCTAGATTCTAATTTCAAGAATTAGTTTTACTTATAATTTTACTTAAAATCATCAGTTGGAAGGATTGTATAAACATATTGGGTATGTTTCCAAGAAAGGTGAATTTAACACTTTGTTTAAAACTGCACTTATCAAAGCGCATTAAGATGGGAGGCAGAACTCTGTCATAGTTTATATCTCAAACTAAGCTGTTAAATACTCTAACTACAAGCATACCTAGTGTTCTAAAGGATGGAACTTAAATTACTTAGTTTGTTTAAAACTGCACTTATCGAAGCGCACTAGGATAAGAGGCAGAACTCGGTCACAGTTTATATCTCAAACTAATAACTTAAGTCCCTAATTTGAGCACTCTTAGGATTAGTTGATTTACTATAAGTGAGAATGTATCCGCCTAAGCCCACAGGATAGCACAAAGATAAATCTTACTTAGAGTGACTCAACAATTCTTGAATACTGTCAGAGTGATCTAACACTATGAATATACACTACTATACTCAACTAATAATCTGGGTCTAATCAATTCTATTTAATCACCATGGATTTATCCAACACTATCAATCCTTAATCTAATTGGGTGAGTCCTACACAAGGCTCCAAAGATGTGACCAAGAGGTTACTCAACATGGGTTACTACCACATGGAAGAATCTCAATCTAATATCTTAGGTGTACTCTACCGCAAGGTTCAAGATCATCTTCTAAGGTTAGGGACGATCATCTAGGTTCCTACCTCAATATATCACAATAAGTCTTTCCTACCTCAAGATGTAACATTCTTTAAGGCTTTTAAACATTTTAAGGCACTTCTAAAGTAAGATCCTTATGATCTCACTCTTCTACCACATAAGTCAAAGATTCTGGGTGTACTTACTATCTTAGGTAAAAGTGATCAATTCAGATGGTTAGATCTATCTAATCACATCCTATTATATAATTATGGGATGAAATCAAGGATATTATTAAGGTTAGGTCATTTCATAAATCATTACAGCTTTATTAACTATCTTATGCTAATAGTCTTATATAAAAGAAAAATCAAATATCTAAAGCTTAGATTCAGATGATTCAATCACATAGCTTCATTATTAATCTTAGTACATATAATTCAATGATTAAAGATTAATATCAAATCAAATGCATTATTAGAATAATGTCAATTTAATCATCTTATAATCAAGTTACTTGATTAAGAGATTTTATGGTTCATATCTTAATCAAATAGGTTAGGGTTTAATAACCCCTATCCTTACCCAATTAAGACCAATTGATGATTTATAGATCAAATATTAAATCAATGTATTATTGATATATTATTGGTGGCAAATCTTAGATTTGGATCAAGCATAAGTAACTTGATCAAGATCTTAAGATTCCTTAAGATTAATTCAATGAATTATGCTACTTTAATCAAATTGGTTAAATTAAATATTTAAGATTCACATGATACATTCTTTACATTCACACTACCGATATGAAAACATTATAGTTGAAATTTACAAAAATCAAAGGGTAATTAGTGCTAATCAATCCCTAATTCAAAACAAATAGATTAGCACCTAATTGCAAATCCAACTATTAGAAATTCATGAAACTTAGAATTTACATTCTATTTATTCATGTGAATAATCAAAGACTGAGTTTTTTAAATTTGGATAATTAAAAAACCTAATTTTCATTAATCTTGCATTTACAAGATTAAGGCATAACTAAGAGTACATAAATCAAAAAATTTAATTACCTAGCACATACATTCTACAAGGCATAAGGAACATATTGGCACTTAAATCATGCAATTTGGCTAAGTATACATACTAATCCACCCTAATTAAGTTCTATAATAATTAGGCTAATCCAGAAAATCTAACAATTAAAAGTGTAATATTATTTTTTATTCTGATTCCTTATAATTTTCTGATCAATTTAGTTTTCAATATCATAAGGTAAGGACCAGTGGATCAAAGTTATCACAAAAACTTAAGTTGCATTTTTTAATTAAATTTCCCTATGATTGGATTAATTGCATTATTTTCCTTAAGGAAAATAATCCCAATTAATCAAATTTATTAAAATGGGTCCGACCCAATATCAAAAGGCACGGGTTAACCGGGGCCCGGGGACCCAGCACTGTCTCACATCGTGGGTCACGAGCTGACCCGACCCGCACAGTGCCATCAACTCTGCCTCGATACCTCTGGACAGAGCCCGAATGGGAGTAACAATAATTGGCGAAATCCTCTGCCTAGAGTGCACGCCATGGCCTCAGGTCAATCGCAATTCCATCCCCGAGCCAGGAAGCACCGATTGGAACTCAAAGCCCCCTGTGAGGAGGTCTGGTTCTCCTGGACCCTACTTACCCGAGTGCTCCTGAGCTGAAGCTACTGTGGGGGACAATTCTCCCCACAGAGGGCATGACTGACCTAGGGCTTGATCTGTATACCTTCAAGGAGGTGAGATGGATCAAAGCACCTTGGCCTGAGGGTTTGAGGTGGACTGGATCGCTGAATCCTTACTCGGACCCTGCCCTTTTATGGGACTTATCCCAATTAATCGAATTCGATCAATCAGAGCTAGCTTAGGGCACATACACGATCACATTGAGTTTAATTTGACAATAGTCATTCAAGAAAATCAAAAGGAGAGGAGTTTGAGTTACATTGGCTTAGACCGAGCACACTATGGTACCTGGATTGACGAACAAGCTTGCAGACGACATAAAGGAAGACTGGTGCACCAACAAGCTTCCAGAGATGAGCTAAGGGCTCCTGAACACCAGAAAACACCTTCTATCAGCGGTACGCATGCCTGGACGCCTGGGAAGCTCTGATAGACAGCAATGAAAGCTTAGGAATGCTGGAAGAAACTCAACTCCAATTAATCAGCAAATGATCATAGGGAGCAGGCTTGAGGCTATTTATAGCCTCAGAGGGGGAATGGGAAGCTTCTAGAGGGCTAGCTCGGGCTGGGGAGGCCCGAGAGATCGAGCCATGGCTGAGCTCTCAAATTTTTAATTTGAGCTTGGCCGGGTCACGAGGCCTGATCGAGGCTCCATACCGATACGGGAGAGGTCTTAATGACCTACTAAGGTGGACGTGTGAGTGGGGGACAGATACGGTAGCTGGCAGTATGGGAGGGATTCCATGTCGGGCGCGAGTGAGAGGAAGATGAAGGTTCATAGTAGCGGGACCTTCAGATGCCGTCTGATCTAGAGATCAGATGACGCTATGGCTGGGATTGATCGTATCCTAACGACCGATCGCGGTAGCGATCCTGGCCGTAGGATCCTCGGGTTCATTTAACAGCGGATCCACTATCCTGTGGAATAAAATCCGGACCGTGGGATCAAAAGACTCGACGGTGGGATCAGCGGGACTCTACTATCACGTGACCCGTGCTTCACACTGGATCGCCCACGGTCCGCACATTGGATCCTGACCATTTAATCGGGTATAAGGGTATATTTGCAAAATTGAATTGTTGGAACCCCTTAAATGCAATTAGACCAATTTAATTTAAATTGAATTATGGCCTAAATGATCTCTAAATTTTACCAAACTTTCACCCCTAGCTAATTTGGGGATGAGAAATTCAAAAATGCAATCATATTTTAATTCTGAGATCAAAATATTTTAGGTCTAATTTAGGGCATCTAGATTGATTAAAATGCTAACTTGACTTAGAGATGTCCAATATACTTTAAATTTTTAGGATTAGCTTAACTTGATATTCTAAAAGCAATGGGATTAAGACTAATGCCTAATTAAGCTGAGAATTAAATCTGGATAACAACCTAGGGTTGTTACAATAGTTCACGCGCATGTAACCAGCCACACGCATGCGGTCCTGGCTAAGTGCAAGCAGGTTGGGTCACACCCGCGAGTCGGGCCTGTGTGGACCTAGTTAGGTCAAGCCAAATTGGGCCCAAAATTGCGTGACTGATAGCCACTAGCTAGAGCATCAAAATTGCTTGATCTCCAGCAATCTCCGGTGGTCAGCCCACCTTTCATTTGAAAGGTCTCAGAGAGACCTTTTGGATGGTACCAAATATGTTGCCGAAGACCACCTCAAACACCTAAAAAGGTAATGCTCTAACCCTTAGTCTTGGATTTAGGCACTGGTACAATAGCCTGTTGTTCATGTCGATGGGATCGAGTTTGATCGAGCTCGATCGGACTTGATTGATTGGTCCTAACATGATTGCAATAGATTTTCAAAACATAAAAGGAGGAAATGCATCATTGAAATAGGGAATTTTTGGAGGTACCTTTATCTTTCATCTCATTAATTTTAAGGTTAGGAAATTGGAATGAACATTGCTACTCGATCGCTCATAGTTCGCACCCATGACTCAATCTTACCAATTGTGGTTGAATGCAAGGGTGAGGGAGCAGGAGGTCGAGGTTAAGGGGGCTCGACATAGGTTCATACTACGGGGGCATGTGTCTCTGCTCGCGCATGATTGTGCAAGCAGAGACGTATAGTAAATTAGCTAGGAGCCGTATGATCGAGTCCCATGTGGGTTGGACGGCTGTGATTTGATTACACCTGGCAGATCATGCCATTAGGTTAGATTAATTAGTTTATTAATTTATTTAATTATTTAATAATTATGAATTTATATATACTGAAAATTAAATAACCAAACCAAAGGAACACTCGTCCTCACAAATAGAAAATGAAAGCCAACTAAACCTCGGCAACAACAGGAAGGCCCTCCTTCTGGTTTTTACATACCTGAAGCTATATCAACAAACAATACTGAATCTGACATTTTGGTTCTTACATGCCGTGGCCCCAGCCAAGAAAAGAAAAGTCTTGCGTTAGATAATTATCTATGTACATTTTATAGTGTTTTAATAAAATCTACATATTTTAAGTTATGACATTTAAACTGAACAATGAGCAACTAATAAAGGAGTGACAAGCCACAAAGGAAATGAAAAACTATAAATAATATATTTATATCTTAATAAAATGAGGTATGCAAGAAGACATACCTCAAATTAAAAGTTATAATAAGATTAGGCAATATATAAACACAATTGTAAAATAATTGTAACTGAAAGAAAATCCTAATATGCATATGATCATTTGAAAGTATACTGATTAAGTAGAAAGTATATTGATTAAGTAGAAAGAAACTAAGATGATATAAACATAGTAAATCAAGTTCAATAATAAATCAAGACTAGCATCCTATATATAAGCAATAGTAAGAAGTAAGAGCGTGCAGAATAATAATAAGTAAAAATGCCACAATAGAAGATTGGCTAATAAAGCCACTGAAATTGTAGTGAAACTAAAATTAATACATTAATTTGATGTGTGCTTAGATTAGTACCGCCATAACAGAAACTGGCCAATCATAACCACTGAATAGAATGTCCCACTTGTATCATCTTGATCATTCATGACTAGATTTGAGTCAGATTATAAAATTAGACATGTATCATTGAAATTCTCTCATGGTTGGATCTGAGTTGATTATATTACAATAAAATGAACTACTGATGCAGACTAACTAGGACACACTCAACTAAGTTGATATCTGATTTACCAAATGTACTAATTATAATTGATAATTTTTATGCATTTCAAAACTATCATAGAATACTTATCAAATATTTTGTGCTTAACTAATTATTACTAGGGTACAAAGCTCAAATACAAGGAGTGCAGAACAACAAAATCAAAGTAAGCAAGACATAAATAAACACATGTTATATTTATTATTTTCTAATTTATATGTCCAATTGTTCAGGATCTCCAATATTCTACTATCGAGTAAAATATCAGATCAACGGCCTTAAAGATTAAATATGAGAACTTAACAAGTTCTAATTTAAAATCAGAGAAAAATTGTGTACTAAAGTTGAATTGTAAATCAATCGACTTATATGATGTATTTTGAATACCCATAACCAATCTTGATTTAGATAATTAAAATTTATTGATTTATAATTAAACTCCAAAATTGGATCTTAAGCTCTAAACCCAAGGTGCTAACATTTAAGGATCTAGGGTTTCTCACAAATCTTAATCTATGAACTAAGGAATATTTAAGGATGGACTTCTAATTCTCATTAAGTTGGAAATAACAATGTTAAGAAAGGCTACACATAGTCTAAAGTTAGAAAACAAATAATCATACTTAACCTCTAAATCTGACAACAAGATTTAATTTATTGAGTAATTTCATTACTAATTAGAGGTGAATTCACTAAAGAGAGTCTAAGGATTTCAACATTTAAGAGTTTCATTACATGAGGTGATTATTTTACATTGAGTTTTGAGTCATGTGATAAGCATAATTAGCTTTGTAGAACAATACCTTGGCTAAATTAAGAGGAGATGCATGTGAGTAAAGAGCCACTAATTGAGCTCCATAGCTCACTCTAAGTTTAAGCGAGGTCACTAATGCTCTAAGTGCTTGGGGTGATGTCACATAAACCATTTAGCCTAATAGCTCATCTCCTTAGCAAAATCTAGAGGGGATGCATGCGAGCCATTAGTGGATTTAAGTTCTTGTGATACTCAAACTAAAACACAAATTTCATAGCTTAGACATAAGAGATGAACTCATAAGATAAAGATCACATAAATGTCTTTGTGCCAAAATTGAACCTTTTAGTGTTCATTTCAGGGCACTAGATAAAACTTAGTATATTTAGTAATTTTACTTGTGAAGACTAAGTATCTTGAATAATAAATATGAAATGAATCCAATTCGCTCAATATGAAGTTGAGAAGAGTGCTTGCATAAACCCATATGAACTTTTATGTTTAATCCCAACTCTCCCTAATCTTCCCCAAAATAATTTCAGGTCAAGAACTCATAAATTATCATTAGGACCAATAACAACAACCCATTTAACACTTAAGCATTAGTGAAATTAAGCATACTCTTATAATAAAATAGAACACCGTTCCTAGTGGACTATAAATCTCAGGATTTTACCATCTCATATTACTTCAGACCACGTACACTTGTGTGCAAGTGCAGAATACGTATTTTTGGTCTCTCAAATTTTTGGCATACTGGGGAACGATTTATTTATTTTATATTTGAGAAAACTTAAAAGTAATTAGTGATTTAAGATTTTTATGCATATACTTTTTTAATTTTTTGATTAACTGCTAGCTTAATTTTTTTTGTATTTACTATTTTTACTTTGATTTACAAACTTTGCATTTTCGAGTTGTGCTAAAAAACTTATAATTAAGCTAGATTGTGCATGCGTAGGAGAAATTGTTCAAATCATTCCTTTGACCTTAAAATTGAAAGAACCTTATTAAGGACTAGATGCACACAACTTATAACAACTCAACATCAGTAACACATGGAAAATCTATGAGGTAATTTGGGTGAAATTAACTAGCAAAATAGAGGAACAGCTCTTAGAGACTATGCCTTACTAACTATGAGAAGAATACCACATGCTATTGTAAGACCTAATGTAGAGGCTAATAACTTTGAAATTAAATTATCTGCTCTACAAATGGTCCTGAATAATCAATTTAGTGGACAAGCTACTAAGGATCCCAACTCACATATCTCAAATTTCTTGGAGATATATGACACATTTAAATATAATAGCATTATTGATGACACCATTAGATTAAGACTATCTCCCTTCTCACTGAGAGATATAGCCAAAGTTGGCTCAGTTCTTTGCCCAATGACTTTATCCAAACATGGGATGATTTAGCTAAGAAATTTCTAGCTAAATTTTTCTCATCTGCAAAGACTGTCAAGTCGAGAATTGAAATCTCTAACTACTCTCAGAAAGAAGGGAAGGCATTGTACAATAGTTGGGAATGCTTCAACGAGTGCCTAAGGCACTACCCACATCACAGGTTCCCACAGTGGATGCAAGCTCAAACATTCTATATAACAGTTTGAATGCACCCACACAAACTCTGATTGATGTAGATGTTAGTGGTTCTCTCATTAGAAAAATAAAAGAAGAGGCCTATGATCTCCTAGAAGAGATGGTTAATAATGCTTATCAATGGCTGACTGAGTGGCTCAACTCTAATATGAGATAATTTAATAATTTAACTAAAAATGATTAAATATCTTCGCTTCAATATGAAATTGCTTTATTAAACTGCAAGTTGAGTCAGATAAATGCAACTCAATAAATTGGGTCTGAGGATTTTAGGAGAAACCATCCCAATACCACATATGAGAATGGTGACCCATCACCTCACCGGTACATGAGAGAAGTAAATTGGATCTACAATAATACTAACACCTTTCCTAAAACTTTAAACTCAAGCTTAGGAAATACTAGTAGTACTAAAACTAAAAATCATTTGGAAATATCTATGAGTGAGTTAAAAGTTTCACAACTTTGAATAGACACGAAGCTACTTTAATAAGGTAAGAAGGCACTATTAAAAGAATAGAGAAACAACTAGAAGATCGCATTAATTAACTAAAAAATCTTGGTTTGGTTGGAGCCATAAGCGAGGGTGAGAATGATGAAGGAAACTTAATAACCTTAAGGAGTGGTTGAATCACTAAACCTCTAATGAATAAAAATACTGAACCATACTCTAACATGAATAAAGCAGAAAGAGAAGAGGAAACTGATATAGAACAAGACAAGGAGAAAGAAATAGGTTTAATTGAACATACAGTGCTAATAGCAAAAACTAAGAACTAGTCAGGCTATACCTTTCCCCAATCGAATGGCTAGGGAAAAAGTTAATCTTCAGTTCCAAAGGCTCCTAGGAACCTTCAAAACTCTCCACATAAACATACCTTTTGCTGAAGCCCTAGGACAGATGCTGAGCTATGCAAAATTCATGAAAGACATTTTATCCAAAAAACAAAAACACATGAAAAGGAAACTATAGCATTAACTGAAGAATGCAATGCAATTTTGTAATAAAAGATCCCTCTAAAAAGTAAAGATCATGGTAGTTTCCATAACAACCCTAGTTGTTACTCTAGCAAATTTAAGTTAATCTAGGCCAAAATAAGCTTTCCTTTTCATTCCATTAGACTCAAGGCTATTTAAACCTAACCCTTGAAGTTTGGGATCAATCAGAGCTCATTTGAGCAATATAGCTATTTTGCTTATTTTTAGGATTCTGAATATTAGCAAAAATAATTTGATCTCCAAATTAAAATCTGATGTCATTTTTGAGTTTCTCACCCTCAAATTAGCTAAGGGTAAAATTTTGGAATTTTTGGAGGTCATTTAGGCCTACTTTGGATTTAATTTAATTAGGTTAAATTGCAAATTAGGGTTCTTAACTTTCCTTAATTGTAAATATACCCTATTCAAACAGTCAGCTGACTCCCAAATTGGGTCATTGATCTCATGGATCTGATGGAATGGACCGCATTTTCAAACGGATACAATCCAGCATGATCGTTTCACCTTTCTGAGATGTGATCCGACGACATCCATTATTTGCCGTAAGTAGCCTCGATCACCCAATCAATCTTCAGATTTAATCCAACGGATGATCTCCTCTCAGAGATCGAGTGTTAGCTGTTTAAGGATCAGGACTGTCTCATTCCAATGGATGATCAATCAGACGGCCCTGGGAGCTCTTGCATTGTGGATCTTTTTCCTCCTCATCTCATGCCCGATAGGAGAATCCCCTTCGTACAGCCACGTCCCCAGCCTGTCCGCCACACTCACGCCATGTCCAAAAATTCATTAGGATCCTTACTGTAATAACCCTAGTGTTGTTACTTATTAATTAGTTCTCTAATCAACTCAATTTATTTTCCATTACTCTTATATTATTGTTAAGAGCCTCCACTTTAAGTTTTGTGCAATTTGGAGATCATTTATCAATTTCCAATATTTCTTGATTTCCTGATAATTCTGAGGATGCCTATTTATTTAGGCCTTAGAATCAAAATTAGAGTCCACCATTAAACTCATCACCCCCAAGTTAGCTAGGGGTGGCATTTTGGAAGTGTTTGGAAGTCGTCAAATTTTTCTCGAATATTTTAATAATATTTAAATACTCAAAAAATTATGATAATTAAATTGACCTCCGATTAAAAATCTAATTGCATTTTTGAGTTCTTCGCCCCTCAATTAGGCAATGGTGAAGTTTTGGGATTTTTTTGAGTCCATTTGGTTATTTTAATTTGAGTAATAAATTAAATATAATTAATTAATTAATTAATATAATATAACAAATAAATAATTAAATAAAATAAAATTTAAATCGGGTAAATTTGAAACTGCGCGGATCCCGTGCATGAGACCAATGCACGGGACAGCAGCGCATCTTCATCTTAGCTGTTACGCCTTATTTTTGGTTGATACAAGGGTCCAAACTCCATCCGGGTTCTAGAGCCCATCCGGCCGTTGCATCGCACGATTCATTTAATGGCCGAGATCGAGACACTGTACATCTCCTCTTCCTTTCCGCCAATATGGTTACACTGTCAATGGGAATGGAGGTACGAACCTCCAGCTGTCCTAATTGAGCTTAACCACTCCTCCATTCCTTAATGCTCTCCATTTTGCTCTATTGCCATCTGTGGTTGCTTGGGGGAGTAAGAAGGGCATTTCTAGCTTTTCATGCAAACCCTATCTATGAGCCAAACTACAGTCGACGAAACCGTCTAGGTACACTCCATACTCCTACCTCACCTTATTTCGATGCTAATAAGTAGTTTATTATTCAATTAATTCGATTATTACCTTTCGATCGAGCTGAGAGGGCTCGATCTAAAACCTTAAATCAATTATGTTAAGAAATTTATCCATAGCCAAAATCCCTACTTTTATTTCTTAAATAAATGTTGATAGGGAGATTAAGATTTAGGGATTTTGCCTTCCTTCATAAGAACTCGTCAATGGCTTCCCATTAATAGGTCATAGGTCCCCCGTAAGACCTTCTGCTTGCGAAGAATGACCTAACCTTAATCCTCCTTACCTTTGTAAGTCATTGGGAGGAAGACAACCAGATGAACCGATCAGTTCATTTGTTCAAACCGTCCGGTCCATTCGCAAGCCAACGCGAAAAAGTGTTGGGCCCGCCAAAACTCGTGTCTCTTGTACTAGGACGTCACGTGTTCGATGTCGGTGTCTAATTAATTGCGCCATCCCGTATCAATTATGGAGGCTCTCAAAATTAATGCCTGACCTTGATTTATGGACCTAAAATTTAGTGCATCTGAATAATTAAATCAGATGGAATTAATTATTCTTTTCTAATTAATTTAAATGTAAATTTTATTTTAATCATAACTTCAAAAATACACATCCAAATAATACAAAATTATATATCATTTCAATCAGAAAAACGAGATGAACATAATGGCATAATTAAATTTAGGATTTGAACCCTTATTTTTATAATCACTTTTTAACCCTATTTTGGTGTCCCGAAAACCCTAAAATCTCAACGTTGTCCAATTTCGACATAGTTAGTGTTGTTTTACTCCTTATACTAAAAGGATCTCATATTAATATATATTATATCAATTAGATAATATTTAGTTATTTTAGGTTTTTGACTCCTAAATTAGAGTAATTTTGATAAATTTCTTTAATTTTATAAATTGCATATTTTAGGTATCTAAACCCTAGGACAGCAACCTTGTCACATTTATTTACTTCCCATGTAATTTTAATTTCATGTTTAGAACTCAATTTTCATGTATTAGATTCTTGTATAATTTGTAAGATAATTAATGCAATTTCAATCTTAGAAGAGATGTCTTAGGAATGATTTTATAATGTGATTTACTTGTGATCTTAAAACTTATAAAATACCCAATTAAGTGTAGTTAACCTTAATACTTATGTAATTATAGATTGTAAATCAATTAGGAGTAGCCATAAGTAACTAGATTGGATCCTAGCTCACTTCAACCTTAGTTCTTAAACCCTCATTTAAGTCCTCTAAGGAGTTGAATTAGGAGTCTTCAATTCATTATTATAGTTTAGGAATCCTATTAATTTCATTAACCTTCAACTTATAGTAATTGTAGAACTTAAAGCTTATAATCTTTTTTCATATACTTTTAAACCCTTCCTATTATCTTAACCTAACTAGTTTTGTACTTGATTTTGAATAGATCCTTCCAACTACAACTTAGTTATATGAGTTTAATGTATTAAACCTTAACTTCCATCTTCTTTTAATATGGTAGTTCCATAATCTCACTTTTTTCTAACTGATTTCCTAAGCCTTGATTTTATTAACCTATTTCAATCAAATGGTTTAGGATAAGGTTAGAATTAGTTCCATTTAGCATTATGATACTTATAAATTATTTTGCCATCCCATAATTTATTTAACTACTATTTTTCCAAAAGCCCAACTACTTATAATACTTATAATTGACTGAAGATCAATATGTCTAAGTTAATTGGGAGCTCAATTAGCTCTAATCATTAAGTAGACCATTAAAATTAGAAAACTTTGGATATCACATAGTTTATAATTATTGAATTTCCTTGAATACTTGCTTAGCTTTGAGCCTATTCTTTTGAAACATACATACAAGACATTGTGCATAAATAAAACTTTCATATTAAAACTTTAGGGGTTTAATATTGCTGGATAGCCAAGGGCGGGCTAAATAAGAGAAATAAGGAGACCTCATATTCTCAGAGGATGAATATGAGTGTTTATTGCCTTTGAAACCCTGCTTTCCTTTACCTGTTAGGTAGATGTGATTAACTCCTCACTTCATTCTGCAAGTCCTTGCAGAATGAATACTTTCATAAAATAACTTTCTTAAATAAAATATGAGTTCTCTTATAATCATATTGATTGTGAGATCTCATCATCGCTTTCAAGCTATATTACTTTTCATAGTCCTAGGCTAAGTGCATCTTAAATTGATAGTCTAAGATTTTTCTTCAATTACTATGCTTTGTGCTTTCCATTTTTTTCTATTGTACTTTACTTACTTACAGTTCATACAGGATGCAGTGTACGTTGTTTTAATTCCATTTAAATACTTCACTGCTTTATTTTCTTTACTTAGCATATTTTCATTGAACATATTCATATTTTACTTTAATTACTTTCATATGCACTTTAGAAATTTCTAGCCATATTTTTTTCTTACTTTTTGGTTGCAAGCTAGAATATCTCTACTTGTGAGTATTCTTACTCACTTATTTTCATTTGTTCTTCCTTACAATTTGCTTATTTCCATTCCCTATTTGTATGCTTTTAAATGCTCCGCTACTTATACTTAAGTTGTAAATTAGTTATGATATCCAAATTAAACTATTAAAATGTTTAATCAATCTTAAAATATACTTAGACTGTTTAGTCTAACTATACTTTTCTTTTTATTAGCTTTGCCCTATCATATTTAATTGCTAATATATGATAGATCAGGTGCAATTTGATTCAAGTGGAGCTGGACCCAGTTCTTGAAGTTATTATTTTTGCTTCCACCTAAAAGTATATTTACTTGCCTTTATTTTAAGTGAGAGAGAGTTTTTATTTACTTATTCTTTAATTTAATAGCATGTAATAACTTAAACTTTTCCTTTTATCTTTATTAATTCTGTGTTGGTCTTAAATCTCTTACTTAAATGCTTGGTTTGGATAAATGGATGAGAAAATTACATATGCACTTCATGCTTATAAACTCATAGTGTTATATGTGATTGCTTACTTTTACTCCTACATGCAAATGATATTTTCATATATGTAATTACAATCAATTTAAAACCTATTGATACTATGATTATAGTTACCATTTATTTCATGTAATTTGCAAGTATTTCTATTCACATATTTCACTTCTTTTGCTTATAATTGCAACTACACTTTTAATTACATGTAATTGCAATTACTTCCATTCATACATTACCTTCTAGTACCTTCCTTATCTTAACTTAAGACCCTCATCAAGATTCTTAGCCACACAACATTTAGTATTTAATTGGTTTCCTTCTAATTTAGTATTAAATGCTGTGGTAACGCTCCAATGCTGGATCTAATTATTATCCAATATTAGGGTCGTTACACTTACCTTCACTCGTCGAGCACTCCCAGCTAGAATTGAGGCCCGACCCTTTCCATTTGAGGTAAGTATGAGATCACCCTCAAGCTGAGCCTAGGCCATGACTCCCAACCATAGTAGCCAGCCCCAAGCCTCCCTATGTCCTATAAATACCTCCCTAGAATCACAATGAGTTCCTTTACACACTGTGAACCTCTAGTTTTCCAAATTTACCTCTCTCAAGCTCTCGGCTTTCTCGGCAATTTCGGTTGCTGCAAACCACTGATAGAGGGTGCGGTCTAGTGTTCAGACCCCCTGTTAAGTTGCTGCGATTATTTGGAAGCTTTGGCACCTTGAATTCTCCTCAGTTGCAGCATCTCATCAATTCCAGGTACAACCTCCTTCCTAGCTGAGCCGTGTGCACTCAGTTTCTTAATCAAGGCAATTATGTTAGCATTGTGATGCTCCAAATTCTTCTCATAGGTTCTAGACTAGCTGGGAATGTCATGAATTGAGTCAGCTCAATCCAGATAGTGATAATTTATTGTATGGATGGAATTTATTCCAGAGCAAGTGTTGACACCTCTCTGGCAATTCAAGCCCCAGCTCCAATTCATTTCTATTACCGATTGTTCAGGTGAGCTAGCCAGAACAAATGTGATTTTCATTGTGGTCGGGCTATCTCTGATCGATCATTTGGATCGATTGGGTTTAGCCGAGGCTCACAATCTTGCTCGAGTAAAGCCCCAGCGATCTGGTGCCTCTCTATCGTCATGGCTATAGGGCTTCAATCCACCTTACCACCAGGATGGTGTAGGGATCGAGCTCTGGCAAAATGATATCCTCTGTGAGGAGAATTAACTCCTCACAGTAAATCCTATGTGTATTGATAGGGTTGATTTAGGAAGAGTAGTCATCCAGCGATCCAGCGCCTCCCAGTTAGGCTTCTTGGTGGGATCGATGTGTCTGGACTCCCTCATGGTGTAGCGATCAAGGCGAGGCATCGGCATGGCCTGGATGCAGAGAATTTAGCTCTGTGAGTTTTCCCTCATCGTCCTGTCGAGGGAGAGCGCGGGGATGATGACACTGTCACCTAGGGCCGGGTCATCCCAGTCCTGCACGGTGCGACAGTGCCGACTGAGCTGGGCCTTACTCGACCTGCACCTTTCGATAAATGGGTAGAGCAAATTAAATGGATTTAGGAATTAAATTCCTTCTAAAAATTAAATAATAAATATGATTAATTAATTAGCTTATGGTTTGATTAATCCAAACATTCAGATTAAATTAATTGAATAACTTCAGCTATATCTATCCAAATTGTGTTATCCAATATATCATTTTGATTAGAAAAATATAAGGAACAATAGTCTAAAATAAAATTCGACTTTCTGTGATTAGTATTTCTAATTTAGCCTAATCTCTATCAAATCTTAATTAGTGAATAATTAATTCATTTAATGAACAAATTAAATGATTAAAGTCTCTGATTGCTTGTGAGATAAAGGAGAACCCATCCATACCCTTAAAAATATTTTAAGATTTTTAATTCACAAATCACCTACTAATTACCCAAGATTTTGAATAGTGGCTAATGACTTATTTTAACTTTTGATTTTGGCAAAACTAGTGTCAATTGTCTTCTTATATTTATTAGAACCCACCAATGAGTTTATAATTCCATTATAAGCTCTAATTTTCTTAATCACTTTCTTATCCTTGAGAAGTGATTAGTGTCAATTAAGTTATCCTTAAGTTTAAACTTGACTTTTAAAGCCTTATTCTTCTTATTAGACAATATTAAGCCTATTAGAACTGATTATAATCAATTTGGAAGTTTAAATCTTAAAATCCTAATTTTACCCTTGGGAATGACATTTTGGTCATTTTAACCAAAAATTGGTTTAACAGTGCTTAAACCTTAGAACTATCATTAGAATGCTTTAAATCAATAAGGTAATGCTCTAGAACCATTTCATAAGCTTTTGCAAATTAATAATGGATCTTAATTACTTAAGGCCAATTCCTCTTAAAATGCACTTAATAAATTATTAAGATCTTAAGGTGATTGTAGATCCTCCATATGTGCTTGCTTAACGAAATTGGATCTTATGAAATCAATATTAGTTAACTTATCTATCATCTAATTCAATCTTAGCACTCTTCTTAAAAATATATCTTAAAAGGGAATCTTAAAGTCTAATCTTAATTTAGATCTTAAGTATTTAGATCTACATTCTAGATCTTAGATCTTTAGTATTTATCCATTAAATCAAACCCATATTGAATTGTATCACTTCATTCTTGAAGTTTTATTGATTGAATCCTTTGGAATTCTCTTAGAGAGTTTAGGTGTATTTAACTTATAGAATAAAAAATTATTCTATCTAGTGAATTTAATTCTTAGATTAGTAATTTCTCATTTGATTATTTTATCTTATGATTGTAGAATTAGCCTTTCTAAGTAGGATCATATTTCCTTAATCTTTCAGCTCTTAAGACCTCCCTATCTATAGAGTGAGTTTTGGTGTGAAATCTTAGATCTGAGTAGATTAGTACCTTGGATTTAGAGTCTAAACCCCAATTTGGAGTTTATACTTTAAATCCTAAATTTTGATTTGCTTAAGTCAAGATTTGGGTTTTGAGTCATTAAAATACAATAATTAAGTCGTTGATTAATCATTTAACCCTTATAGCTGTCATTTATGATTATGAATTAGAACTCGTTAAGTTCTTAATGTTTAACCAGTAAGGTCGTGAATCTGGGATTTTACCTGATAGTTAAATATTGGATATCCTAACCTAGTACTATCTTAGAATAGAGAGAATGAATTAAATTAGACAACAACATATATCACATATTTTTAGTGGAGTTTCTTGCTTACTTTGACTTTGTTGCTTTGCACACCTTGTGTTTGAGCCTTTTCCTTAAACATAGGATATTTGATGAGTATTCTATGTTAGACCTTGAAATTTGTAAACATAATTTAACTTTAATCAGTACATTCAATTCTTAGTTCAGTAGAGTGCATCCTAGTTAGTCTGCCTCTTTAATTCAGTTCTTTTGATATAGAATCGACTCGGATCCACCCATGATAAGGCTTGGATGATACATCTCTAATTCTATTGTCTGGCTCGAATCCACCCTTGTTAGGGTTGGATGATACATGTGGATTTTTGTACAGTGGCCCTGTTTTGGCCCATTTAAGCTATGGTAGTACTAATTTAGGTGCACTTCTACTTTCAGTTCCGTTCAGTTTTAGTTCAATGGCTTGTTTAGCAATATGTTTTCAGTTATGTTTTACTATTTTTCTGCATGCTTTATGGTTCATTCCATCTCAGTATTTTCAATTTAGTTTTACTTAGTTCTTGCATATATTAGGATGTTAGTTTACTTCAGTTTATTTTCTTACTTCAGTTCATATTATTATTCTGTAAATCGCCACGTATTTATTCGATCATAAACATGTTAGGATGAGTTTACTTTCAGCACTTTCAATTATTATTATATGTTTATTGCCTAACCTTGTTACAGCTACTAATTGAGGTATATTATTTACATACTTCATTTTGTTTAGTTATAAATATTTTATTTATAACTATCCTATTCTTTTGTCACTTGTTGCATCTCTTTAAAATTCATGCATGTTAAGTAAAATGTGATATCTTAAATACGTAGTTTCATTTAATCAGTCTAAAATGTACTTAGAAAATTGTCTAACTATAAATTTTTCTTTTTCTTGGTTGGGGCCTTGGCATTATGATACCGACAATGTCTGATTCAGAATTGTTCATGGAGATAGCACCAAGTAAGGAGCTTAGCCAGGAGGAGGGCCTTCCTACTACTACTGAGGTTTAGCTAGACTTTCTTTTCTTCTTGTGCGGATGAGTTCTCCTTTCATTTAAATTATCTTTGTAATAATTAAATATTCTTGATGAATTTACTTTTCTGCACTTTTATACTGAGTTGAGTTACTATTTTTGCTCTTATGTTATGGATGTGGATATTATTTTTACCTTGCTTTTGCACTTATATATGTTGATCTATGACTTACAATATTTAGGAGACAAGTATTTCAACTAAAATGGGTTGGGTTAATTCCTAACTTAACTATAGCTAAGAGATTTTTCTCACTTAGTGACCATCTTCACTGTAATCATGTTAATATTAGTATTAGCATAACCACAATGGCGATGGGGCACCATAGTTTCACAACACCATGCTCTCAAGTAAGGACAAAACCTTCTCCAAGGCACTCTACAATCTAGGTGCATCCATAAACTTAATGCCTTACTATATCTTTAATGAATTGAGAATTGATAGATTAAAACCCATATCAGTCCTTTTGCAGTTAGCTGATCGATCTGTAAGAACCTCGTGGGAATCTTAGAAAATGTGCTTGTTATAGTAGATAAATTCATATTCCTGGCTAATTTTATCAAAAATAAAAATCAAGAGATACCAATTATTCTTGGGAGACCTTTTCTAGCCACAGGTAAAACTATAATACATGTAGACAATGGAGAGTTGAGTTTGCGCTGTGATGGGGAAAAAGTGAGATTTAACATTTGGGAAACAATGAATCACCTAACCAACTCTGAAGAGAGTTGATGGAGAGCTGATCTCTTAAGAAATCGTATTATATCATAAAACATTTTAGAAGAGGAACATGATATCTGTAATGAAAAAGAAGACGAAATTGGGAGGGAAATAGAAGAATTAATCAAGAAGAAAAGAAAAATTGCTCCTTCAATTGAGAGTCCTCTCGATTTGGAACTTAAACCCCTCCCCAACCACTTGAAATATGCATAATTAGGGGAGGGAACCTCCATGCTTGTAATAATCTCAAGTTTGCTTGATCCTAATTAGGAATGTCAATTATGCACCACCTTGAGAAAATATAAGAAAGCATTGGGGTAGAGCATAGCTGACATCAGAGGAATTAGCCCAACTCTTTGCATGCATAGAATCCTAATGGAGGATGATTTTAAACCATCGATTAAACCACAAAGAAGATTAAATCCAAACATTAAAGAAGTGGTACATAAGAAATAGTAAAGTTACTCGATGTTGGAATCATCTTCCCCAATTTAGATAGTTCTTGTGTTTTCCCTATTCACATTGTGCCTAAGAAATGTGGGATGACAGTAGTGATAAATGAAAATAATGAACTTATTCCTACTAGGAAGATAACGGGCAAGAGAGTGTGTATTGACTATTGGAGGTTGAATAAAGAAACCCGTAAGGATCACTACCTTTTTCCATTCATAGATTACATGTTAGATAGACTGTCCAAAAATATATTTTATTGCTTCTTGGATGGTTACTCAGGATACAACCAAATTTTATAGGCCCCGGAAGACTAAGAATAGACTAGATTCACCTGTTCGTATGACACCTTTGCTTTCAAGAGAATGCTATTTGAACTATGTAATGCTTCTGCCACTTTCAAAAGATGCATGATGGCAATATTTTTAGAAATGGTAGAGGACTTTTTTGAGATATTTATGGATGATTTCTTGGTTATGGGTTCCTCTTTTAACCATTGCTTATCTAATTTAGACAAGGTGCTTAAAAAATGTGAGGAAATAAACCTAGTTTTAAATTGGAAAAAATGCCACTTCATGGTGAGGGAAGGATAGTTTTAGGACATCTAATCTCCGCACTGGAATTGAGGTAGACAAATAAAAAATTGAGGTGATAGGAAAACTTCATTCACCTACTAACAAAAAAAGCATAAGAAGTTTCCTAGGACACTCGGGTTTCTAAAGGTGATTCATTAAGGAATTCTCAAAAACTAGTCTTTCTCTTTGTAAGCTCCTTGGTAATGATGTTAAATTCAATTTCAATGCAGCATGTTTAGAAGGATTCAACATGATAAAAGCTGCATTGATTTTTGCTCCCATAATTTCCACTCCTAACTGGGAGCTCCCATTTAAAATCATGTGTGATGCAAGTAATGTAGCAGTAGGGGCTATTATTGGTCAAAAAAGAGAAAGAACATTTCATTCTATCTACTATGCTAGTAGAGTTTTAAATGACGCTCATAGAAATTATGCAACTACTAAGAAAGAGCTCTTGGCAGTGATCTTTGTTTTTGACACATTTCGTTCATATATAATTGACTCAAAAACTATTATTTATAGTGATCAAGCTGTCATTAAATATTTACTTCAAAAGAATGAAGCAAAGCCTAGATTAATAAGGTGGGTAATGTTGCTGCTCCAAGAGTTGATTTGGAAATTAGGGACAAAAATGGAAGTGATAATGTTATGCCAGATCATTTGCTCAGATTAGCCCACTTTGAGTTTGATGAAACTCATGATATATGTGAGAGCTTCCCCGATAAACAGTTGTACACTATTGCTTCAACAAAATCACCTTGGATTACTGACATTGCTAATTACCATATGGTAAGTGTCATACTAAAGGAAATGATTTAACAGCGAAGAAAAATCTTTTGTTAAATGTTAAAAATTACTTTTGGTATGATCCTACTCTTTATAAAAAACGTGCTGATCAAATCATGATAAAGTGCATGCCTAAAGATGAAGTAGACAAAATCATTTTCCACTATCATACTTCACTTTATGGAGGACATCATGTCATTGAAATAATCACAACAAAGGTATTATAATCTGGTTTCTTTAGGTAATTTATTTTTAAGGATGCTGCTGAGTATGTTAGAAAGTGTGATAGATGTCAAAGGACAATGAACATTGGTAAGAGGGATGAGTTACCCTTAAATAGGATTTTTGAAGTTGAATTCTTTGATGTTTGGGGAGTTGACTTCATAGGACCTTTTCCAGTATTCGAATTGAATAGATCCATTTTAGTGGCTGTTGAATATGTGGCAACATGAGTGGAGGCAACAACGTGTGCAAATAATGATGCTAAGATTGTAATTAAATTCCTTAAGGAAAATATACTAGTGAGACTTGGCACACCTAAAGTCCTCATTAGTGATGGTGGAAAACATTTTTGCAATAAATAACTAGAAATTTTGCTTAAAAACTATGGAGTGAAACACAAAGTGAGAACTACCTATCGCCCACAAACAAGTGGTCAAGTGAAAGTTTCAAACACAGAATTGAAATAGATCTTAGAGAAAATAGTGAACCATAATAGGAGAGATTGGTCCTCTAAACTAAATGACGCATTGTGGGCTTACAAAACGACATTCAAAACCCCTTTAGGAATGTCACCTTACAAACTTGTGTATAGGAAGTTGTGTCACTTACCTGTTGAGATTAGCACATTTAGTAAAACTATCTTATGTAAAGACTTCAGTAAAACCTTCTAAAATTCATTACCTTGTATCTTTTATCAAAAAATTATGATGCTATGAAATTAAGTGTGGGGGGAAACCAAGGCTTGTATGAGATAAATAAAAGAATGGTGAAATCAAAAATATGTTAGGCTTCTGTAGAACTTATTAAAAGTAATGTATGAATAATGGGATGAAGAAAAATATATCTTCCAAGCTATTAAAAATAAATATCAGGATGAAGAAAAATATCTCTCCCGAAAAAGGTAATATGCATGCATTACAAAAGAAGAAGCACATATGACACAAAAATGCTCAAGAACACCAAGTTTTAGTTATACCTATACAAAATCTAGAAGGTTTCCAAAAAGCATCTGTTCAAGGCAGCCGTTACTATTTTAAAAGAAAAAGAGAAAAGGAAATGAAAAGAGTAGGGAAACACTGAACCAATTACAAATAAGCAATTACCCTTATCAAATCATCACTTTGTTGAATAAACTTTAAAATTATAAAAGAAGAATTTCAGAGTTATTTCAATTCTAAGCAAGAATAGATGATTCTAAGTATTCAAAAGGGTGGTATTCATTGGTTACTCAAGGACGATCAAGAATTTAAGTATGGGGGCATAATTAACCCAATAAATATAGAAAATTTAGTGTTAGAATTTCTATTTTGTAAAGAATTAGTGGTACTTTGACATGTACTTTTGTGGCATTTCAGAACATTGAGCTTAATATCAAGAAGAAAAAAAATTAAGTAACAATGGTGCAGCAGCGTGCCATATTGCCTTATTCCTAAGAACCTGGTGTTACAGCGCGCCGTAGTGCCCATCAGACAGAGAGCAAGGTTCTACAGTGCGCCATAGTGCTTTTCAAATAAAAACCCTGAAGCTACAGCACACCAAAATGCCCATCAAATAGATAATTAGGCGCTACAACATGCAGTAGTGCCCTTCAAACAGAAACCCAAGCACTACAGCACGTTGCTATGCCAGTTCAAACAGGAAGCTTGGTGCTACAGTGCACCGTAGCCTCCCCACTGACAGAGGGTCTGGCACTACGTGCGCCATAGTGCCCACCGCATTTTCTGCATTAACCTATCTTTCTAGTCAGCATTGAAAAAGTAGACTGACTTAATTCCTTCATGTTCCCACAATAGAATTCAAATGCTTGCATTTAAAAATCCCCATTACTAATAAAATTAAGGAATATACTTATATGCAAATTTCAACTTTCAAAAAGGAGAGTGGCTGGCTTTGTAAATTCTGGGAGGTTGTCTTAAAGATTATAAAAGCAAAGATTAGAGAGTGAAGAAGAGGTTCCAAATTTTCTGTTAAGGAGTTCATAACCTAGAGTGTAGTTGAGATCTATTAGAGGAGAGTCCCCTACCAAAGGAAGGAGTAAGTTGTAGGTAAGAAAGAGGAGAAGAACACAGAGCAAAGAGCTAAGAATATCAAAGGAGAATAGATCCAGGAGTACGCGATAGTTGTTCCCCATATTATACCCTTCCTTCACTCTCTTTTGTTTCTTTGTAAAAGCCATGCAAATGCTTAATTTCTTTTACATTTCTCCTTGTATTCCCAATATGATGGCAGCCTAAACCCTCTTTGGGGAGGGTTGGGTATAAGCATGTAATGTTATATAAATGTAATGCAATGTGCTCTTTGCATCAATGAATGATTGTTTTAAATCTGGAATGTTTGCATGCTGTGTAAATAAAAGAATTAAAACTTATGATTCCCTATACAAATATATGAATAAATTGTTTCACCATAAAACCTCATTGAGCTCATTGATTTCCTTGTCCGAATGGCTATGTTTGTTTGAGAGTTGATCTCGCAAATACCAATGAAATTGCCATGCAGAAAAAGGCCATGCACAACCTTGGACAAGCCTTGATCAATCAAACCTTGAGACATGTTAACACTCTCTGAGATCCTTAGCTCACTCTTAATTCATGTGAGGGGATTGTTGCATGTTGAGCTTTGAGTCATGTTACAGTCTCATTTAGCTTCGTAGAACTTCACCTTAGCTAAATTAAGAGGGGATGCATGTGAGCCAAGAACCACTGATTGAGCTCCATAGCTCACTCTAGGTTTAAGTGAGGTCATTGATGCTATAAGTGCTTGGGGTGATGTGACATAAACACATTTAGCCTAGTAACTCATCTCCTTAGCTAAATCTAGAGGGGATACATATGAGCCTTTAGTGGATTCAAGTTCTTGTGATACTCAAACTAAAACACAGATTTCATAGCTTAGATGTAAGAGATTAACTCATAAGATAAAGATCACGTGAATGTCTATATGCCAAAATTGAACCTTCTAGTGTTCATTTTAGAGCACTGGATAGGACTTAGTACAATCAGTAATTTCACTAGAGAAGACTAAGTCTCTTGAATACTAAATATAAAATTAATCCAATCCGCACAATATGAAGTTGAGAAGAAGGGTGCTTGCATGAATCCATATGAACTTACATGTTAAATCCCAACTCTCCTTAATCTCTCTAAAAGTAATTTCAAGTCAATAACTCTAAAATTGTCATTAAGACCAATAACAACAACCTATTTTAACACTTAAACATTAGTGGAATTAAGTATACTTTAATAATAAAACAGAACATAATTTCTAGTAGATAATAAATCTCAAGATCTTACCATACCATATTACTTCATACCACATACATTTGCTTGCAATCATAGACTACATATTTTTATTCTGTCAATAGAACTAAAGGTGGCCCCTACATGCTCAAGAGGTACCTACAATCATGTAGCACCTTAACCATTATGGGTTCAAGATGATGCTCACATGAGGTGGTATTTTACTTTGTATAGTACTTAATTCCTATCTGACACCTTATGGCATGCTCTAGTACCATTTATAATAGCTCAAACTCTTAAGCACCAAGGTATTGTCCATTTTGGCCTAACAGGCCTCATAGTTTTGTCCTCAGAAGATAACTTCCCAGCAAGTCACCCATCCTGGGAGTGCTCCCACCCAGCTTGCTTAACTTTGGAGTTCTTATTATGAACTCCACCATTATCTAAGAAGGTGCCTCAATGTTTAAGAGTTTCACTTATTACTACTTAAGTGGGTCCTTACAATGTAGGTCTTTAAACAACATTCGAACTACTTAAGGGTTTAGGCTACACAATTTATGCTCAAAATAAAGGTTTGACCTAAATAAACAAGTATTAGGTCTAAAAGGATTTATGATATATTTAAATTACTATTAACATTATTCTAAGGGTTTAGTAAGAATATGTGGATGTCAAATCTACATCTTAAGCACGTTAGGATTTAAACCTAATTTACTTAAGAAATTTAGGGTTTGGACTTAAGAGATTTCCATTAATTCAATTTGAACTAAACTAAAGTTATAAATATTCTAATCACTAATTTAAAGGGTATGGGATATATTAGAGCTTCTAAACTCTCAATTTAGACACTTTTGATTTTATCCAATAGAATAATACTATTTAAGGGTTTAAATGTTAATTTTAAGAATTATAATTCTAAGTTGAATTTTCTTAGTTTTAATCAATTAATTATAATCAGTCAAGTTAAATGAAAAACCCGAATTCTAAACTTGGGGTCATGCTCGGCCCGATACTATTCATCTTCTCCTCCTTCACAAATTCCTAACATCGGAGAATTAGGGTTAGGGATTCTCTTAAATTCCATGCCACAAGACAAGCCGATAGCCCGATCTTGGTCTCTACGTGATCCCTGGAGCATGACACATCGAATGCCCACCGAATCCCCTTGCAAGGACTCCTGGATTACTTGATCCTTACTCCACTTGAGCCCTAACTAGGGTTTTACTGTAGAGAGCAACTTATCGCTATAGAGACTAAGCAGCAATGACTTATTGATTCAAGAATTATCAGCATCACCAGATGGATTGAATGCTCACCTTAGCATGTCGCATGGTTGGTTGGAATGATGGGAGCCTACTTGAGCTCAGTACTAGGGATTATTGTTTCCACCCAAGTAGATTGAGAGCTATTTGGGTTGACCTGAATGCTCTAAGACATTAATTGACATGAATTGATAGGAAATAAATTAGCTAGAAACTCCACCTGAATGGGATTTCAATTCTAATGAGGAGCTGATTAGCCTCACTAGCCAATAGTCCCATCTAGAGAGCGCTCTTCACTATTTAGATGACTATTGGGCCTAGTTGACACCTATACTAGCAACCAATAGCTTCTAAGGCATTATCAGCATCACAACAATCAGTAAGCATAAGCAATTGGGCAAAGAATGAGCTTAATTAGCTCAGGTATAGAGAAGATACCTAGATAGCAACTATTGAATGATTTGCTAGAGGTTGGGTGAAATCTAAAAGCTGAATTAGATTCCAGAACTTCCTTAGGCTCCAGATTATCTATTGGGAGCTTGAACTTCAAGCCTAGCCCACTGTAGCATCGAGGAGATGATTGGAACAGAAAAATGGGGAATGGGTTTAGTTGAGGGAAACTGGATGAGTACAACTAGATTTAGAGTGAGCAAAGATGCTCATTAAGAATCCCTCGAGGTATTTATAGCCTAGGAAGGGTTTGATGGGTTCGGGCTGGCTTCCTTATGGCAGTCTGAGAATTTCCATTAATCTCAGCCCAAATGAGGGCAATCCTGAGATTTACTAGCTATGGAGGTTGTTGAAGAGCATAGGGGATCGTGGTGACAAGATTGCCCCCTTACTACCTAGGTGAAAGCCTATGAGGAAGCTGTCAGGGGAATTTCGGCTGGGATAACGTTCCACTGTGCGGGATTAGATAGCAAGCAAGTGATCACACTTAGGATTAGACAATTTTATTTGGATAAGGGATGAGCATTGATCAGGATTGTCTAATATGATCAGGAAACATCATAATAGCTGGATGGCACCATATTAGTTGTTGTGCATTTGGGACTCCACAGCGGATCACCTGCCATCCTGATAGTGGATCCCATTAATCAGTTGATGTGGTGCCCCGCCCCATTTTCGCATACAAAAAGTGATAACATAATCAATTTTGGTGGCGGAGCGGTGCGCCACTCAGGAAGGGATAACCCATTCCCCGAATAAGCTAGAAAACTAAGCCACAATGAAGGATGTTGACCCAACCCGAAAGGAGGGTCGAGAGCTAATACTTAAGATAATAGTAGTATCCTTATCCTAAGTGTTAGACAAATACATACATTGGAAATACAATAGGAAAAATCCAATATATGTAAAAAATATTGGCATTTCTAGTATACTGATCACATCACAGTACTAAGTATAAGTAATATATAAACAAAGTGTGAAAGCTAAAGCAATCATCCAGAAACATTCATCACAGAAGTTGAATAGAACATTCATCTCAGAAAAGAAAAGAAAATACATCCAGAGTTATTACAAACTGTTTACTGAAATACAGACCTAAAGTCTTAAGTACTGAACTAAAAGAACAACAACTAAGCAAAATAGTAAAAGATGTAAGAGAGAATTTTCTAAGTCTCCATGAACTCCTTTTGAACCTCCTGAATGTCCTCCTGTCTTGACTCAATAAACTGCTCAGGATCTAGTAAATTGCTGGATTTCAAAAGTACCACGTGTGAGACAATAAGTCTAATACATTAAAATTAATCTAAGCAGTTCTAATTATTTACATTTAACAGTAAAGCTACAGAAAGACTGTAAAAGGAATTAAATAACTAAGACTGTATAAAACTAAGTAAGTAAAGTTGACTATATACTGAGTACTGAAAACAAATAAAAATAATATATTATCTGAAACTAAGTAAATAGCATGTAAAACTATGCTGTATGCCATTGAAATTATGCATATGAATATGGTGCAATACTGTATGCCAGTGATATGCAACTGAACTATCACTGAACTGCTATGAGTCATATGGTCCAATGTCCATATACATCCTATTAGGAAATGCAGTTTACTGTGATGTCTAAATAGCCTAAGTTTCCCCTGTTGATGTATGCAACATTCTGTAACCCATAAATCATCACTAATACTCATACATCATGCTTATATTTATGCTCATGTCTCTACACTACATGCCTTAAAATCCAAAAATCTAGAAAATAATTTAAAATTAAAAAATAAATAAAATATCTCCATTGTGTATAATCCATTTAAATAGATTCTGACTCCTAGCTCTAGATTATTAGGTGATTTTACTTAGTATTTCAGTTAGAATCATTTGCTGGAAAGGTTGTATACATATAGTTGGTATGTTTCCAAGAAGAGTGAAATTAGCACTTAGTTTGTTTTTAAACTGTGCTTATCGATGCGCACAATGATAGGAGGCTGAACCTGATCACAGTTTATCCTCTCAAACTAAGCTGTTAAATACCCTAACTACAAGCATACTGAGTGTTCAAAGAAGGGTGACTTGAGATACTTAGTTTGTCTTAAACTGCACTTATCGACATGCACGATGATGGGAGGTAGAACCCGGTCGTAGTTTATATCTCAACCTAAGTATTTCATTTCCCTAATCATAACATACTACTAGTGTTCTAAGAAAGGTGGCTTTAGATACTTATTTTGTCTTAAACTGTGCTTATCGATGTGCACGATGATAGGAGGCGGAACTCGGTCACAGTTTATCTCCTCAGACTAAGAATTTAAGTTACTAATTTAACACTCTTAGGGTTGGATAATTTATTCAAAGTGGGATTATATTCGACTAAGCCCATATGATAGAATATAAATATAGTCCTATATTAAAATGAATCAACCAAATGTTGAATACTGTTGAAGTGATCCAACACTATGGGTATACACAACTATACTAAACTAATAACTTGAGCTTAATCAATATTATTTAATCAATAAGGATTACAAAGGCTATGAGATTAATACTACAAGAGGTGAATCCTACACAAGGTTCCAAGGATGTGATCAAAATGATCACCCAATATAGGTTACTACCACGTTGGAGAAAATCTCTTTCTAAGTATTTTAGGTGATTCTACCACAAGGATCTAAGATCGAGCTTCTAGAGTTAAGAAGGATCATCTAAGTTCCTACCTTAAGATGTCACAATAAGTCCTTCCTACTGCAATGTAATAACAATTGTTAAGGCTATTAATATTACCATAGAAAAACTTAATGTAAGATCATCAAGACCTTGCATATCTAATATATATGCTAAAATTCATAATTTTTATCCATTAGGCTTGTTTTGATTAGATCGGATGGGTAAACCTATCTGATCAATACTTATACTACAATCATGGGGTATAATCAAGAGTATTATTAAGATTTGATCTTGTGATAAATTAACTTAGTTTTATAATTAACTTTATGCTAAGAGTCTTATATAAGAGAAAATCAAAGATCTAAAGTTTAAGTTCAGATAATTAATCACATAAGCTCTTTAATTACCTTAGCACTTCTAATTTATTGAATTAAGATCAATATCAAATCATATGCATTGTTAGAGTCATGTCAATTGAGTTATCTTATAATTAAATTAATTGTTTAAGTAATTAAGGGCTTAGATCTTAATCAAACAGGTTAGGGTTTAACCCCTAACCTTGCCCAATTATGACTAATTATTGATTTATGGCCAATCAATGCATTATTGGTGTATTATTGATATTAAATTTTAGATATAGATTAAGTATCATTTACTTAATCAATTTATTAAGATTCTTATGTTCAACTATAGTTTAATATCAATTTAAGTAAATCAAGGTGTCCAAATCAGCATTTAGGTTCTCTAACATACATAAACATTACATAGATTAAAATGATGACTAATTAAAGCTAATCAAATCTCAAATCAAATATAAAAGGGATTAGCACTTGATTACTAATTTAAAGTAATTATGTTCCATGCAATTTGATTATTAAAATCTACTTGGTCACACAAGCAATCAAAGATTCTAACATTAACATTTGGCATAAAATATTTAAGTAAACACATAAAGGATTTTAGCACATGCCATAAAGGATAAATTTTCACATTTGAATTTCACATAAAATTTTATACAATGCTTAATTTTGGCCCCATTAGGGTCCTAAGGTCCTTAAAATATGAAAAATGTAAAGTTTCGGCCATTCCGAATAATTCTGAGCTCTACGGTGTGCTGTGGTGCCTTCTGGTCGAAAGCCAGGTGCTACGACGCGTTGTGGCACTTTCAGGTGCTGCGGCATGTTGCGGTGGATTGCAGCGCTATGGTGCGCTGCAGTGCTTTCAGGCTCTACGGCGCGCTATGGCGCCTGTTTCCCTGAGGTGCAGATGCTATGATGCGCTACAGCGCTTTCAAGTGATGCGGCAATTTTAATTTAGTTTCATCAAAAAAATTTATACTTCATCGAATTATTATGCCGCTGTGTCACGCAGTAGCGCGCTACGGTGCGCTGCGGCGGACCCTAATTTGAAACTCGGGGCGCTGCGGTGTGTTACAGCGCCCGACAGTGATTTTGCTTGTGCGAAAACTTTGATGGCACCATATACTGATGTAAAGGTCTTTCCGAGATCTTTCCAATTATACCAAAATTGGCATGAATGAAGTATTACAGCAAGCAAAAATTAAAGTTCTAGCTACTGGTATACAAAGATCATTCAATTTTCTTGACGGAAATTTTAATGGAGGAATGAGCTTCAATCGGACTCATTTGAGTCCGATTGAGGTTCTACGCTTACACCTAGACGTTATGCAAGAGCTAATGAAAGTATCATCTACAGCATTTTGATAAATCAAGGAGAAAGTAGCCAAGGAAGAAGAGCAAATGAGTACCTTTGATTAGGAAGAAGAACAGAACTCAGTTTTCTTCTTCAGGAATATGGAGGAAGGGAGCTTCTCCTTCAGCACAAAGCTCAGCAATGGAGGAAGGAGGAGAAGAGGAGACCTCAGCTGAGCAAAAATGGTAGGAGGAGGGGTTGAGGCTCCATCTTATAGAAAATGGAGGCATGGCTTGAGATGGGATGAGGAGGTGCCCTCACATCTAAGGCGTGGAGGAGAAGGGCTCGGCTTCTCCCTTGCGAGCGAATAAAGGCGCCGAACTAGAGAGCTGACAGGCGTAGGAAATAAAGAAAAAGGAAAGAAAGGGATTTTTAAATAAATAATTATTTATTTATTTTATTTTTTTCTAATTTCTTTTATCTAATAACAAATCAGATTTAATAAACTCACTCCGAAAAATCTTAAAAATTTACTCCTAGCTAATTTGGGAGTAAGAAATTTAATGGTGAAGTTGGATTTCGATTCTGACGATTATTTAATTATGCTAAATTTTGGGGTATTTAATTATATTAAAATATTCGCGAAAATCCGACAACTTCGAAACACGTCTAAAACATCACCCCTAGCTAATTTGGGAGTGACGATCGCAATGACGAAGTTGGGTTTTGATTTCAAGGTCAAATTAAATATCTTAATTTTTTATTATTAAAATATTCCAAATATTCGATTTAGCTCCAAATCGCACCAAATCTTCAGGGTTTAGTTATAATGGCTAGATGAACTTAACGGAATTAGCGATTAAGCTAAAATTAAGCTAGGTAACAATCTTAGGTTCTTATAACTGACCTTTGGAAATTAATTTGGGAAATATAATTAAATAAATTTAATTTAATATTAAAGCTAACTAAATTAAATCCCAATTTAAGCTTAGATAATCTTCAAAAATTCTCAAAAATTTATCCTTAACTAATTAGGGAGTGGAAAATTCAAAAATATAATTAGATTTTTAATTGGAAGTTAAAATAATTTAGCTAATTTTTAGGACATTTAGTTTGACTAAAATAATAAAATAATTCTACTTTGATTCAAAGGATCTCAAATATTAAGGGTTTGGACCTGTAGCGCTCCGTCCCGTCACTACGCACAAGGGAGTTAACAATTGGCGGTAGAACGTTGCGCTACTCAAGAAGGATTGTTAAATCTCCCCAAATACACCTGCTAAATAATGAGCTGCTGGACTAATCTTTAAGATAAGCATAAAACCTTATCTTAAGTGTTAGATAATATAGTATATGCATTGGATTATGAGTGGAATATAAGTAATCTAATATATATAAGTATAATAGCATTTCCAGTATGCTGATCATATCACAATACTAAGTATAAGTAGTAGTAAACATAGAGTGCGGAAGCTAAAGCATACATCTATAAATATTCATCACAGAAGCTAAGTAAAGTATTCATCTCAAAAAAGAAAAGAAAATATATATAAAATAATTACAACTGCTTACTTAATGAAAATATAGAAAATAGTCTAAATACTGAACTGAAAGAAAACTAGTGTAGAAAAGTAAATGCTGATGGAGAGTCCTCTAAGGCTCCACAAACTCCTCCTATATCTCCTGAACTGGATCCTAATTTGACTCAACAAACTGCTCTGGATCTGGCAAATCATCAGATCCCAAAAGTATCATGTGTTAGACAATGAGTATAACACTTCAAAATATATTCTAAATAATATAATTTTCTAATGTTTAACATTCAAGTGATTAAACAAAATTGTAGAAAAATATTAAAATAGCTGAAAGTAAAACAATATAAAACTATAACTAAAATAGCTGAAAATAAAACTGTGCAGAACTGAAAGTAAAGTAAAATAGAGCTGAAAATTTAGTTCTAAAAGTAGGGAAGCAGTAAGGGAACTAAAATGGAGTAAATAATCCATTTAAGCTGCATTCTATGCCACTAGAATTATAACTATATATCTGAATATGCCACAAAACTATATGCCACTAATATGCTGACTTGGTGTCACATGACACCCCATATATTCTAGGTGAGTGAACGCTCCGCCAACAGAGTTTTTAGGTGAGCCAAGCACTCCGCTAATGCTGACATGACTTATATATTTATGATATGCCAAGGATTTAATGATGATATGTCTTAAATCATTGAAATCTAGAAATCAATTTAATATCAAATACTGATTTCATTTATCACCATTATTTAGAATTCACTTAAATGAATTCTGACTCCTAATTCTAATCCACTAAATAATATCATTAAGATTACACAAAAATTGATCAAATGAAGAGGTTGTATATATAGTTGTTATGTTTCTAAGATATGTGAGTTTAACACTTAGTTTATTTAACTGCACTTATCGAAACGCATGACGATAAGGGGTAGAACCCGGTCACTGTTTATTCTCTCAAACTAAGTTATTAAATACCCTAATTAAAAGCATACTTATAGTATCCTAAGAAAGGTAACTTGAAACACTTAGTTTGTTTAACTGCACTTATCAAAATACTTGACAAAATAAGGGGCAGAACCAGGTAACTGTTTATTCTCTCAGACTAATTTGCTCAATCCCCCTAGTTATAACACTCTTAGACTTGGGATTTTTATCTTGAACTAAACCGTACGTATCTAATTACCTGAGATAAGATCGAGACTCTATAGTTCTATTCAGCGTAAATCAACCAACTCTTTTTTCTACTGAAATAATTCAATTCTATGGATATACACTATCACCTCCAACTAATAGTTCTACGGATTTTAACAATTCTATTTAATAATCAAGGAATATAAAATTAATGAATCTATTCTCCATTATGGTGAATCCTACACAAAGGTTCCAAGGATATGACATAAAAGTTACCCAATTTAGGATACTACCACAAGGAAATAACCTCGACCTAAATTATTAGGTTATCCCACCTCAAGGATCTATGATCAAATATCTAAGGCTGAGAAGGTGCATCTAAGCTCCTACCTCAAAATTTGACAATAAGTTCTTCCTACCTCAATAGCTCATCTATTGATAAAGCTTAGCAATTAATGAATTATTATCACTAGATTACAACCCTTAAGGTCTAGCACTAAAATGATTTAAAATACTAAATTTCAATCTTAAGATCTAAGCACTAAAATATATGATAATTCAAGCTAAAAGGATTATTTTAAACCTATAAGCCTTAATGTGGCACCCCACCCCTTAATCCACAAGATTAAGCTGAGGGGTGATGTGTCACTCTAGCTAACCCTTCACTTACTATTGGATTAGAATGAAATCCATGATCCACCTAATAAGGGAAGGAGTAAGCATATAATCAAAAATTTAATCATTTAATAAGAATTCATACAGAGTGTGGAAGCGATTTATAAAAGGAAACATCCAAGCATCACATTATAAATGTAATGAAATACAACTCAGAATATAAGCATATAATAATCCCAATACACAGTCACAGGTATCTGTATTATTACAACATTAAAGTTTAAACAAATAGAAGAGAAAGCATGCTCATCCTCATAGGTAAAAATAAACAGCTAAATATCCTCAGGTCCAAGCTACTGCTCCTCCTCCAAGTAAGGCTCCTCCTCGAGTAATGCAACCTCAGCCTGCTTTAAACCTGACATTGTTGATTTCACAATGTAGGGCCCCAGCCAAAAAAAGAAAAATCTTGTGTTAGACAATTGTCTAAGTACATTTTAAGCTGATAAGTTTTTATGTGTTTTGTAATATCACCATTTTACCATTTCTAAGCCATAATCATACAAATATAGGAGCAACTAGCAATGCCAAAAAGGAAGGAAAAACTATAAATAATCATTTATAACTTAAGCAAAAGAGAGGCTAGGACATGCCTCAAAAGCAAGCTAATCTAGCCTAAATAAGGAAAGGCATATATATGCTGGTGATCAAGAAAGGAAAGGCATATAAATATCTAAACAAGTACTGGAAGAAAATACTACATCCTAAATATGCTGGTGATCAAGAAATATATGCAAATTAAAATAACATAACTCAGTAGTGATACAAATAGTATCAGCAAAATTCTAACATCCTAAAATATGTATATAAGCAGAACAAAGAAAAAACTGACGGAATAGAAGTGCTGAAAAGTAAACAAACATCACGATTGTATATATATGAACATCCGCGTATCAATTTCCATACAGAAAAGAGCTAATCTAGCCTAACGAATATCGAAGGATCTTAGCACCAGTACGGCTAAGGCACCAACGGTGTACCCCTAGTGTCATACGAGACTAGGCAATCAATACACAACGAAACAACAGAAGATATAAATAAGGTCTTCCCCTAATGTCAACAAAATCTTATATGATATGCTCAAGGAGTTAAGGTATAAATATATAAAGAATGCGTAGCATAAAATATCAAAAGTAAGCCAGGGACTACTAAATATGGTGATATCATTTTTTTTTTACTTAACCCATTCTAACTATTCCAAGTTACCCAAGTTCAGGATCACCATTTTCCTATTATCAAGTGTAACTTAGAAACTCATCCTTATAAGTTAAAAAGGATTATAACTGATCAGGTTCTAATCTAGTTCAATCAGATAGACGACTATGAGTTAAATTAATAAATCATACGTCCTAAATTTGGTGAATTTAAATGTTCTATCTAAGATATGATCAAGAACTTCTAAACTATAGATTATGAATTAAATAGCACAAGAATTGGGCTTAATCACATAATCCCAAAGGATAAGACCTAAGTTTTAGGTTTTATTCTAATGGTGATCTAATAATTAAGGTAAATCCTATTAAGTAATCAAGCTTAATAGGATGAATCTCCTATCTTAAAACTAGAGTTAAAAGACAAAATAATCAAAACAAATTATAAAATAAAAAACAAGTCTAGAAACTATTAAAACCAAGGTTCCACCCATTGGGTAACCCATTTACCCAATGAACGAACTCTAACCTATGATCTAATTCTAGTCTCAGGAAGGGTTCTTAAGGCGTAGTGTTAAAGACTTAGGGAAATTCTGGGATCTGACCTAATAGTTGATTTCACTCACTTAAATATCACTAATACAATTATAACATTGGTTTTAGAGTTTTGAAATGTTAATTAAATGTTAAGAGTACTTAGTCCAAACTTAGGGCAAAATGACTATTTTGCCCTTACCTTAAAGGTTTAAAAGTCAACTTTTGAGTTAAGAGTCCAAACTGAATTTTCTTAATTCCAAATGATTCCTTACTGTCTAACTTGAAGATAGACAGTAAGTACATCTAATTTGGACTTCAAATAGTCAAGTTATGACCAAAATGAGGCCAAGAGTATTTTAGTCATTTTCTAAATTTTTAGGGTTCAGATCCTAAATATTATTTTAGTTTATTTATGACATTAAAATTTTAAACTAGTTAGCATCTTGAATTTTTGAATTTTGAGTTAATTTGACCAAGTTATGGTCATTTGAATTCTAGGGGCATTTTGGTCAATTTTCCCTAAAGTCAACTAGGAATTCTAGGGTTGACTTTTTGTCCTGATATCCAAATGGGAAAACTAATACTATCACAGTGATGGGGCCAATCTCCTGAGTATTTTAAGACCCATATTAACTATATTTAGTTAACTAGCTCAAAAGTTATGGGGTCCTAAAGAGGTCCTAAAATGCTACATCATTATGCGTACCCTAAAATTAATTTTTACATTATATCATTTGATCCCTTTTATTTTTCTGAGTATTTTGAGACCTATATTGGCTATATTTGGATCATCCTACAAAAAGTTATTAAACTTTTAAGTTTTACTATTCAAAAATATAATTTGTATTATTTTACTATTTATTTATTCAAATTGTATTAATTTACTATTTATTTCTAAAGTTATATATATATAATTTCTATAATTATTAATCTATTAATTAATCTGTAATTAACTAAGATCTAATTATTAATTAAGTATTACTTAATCCATTATTTAATTAATCTAATTATATATATTATTATTTTACTATTGAAAAGTAATTAGGTTAATTATAGGCTAATTAATCTTATTTATCTGCTAATATTTAATTAGGAATAATTAATTGTAGATTTGCTGTTTAATATTAATTAATTATTCTAATTATTAATAATAATTAATTATTATTAAAATAAGCCTAATTATCCTCTAATTATTTATTACATTTAATTAATTATAAGATTACTGTTGAAAAGTCATTAACTCTAATCATAATTAATTAACTACTAATTGTAATTAATTACTGATTAACAGTAATTCATTAGCTTAATTACTGTCTGAGTTGACAGTGGGCCCACTTGTGACACATGGCAGCGCCTGATTAGGCGCTGCTCTGCGTGTGGGCCCCACGGTACACGTGGCATGCCCAGTGGCTACCAAGTGGCACTGTGGGTCCCACGAGGAAAGCCAAAGAGTCTCAAGAAACCTGGTAGAGGGCCCACTGACACGTGGCGTGTCAAGAGACTGCCGCGTGGCGCAGTGGGCCCCATAGTGGAATTCGAAGAGTCACAGGGCTCTGCAGAAGCCGAGGGGGCACGGGTTCTGGCGACGGGCCCCACGGGACACGTGGCATGCCCGGAGGCTGCCACGTGGCGTAGTGGGCCCCACAGCCGAAGCCAAGGGGGCGCTGGTTCTGGCGGCGGGCCCCACATGACACGTGGCATGCCTGGAGGCTGCCACGTGGCGCTGCGGGCCCCACCTGGGCTTACGCGGTCCCAGCCGCAGGCGGGTCGGGCTCGGGTCGACCCGGCCCGACCCGGACTCCTCCTCCTACGCGGAGGCATCCCGAGGTCACCGGCTAGGGCACGGCTTTTGCCGGCCTTCCCGGCGCCGGACCGCCTCGGCCCGCACGGCCGACGGTAGCCCTCGTCGGGGCCTACACGTCGGTGGGCAGACCATTGCCGGAGGTGGCTGGGGTCGCCGGCAAATTCGAACCCTATTTTAGGTTTCCGGTGGAAGGGATTTAACGGTTTGTACTGTATGAGTGGGCTCAAATTGCCTCGATCGGCTTCGATCAGACCTGATCGAAGCCGAACAATTCCTACATCTACACATACAATAGGGTTTCGAAGGGATGCGATAAGGAATGAGCGACGAAATGAGGAGGTTGAGGGGTACCTTATCGTGCGGCTCCGAGCTGCAGAGGGTCCGGTCCGAGCCTAGGGTTCGAGAACTCTCCTCTGGGTTTCGGATGCGTGCAGGCCGGCATTGCCGAGGCTGGGGGAGTGTTAAGGGCGAGGAGGCGGACCGGCCGAGGCCGGGGGAGGCGGCGATTGGCCTCGGCGGCGGCAGCGCGCCGCGCGGAGGCCTGCGTGCGGGCCGGTGGCCGTTCGATCGTCCCGATCGAACGGCATAGATCGCGCGCTCGAGGAGACAGAGGGCTGGACGGCGTCGCTCGAAACTGACGACGCGCATTTTAGGCAGACGGCGTCGTCAGTTTAATAAATTAAATATGATATAATTAATATTAAATTAATTAATTTCTTATTTAATTTAAATAATTAAATTGCTTCCAGGAAAATTCCAAATGTTAACCCCTAGTTATTTGAGGGGTAAGGAACGCGACGGTGAGGTCAGAATTTCGATCCGACGAGTATTTTAACTTCCCAAATCTCGAGGCATTAAATATTATTAAAATATTTGTCGAAATTTCAACGACTTCCGTTTGACCCGAAAACATTACCCCTAGCTAATTTGGGGGCAGTGAGTGCAATGGCGAAGTCCGTTTTTTGATCAGAGGTCAATTTAGATAGGTCAAATTTTAGGGTTTCTGAATTTTCCAAAAATCAGGATTCGATCCGTTTGACTCCTGATTTGGACTAGGCCTTAGAGGTTGACTCCAATTGACCTAATTTGCACTTATGATTACATTTAAGACTAAGATTAGTCCTAATTGACTAATATAATAACCTGGGTTGTTACACTTAATATATTGAGTTTGATTAAACAAATCAAATGGATAAAACCCATCAAATCTCAACCTATACTACAATTATGGGGTATAATCACATACTTTATTAGGAATTAATCATCTACAAATTATCATCATTTTATAATTTAGTTTATGCTAATAGTCTTTCTTAAGAGAAAATTAAAGATCTAAAGATTAGACTCAGATGATCAATCATATGAGTTTATTATAAATCTAAGTACTTCTAATTTGATAGTTTAAGATCAAATGAAAAATCAATAAGTATTATTGGAGTTTATGTAAGTTCTTAGTGTACAAATCAAGTATCTTAATTAAGTTTATTAAAAATTGGGTCTTAGTCTAACCAAGCGAGGTTCTAACTCCCAACTTAACCAAACTAGGACTGTTTACTTGGCTATTGGTCAATAATAAAATCAGTGAATTTATTGTGCATTATTGATGTCCAAAATGATATTAGGTTAATTATTGTTTAACTTAAGCATTTCTTAAGATTCTTATGGTTTAAGATTTAATTAATGTCAAATTATGGATTATATGTCCAAAATAAGGTTAAGATTTTCTAACAGGCATACTACTATTATTAAAATGTATAAACATTACATTAATCAAAACATAAAGTAATTAAAGATAATCAAACCCTAAATAAATCTAAAATAGATTAGCACAATAATTAAAAATCAGTTATCTAAATTACATGAAATTTGGCCATTAAGTTCTAATTAATTATACAAGCAATTAAAAACTATAACATTACACTATTTGGCACAAAACATTCAAGTGAAGCTTTAGGAGATTTAGAATATGCCATTTAGGATATTATATTCACACGATGCTTAATTCCATCATAACCAGTTTTCGTTTTGGTATATTTTTGCATTATTAGGGTTCTGGGGTCATAAAAGTGCGAGAATGAGAGGGGATGAGCCCGTTGCATGAACCTAGGGGAAAAATGGAAAATGATATTTTCTATTTTTTTTTAATTTATACAATAAAAAAAAATCAGGTTTGATAAACGTATTCTAAAAAATCTCAAAAATTCACCCCTAGCTAATTTGGGGGGTGAGGAGCTCAACGATAAAGTTGAATTTTAATTTGGAGATAAATTTAATTATCATAATTTTTTGGGTATTTAAATATATTAAAATATTCATAAAAATATGATGACTTCCAAATACTTCCAAAAAATCACCCATAGCTAATTTGAGGTTCACGAGCGCAATGGCAAAGTTAGATTTCAACTTTGAAGATTATTTAATTATTCTATTTTTCGAGGTACTTAAATATATTAAAATATTCAAGAAAAATCTGACGACTTCCAAATACTTCTAAGTCATCACCCCTAGCTAATTTGGGGGTCACGAGCATAATGACGAAGTCGGGTTTTGATTTCGAGACCAAATTAAAAATCTCAGTTTTCTAATTAATTAAATATTATTAAATTATTTCAAATATTGGATTGAGCTCCGAATCGCTTCAAATCTTTGGGGATTGGTTCTACTGACTAAGTGAACATAAATGAATGATAATTAGGATGCAATTAAGCTAAGTAATAATCTAAGATTGTTACAGGACCTAATTAAGATTAGAATCTAATGGCAACTTGATTAAGACTTATATGAGTCTAGATTTAGCAAGATAACAACTTAAGATTGTTACACAACTAAACCTCCATTTGTTACCATTTGTTTAAGAAATTAACTATTAAAAGAAGGCAACTATTGAAAGAGCTTGCACCAAAATCTGAGCTAGCAAATGTATGTTGTAAGTTAATGACATGCTCACAATGAACCTATCATAATCCAAAGCAAGTGAACCATTAATGAACCTAAGAATAGTTTCGTCACTCTTAAACCACTTGGAATGTATTATATAATGTTAGATCCATTATATGTCAAATACTTTAACAAAATCCCCTAAGAATTTTTATTAATATTGATTTTCCTCAAGAATTTAAAAAAGACACGCTTTAGCATTTTCATCTGCAAACACGTGCTTAATCTTATATTATAGTATTAATTAAGGGAAGCTGTTACAACACTTCTAATAATATCCATTTAATACTATTCTGATGTTAAATTAATTTTAATTAAAATTTATTTATTAAAATTATAATTATAAATCATTACAAATATTTAATTACCTATAAAAAAAGATATAGGATATTTTGATGAGTATTAAATTATTTTCCTAATTAATTTAACTAAAATGATACGTGCACTGACCTCTCACAGGCAAAGTCACTATCAAATGCCAATTACGTGTTTGAGGCAACCTTTGCGGAACACGACAAAATTATATAAAAAAGAAAAAAAAAAATATTATATTTACAGATGAGTATTACTACACTTACAGATGATAATATACATTAAAATATATAAATATATATCAATTTAATATATAAATAGATGATAGGATAGTATAATTTTTTTTTAATTTTTATATGTATAGGCTTATAAGAAATTATATTTAATTAATAATATATATATTTTGATATGTATGAATGTGTGTCAATATTATATAAATATATATATATATATATATCTATATTTATATATATATATATATATATATATTTTTTTTTTTTTTTTTATTTTACCGTAAAAAAAAGGACGGTAGCCTAAACCCGATACGTCTAATCGTGAATATATTATATTACTAAAATATTATTTATCTTTTTCAAAAGATAAGCAAATTGTTATTCCTTTGTTTAATTCTTTTACGATCTGACTCTTTAGCCGATCCTCATTAATGCTATTTTATGAGCATTCTGTGGTCAACATAAGCACATATGTTAGATGGAGACAAGATCGACATCTGGCACTGTAAGAAAGCTACACATAACTCATAATATGCGGAATCAAAATTATGATAGGCAAATTGACATATATAAACAAAAAACAAATAAATGTGAGCAGGAGTGATGATTTTAACTTTTCTTTTTTCTTTTTTTTAATATTTGTCAGACTAAAAAAATCAAGTAAATGAGGTTGGAACTCATAGTTTAAAAGAAAGAAAGAAGGAGGTGTCCCCAGTTATGCAGCCGTCTTCCAGCCGGAGGTGATAGTGACAATACGGATATTGCACTCCATGCCAAGCCAAGGTTCTGCTGCAAGATTGATGAGAGAAAATATGTTGATCGTGTTCCTTGCAGATGTAGAGATAGATGTGCCAATGGAGAGCAAGTAGGCCTTTTGAATCCAACGATTAAGATTGCAAATTCGGATGCCAAGGACATGTTGCAGATGCAATTGTTTAGGATGTTCGTCAAAAGAAGAGCCTCAAGCACATTACATAGAAACGGGCATTTGAAAACAAGTGCTTGTGAGATTTAGCATTCGTGTTGCTGATTTGGAAGATGAAATATTCGCATGATGGTTTGGATCACACAAGGAGGTGCCGACAGTTTTCCGGTGGGTTCTGGCTCAAGGCATTGCGGGGCTGGACAGATGTAGCGCCCCGTCCCATCGCTGCGTGCAACTGAAGTATGTTTAAGGTTTTACAAACAGATGGCGGCGGAACGGTGCGCTACTCGGGAAGGAATTCCTCATCTCCCCGAATAGCTGAAACTAGCACTGAAGGATTGCTGATTCAACCTTAAAAAAAGTTGAGAGCTAATACTTAAGATAAGAATAATATTCTTATCCTAAGTATTAGGTATATACATACATTGGATCATGAATAGAATATGATAAATCCAATATATATATAAGTATAACAGTATTTTCAATATGCTGATCACATCACAATACTAAGTATAAGTAGTAGTAAATACAGAGTGCAAAAGCTAAAGCATACATCCAGAAATATTCATCATAGAAGCTAAGTAAAGCATTCATCACTGAAAAGAAAAGAAAATACATCTAGAATTATTACAGTTATTTACTTAATGAAAATACAAAAAATAGTCTAAGTACTGAACCGAAAGTAAACTAGTGTTGAAAAGTAAATGCTAATGGAGAGTCCTCTAAGGCTTCACAAGCTACTTATGAATCTCCTGAACTGGCTCCAAATTTGGCTTTACAAACTGCTCTAGATCTGGTAAATTACCGAATCCCAAAAGTACCACGTGTTAGACAATAAGTCTAACACATTGAAAGCTACTCTAAAAATTATAATCATATACTATTTAACATTTAAATAGTTTAAGCAAAACTATAGAAAAGACAATAAATAGCTGAAAGCTCAAAATAGTGTAAATCTAAAAGTAAAGTAAACTGAATATTGATTGTAGAGAAAATAGTGAATAAATTTGAAACTGTAACTAACTGCTAAAATAAAGGTGAAACAATAAACAATCTGAATCTGAGTATATAATATTGTAAAATTGTGTTGTATGCCACTTAATTCATAATCATGCATCTGAATATACCACAAAACTTAATACCACTGATATGCTGACTTGGTGTCTCATGGACAACCCACAGATTCCTAGGTGAGCAAATGTTCTACTAACAGAGTCCTTCGGTGAGCCAAGCGCTCCGCTAATGCTGACATGACTTGTGCATTTATGATATGCCAAGGATTTAATGATGGTATGCTTTAAATCATCAAAATCTAGAAATTAATTCAATATAAAATGCTGATTCCATTTATCTCCATTGTGCAGAACTCACATAAGTGAATTCTGACTCCTAATTCTAATTTACTAGATTATCTTAGTTAAGATTATTTAGAATCATCAAATAAAGGGATTGAATACACATAGTTGGTATGTTTCCAAGAAAGGTAAATTTAAAACTTAGTTTGTTTAACTGCACTTATCGAAGCGTACAACAATAAGGGGCAGAACTCAGTCACAGTTTATTCTCTCAAACTAAGATGTTAAATAATTTAATTACAACCATACTTAATGCTCTAAGAAGGATGACTTGAGATATTTAGTTTGTTTAACTGCACTTATCGAAGCGCACGATGATAAGGGGCAGAAGATAGTCACAATTTATTCTCTTAAACTAAGCATTCAAGTTACTTAATTAGGATACACTTAGGCTTAGAAAATTTACTCTAAGCTGGATTGTACTTATCCAATCACATAGAATAAAACTGAGACTCTGCAATCCTACTTAGAGTGAGTCATCCAATCCTAAGTTTTTACTGAAATGATTCAGCACTATAGATATACACTATCATATTCTACTAATAATTTATTGATTTCAACAAATCTATTTAATAAATACGGATTATCAAACTAATGAATCTTTACTCCATTGGAATGGATCCTATAGTGTAATAATCCTAATATTGTTACTCATCAATTAGTGACCTAATTGACTCTAATCTTTTTCCATTAGTATTATAATAGTATTAGGATCTTCCATTCTAATTTTTGTACGAATTGTAGATCGTTTGTCAATTTCCAACATTTATTAGTTTTCTATTAATTTTGAGAATGTCTAATTTATTTAGACCTCAGAATCGAAAGCAGTGTCCGCCATTGGACTCAGCAACTCCAAATTAGCTAGGAGTGATATTGTGGGAATTTTTAGAATTTATTGAATTTCCCAGATGTTTTATTTTTATTTCGTGCGCTAATAAAATTATGTCAAAATCAGGATCTCAATTCAAGTCAAATAAAAATTTAATAAAAATATCATCTTATAATGCTTATTGAGGGGATTTTACTATGAAAGTTTGAGCACGTTTAGGATCCCAGATTTTTCTAAATAAATTTGTGAAGTTTAAACTTCAAAGGCTAAATAATAAGAAAAATATAAATTTAATTTGGAAATTTTTATATATTTAAGTTATGCATCAATTAAGGATGTTAAGTTTTAAGTTTCGCTAATTTTAAAACTCCCAATCTATCATAATTAATTTTCAAAGTTTTTCTCTTAAAAATTTATATAAACTAAAATATTCATCGAAATTAAATAATTTTTAGGCGCATGCAGTCGTCTCATTGAGACGCTCGTTTTGGTACCTATTTTGTAATTTTTAGAGTTCATTTGGTCATTCAATCAAACCTTAGAATTTCCGGCGATTATTAGCCACTGGATCTTGATCGAATGGCTCTCATCATTTTGTTTGAGCTTATTTAACTCTTTGATTCTAACCTAAGTTTCCTGAAACTTGAATCTTCTCTCAACCAAAATTATTTCTCTCCTTCCTTCCAGCTGAATCCTCTCTTCTCTCCCATGCTAGGCTTCACTCACCCAAGCTGAGAGGCTTCCACCTTCTCCCTCTCAGCAGGAGGCCGAGAGGCACCTGCTCCTTCCTCGTATTGAAGCACGACCGTCGATCCCTCACCATCATCCCACTCACACGCATGACGAACTTCTTTTGAGAATGTGTCGAATCATAGGTAAATACCTTTCATGCCTTTGTAGGTTCATTTACTTCCCTTTTTTTTTATTATTGGGCTGTTCTTCAATGCTGCCGATAATCTGTTGCCATTTGCCTTGAAAGATGAAAGTTCATTACTAAGTGATGGGGGTTGTAGAATTAATTAAACAGTGTCTTCATATTCGAAATACTGTCGATTATCGTAATGCTTACCTAACAGACTCAAACAACAAAATGCCAAGTAAACTGTGTTATGCAGAAGAGTGTTTCCTAATTGAAACTCTTGCACTGCTATCAATCTATTAATTATGGCTTTCTTTTATTTCTTGTTGGAACTCTTACTTTGCTGATAAGTGCTTAATGTGTAAATAAACTTAGTGGTAATATAAATCTAATAAGGGAGACCTTTGTATTATACTTTGAATCTATGAATGTGCTGCATTTTTTTTTGAATATTTGAGAGCTCATTTATCTTAATTATTGATTCACAATCACATAAATTTGAATAAATGGATTAGATCTTTATTTAAATATCAGTTTTCAGTACTAGCATAGGCTCAAACGAATTTTAATGCAATTAGTTTTCATAAAATATATTTAATTCTTAGCATTAAATATTGGCATTAAAATATAATTTATTCATCTACACTTATCTTGTTCTCCTCTGTTTGCCCAATCTCAATTGTGTTGCAATAAAGATTTACTTTAAGTTATAAATTCATTTATCAATTCTATTTATATAATGATTTTTTTAATAAATTTTTAAGCTTGCAATTAATCTATATCACTATAATTCTTAAAAGAAAAAAGGCATACATTAGTGAAATGATAATCGAAATGTATTATTGAATATTAAAATGTTTGATCAATATTCCGAGTAAAATATCATAATTAATTCAAATTTACTTTTGATCTAATTTAGATTTCGCTTACTAATTATATATCAAATCTGTCAATGATTTCAATGCTATTAATATATATTGTTTTGTTTTCAATTTGTTTTGGAACTAGATTATGTTATTGATCACCTATTGTATCAATTTTTTTCATTCATTCATTCAGCTTTTAAGGTTTACTAAAGCTTAATAATTTAAAATAATTAAATCTACAAAGCCTTGTTTTTGGATCAAACAAAGTCCAAATTGGACACTCTAATAGTCTATTCCACTCACAAATATACAGAACTATAATTTGAGATCAAGTTTAATATTTGAAACTTAATTTTTTTAATCACTTTTTAACCCTAATTAGGAGTCTCAAAAATTCTAAAGTCCCAACGTTATCTGATTTTGACATATTTAGTGTCATTCTTCTCCTTATACAATAAGGATTTCATATGATGAATTTTTTTTCATTTGGACAATAATCGATGATTATAGGCTTTTTCTCCTTAATTAGTATTACTTAAATAATTTCATAGTTTCTTAATTTCAAGCTATAGGTGTTTAAAACCCTGGATTAGCAAAACTTGCTTCACCATTTTTCCCCCATATCAATTTTCTATGACATGATTATTTTGAGCTTAGTTCTCATATTTAATTGAATGAATCTTTAGCAAATTTGCTTAATTCATCTTTCAACCTTAGGATAAGACCTATAGAATTATTTACACCTTAAATTGTAGGTGATCCTTTAGAACTAGATGTTATATCCATTAAATGTGTTTAACCTTAATGCTTATTTAGTGTAGGTTATGATCTTCTTTATCATAATCCTAAGTATTTATGATAGAGCTTAGTTCACTCCACCCTAGTTCTTAAGTCCTTTAAGGACTTGTGTTAAAAGTCCTAAATTCATTAGGATAGTTTAGGAATCCTATTCATTTCCTTAACCTTCAACTTATAAAAAACATAGAGTTTTAGTTTCAAATCCTTCTTTCCTTTTTCCCTTAAACTTTTCCTATTTCTTTAACCTAGCTAGATTAATTATCAATTTGATTAGATCTTTCTAATTTAACTTAGTTAGATGAGTTTAGTGGGTAGAACCTTAACTATTAGCTTCCTCGTTATAATGTTTACTTAACCCTACCTTTTCTTAACTAATTTTCTAAGCCTTGATTTAGTTAACCTATTTCAATCTTATGGTTTAGAATAAGAATAGAACTAGATTTTAATTATATTATTATACTTATAAATTATTTTATCATCTCATAGAATGAAATGAAGCTACTATTTTCAAAACCCAATTACTACTATTACTTACAATTAATTTGAGATTAATATCTCAAAGTTAATTGGGAGCTCGATTAGCTCCAATCATTAAGTAAATCATTAAATTTAGATAACTTTGGATATCACTTAGTTGCAATTATTGAATTTTTAATGAATGCTTGCTTATCTTTGAGCCTTATCCATTTGAATCATTCATATAAGACATTGTGCATGAATAAAACTTTCATATTTAAAACTATAAGAGTTGTTAATGGATATAGCTAAGGGCAGGCTAAATTGGAGAAATAAGGAAACCTCATATTCTCAGAGGGTCAATATGAGTGTATGTTATATTTGAAACCCCGCTTTCCTTTATTGGTTAGGCAGACATTCTTAACTCCTCGCTCCATTCTGTAAGTCCCTGCAGAATGAATAATTTTTATAAAAATAACTTCAATTAAATAATATATGAGATCCTCTATATTCTTATTGATTGTGAAGACTCATCATAGCTTTTTATCTATGTTTCCTACTATAGTCTAAGGCTATGTATATCTTAGATCAAGAGTCTAAGATCTTCCTTCAATTACTATGCTTTGTACTTTCAATGTTAGTAATGTACTTTACTTATTTACAGTTCATTTTTATTGCAATGAATATTATTATAATTTCATTTAAATGCTTCACTGTTTACTTTTCTTACTTAGCATAATTCTATTGAACATATACATATTTTATTTTATTTACTTTTATATACACATTTTAGTATTTTTCTAGCCTATCTAAAATGCTTTTACCCTTATTTTACTTACAGGCTAGATTGTCAAATTATGTGAGTATTCTTATTCACTTTACTTTTTTCTTACTTTTCCTTACTTCTTTTCCACATTTGTAAGCTTTCATTTTTGCACCCTTGCTTACGCTTATATTATAACTAGTTGTGATATCCAAATGAACAATAAAATATTTTGCCTAATCTTAAATTGTACTTAGATTATTTAGTCTAACCATATTTTCTCTTTATTGGCTTTGACCCATAATATTTAAATGCCAAAATGTGATAGATTGGGTGCACTTGGAGGCTAGTGTAGCTAGACCAAGCATTTAAAGAAATATAATTGCTTCTGCTTAATTATTAAAATTCTTGCTTTATATTAAAAATGAGAGAAAGATTTTCATTTATTTACTTTCTAAGGTTTATTTATGGCTTGTAATAATTAAAGTCTTTTGCTTTGTATTTAGTATTCTTGTGTTGTAATTTAAACTCCTTACTTAAATGATTAGTTTGGGATGAATGGATATATATATATATATATATATATATATATATATATATATATGTATATATATATATATATATATATATATGAATGAATACTTAAATAAAAATGTAGTTGCATACCTATTTGGAACTTAGTTGCATATCTATTAGAACTTAGCTATTAATTTCTTATTCTTAAATGTTGTAAATGATGTAGGATGTGTATACCCTAGGGTAGAAAATTATTTCATATGTTTTTCTCACTTCAAATTATTAGAATTGGAAATAAGCAATCCCATGTAACAGATTAATTTTATTTTAGTTTTAGGTTATTAGTCCTTTTAATTAATCTTCCAATTGAATGGAATACTTGCATGTTGATGTTATAGGTGTTCTTTTGATCAAATATAGTATATATCATGCCAAAAGTTTTAATAATTATTTGGAAAGATCATAAGAATTAATTGATTTATACATACAACTCGTATTGTACATTCTTATTGTATATGCATATTATTATCATCTCCATATTAGAATATGAAATTTTTTTATGCACATACATTCTCAATTCATAATCATCATATGTACATCATGTATAGTTTCACAAAATTTTTCCCATTTTAACTTAAGACTCTCTTCTGAATCCTTGGCCAAATACAGCACCTAATGATTTGGATTAGTTTTCTTCTAATCTAGTATTAGATGTTGTGGTGATGTATCAATATTGAGATTAATTATTACTCAATATTGGGGTTGTCACATATAGAAGGTTCCAAGGATGTGACATAAGGGTCACTCAATTTTAGGTTACTACCACATGGGAGAATCTCATTGCTAAGTTCTTTTAGGTTATCCTACTACAAGGATCTAAGATTAGAATCTAAGGGTATGTGGGATTCATCTAATACCTCAAGATTAAATAATAAACTCTTTCTACCTCAATAGATCATTTATTAATAAGGCTTAGCAACTCTTGGATTATTAACACAAAAGCAAGATCATGAAGATATTGCACTTTTATCATAAAGGATAATCTAAGTTCTATGATTTACACTAATTCCACAGCTCTTGCTTCTTTATCTTTGGTTTGATCAGATCAGATGGGTAAGCCCATATCTTCACCACATATACTACAATCATGGGTTTCAATCATGTATATTATTAAGAATTAATTATTTTTGCAAATTAATTTAGGATTATAACTTATCTCATGCTAAGGATCTTATACAAGAGAAAATCATAGAGTTCAAGGTAAATATTCAAATCTTCAATCACATAACTTTATTATAGACCTTAGCACTTCTAATTTAATGGTTTAAGATCAATGTCAAACCAATAAGTATTATTAGAATTATACAAGTTGGTTTATCTTTTAATTATGATAACTTAATTAAGGTGATTAAGAATCAAGACAAGTAATGTTTTAACTCCTAATTTAACCAAATCAAGATCAATTATTTGGTTTATGGGTCAATAAAAAATTAGTGAATTATTGGTGCATTATTGGTGTCCACTTTAAGTTCAAGATCAATTATTAATTAAGTTAATCATTTTTTAGGATTCTTAAGGTTTGAAGTTCATTAGTATCCATTCAAACATTTAAGGTATTAATTTCATGATTTAAATTCTCTAACATACAAATTACTATTATTGGAACATATAAACATCACATTAATTAAAATAATAAGTAATTAATACTAATCACATCTTAAATTAAACCAAAAGGGATTAGTACTTGATTACAAATTTAAAATACCTAAATTTTATGCAACTTGCTTATTAAGTTCTATTTATTCATACAAGCAATCAAGGATTATAACGTTTCCATTTGGCACAAAATATTCAAGCAAATTTTTGTTAGATTTAGAACATGCCATATAGGAATAAAAGATAGATTTCATATTAGAAATCACTTATATATTCACATAATGCTTAATTTTACTAAATTTTATTTTAGTTTTGGTACATTTGGGCCCCATTATGGTTCTAAAGTTATTAAAATGCAAAAATTCTCAAATATGGGCAATTTCGAATAGTTTTAGGCCCTACAGCACATTGCGACGTGCAGCGGCGCGCTATAGGGCCTCCTGGATGAAAGCCAGGCACTACGGTGCGCTGGCGCCAATTTTCTTGAGGCGCGGGCGCTATGGAGGATTTTAGCATTGGGGCACGCAGCAGTGCTTTCAAGCGTTGCGGCCCGCAACGACACTCGATTTCCTGAGAGCTGGGTGATACGATGAGCTGCAGCGTTTTCAGGCCCTGCAGCGGATTTTTGCGCTGAGGGGCACGGCAGCACTTTCAGGCGTTGTGGCACGCTGCGATGTCAGATTTCTCTAGAACTGGGTGCTACGATGTGTTGTAGCACCCCCTGGCCAAGAGCTAGATGCTATGGTGCACTCTGGTGCGTGACAACGTACTACAACATAGCTAACCATAGATGCAGGAATTACGGTGCACTATAGTGCCTTCTGGCAGAGAGTCAGGCACTACGGCGTGCTGCAGCGCTCGATGGTGATTTTGCCTGTGTGAAAGCTGAATTGAGTCCCCTTTGGCACCCAAATACTCTTGATTTAGGGCACCTCAAGTGTGGTGCCATATACTGATAGACAGTTTTTTCCAAGAACTTTCCATTGATACCAAAATCGACATAAAATGATTATCTTAACAATGAAAACAATGAAGCTAAGGGTCTATGTATATAGAAATAAGAGAATCAGGATTATTCATCTCCCTTAAATTTTACAATCTTAATGAGCTCTAATGAACTCCACATCTTAAACATAGATTCTTATCAGCATGAAACAAACATGCAAAGTAAATTTCATAGCTAATTTGATAAGATAATAAGTACCAAAGAGGTACAAGAAGAGATGCAAGGAAGAAGCACAAGAGGGTACCTTGGTTTGGAGAAGATCGAGTTCTATGTTTTTTAGGGCTTGAGTGGAGAAACTTCTTCTTCTTCTTCAGCTGCTAGCAAGAGGAGGAAGAGGCTGAGGGTTCTTCTTTAGCTTGGGAATGATCTTGAAATGGAAGGAACTTGGGGAGAGGAGAAGAGCTCAGCTGATGGCCAAATGGAGAGGTAAGAGGGCTGAGGGCTGCCTTTAAGGAAGAGAGGAATAGATTGCAGTCATGGGATATGGGAGAGGGGGCAAGTCCTCTCCCATCGCAGCATGGAGGAGAAGGGAGAGGGGCCTTAGCCCCTTGCATGCGCAAAAAATGGGGGGAGGCACTGATAGGCGTAGGAGGAGAGAAGGAGAGAAAGAAAAAAAAAGGATTAAAGAAATAATTAATTATTTCTTTCTAATTTCATTTTGTACATTAAAATAATTCAAATTTGATAAATGTGCTCTGAAAAATCCCAAAAATTCACCCTATCTAATTTAGGGGTGAGGAACTCAATGACGAAGTCAGATTTTAATTTGGAGATCACTTTATTTATCTTAATTTTTGGGGTATTTTAAATACATTAAAATATTTGTGAAATTTTGACGACTTCCAAATTCTTCCAAAATATCACCCTTAGCTAATTTAGGGGTGACTAGTGCAAGGCGAAGTCGAATTTTGATTTCGATATCAAATTAAATATCTCAATTTTCTAATTAATTAAAAATTATTAAAATAATCCAAATATTGGATTGAGCTTTGAATCGTTCCAAATCTTTATGGATTGGTTCTAATAACTTAGTGAACTTAATAAAATGATATTTATGATACAATTAAGCTAAGATTAGACCAAGTAACAACATAAGGTTGTTACAATAGAACCTAAGAGCGCCCCAGCACTCTGTAGGAGAGGCTTGGACGCCCAAATATGTTGAGGTTCCAATAGTAGTAATGGCCTGAAAGAAAGTGTTCCTAGGGCAGTTTAAAAGCCTTTGAAACATTTTTAGGGGTTAATCCATGTATTGTTCGTGTGGAGCCCCAACCCTTCCATGGTCATATTAACACTAATTTAATATGATTACGATAGAGTGGTCACTGCGTGGCAAATCCTTAACTATAATCATATTAGGTTTTCTCCCTAGTCTGTCGATAGCAGCAAAATTTTCCACATATTTTTGTAATTTATTCATCAAACATGCATACTTAAATAACAGACTACGGAAGCAAAGTATACAACATCCATATCTATTAAACATAAGTAAAAGAAACATAGCTCAACTTAGAGTAAGAGTGCATAAGACTAAGTATATTCAGATTCTAAATTATTACAACATTTAAATAAAGTTTAATTAAAAAGAAAATATTTACCCTCATAAATAGAAATAAAAGTTATCTAAGCCTCAGCAATAGCAGGAAGGTCCTCCTCCTTTCTAAGCTTCTCACCTGAAGCTATCTTCACGAACAACTCTTAATCTGACATGTTGATTTTTACATGCCAGAGACCCACCCAGCTAAGAAAAAAAAATTTTACATTGGACAATTATCTAAGTACATTTTAGGCTGACTTAAGAAATTTATATTGTTAAGATATCATAATTAAATATAATAACAACAACAACTAAAGGAGTAATAAGCCACAAAGAAAATGGAAAGCTATAAATAAATATTTTATAACTTATCAAAAAGAAGTATGCAAGAAGTATACCTCAAACTAGAAGCTACAATAAGATTAGGCATATGTACATAAAGACTGTAAAGTAACTATAATTACTAAAAGAAAATCCTATCATGCATATGATCATTTGGATGTATGATAATTAAACAGAAAGTAAAATTGAGTTGTGATACATAATAGTAGACAAAGTCAAAATATTCTATCAAGGCTTGCATCTTAACATGAATATAAGTAATTGTAAATGAATGTACAAAAGCTGAAATAGAAGTAAAAATGTGCATAAACAAAAAATAAAATATACAAACTGTCATACCAAATATTAGCTAATCAAGCCATTATAACTGTACTGTAACAGTAAGTATTATGATAAGACATTTTGCTTCTTGAAACTAAAGCAGAAAAATTAAACTGTATTGAAGAGGCAAAAAATACATATATAGTTAATCTTAGTTATTTTACTTTACTTCTATAGATAAGTTCAGAGATAGTTGAGCAAAAAATACATATATAGTTAATCTTAGTTATTTTACTTTACTTATATAGATAAGTTCAGAGATAGTTGAGAAGTCAAGCACGTATGTAAGATTGAGATGAGTTCCCAAACTAGACACAACTCTCCCCAATGAGTACATGTAAAGTATCATTATTTCTCCTTACCACATGTCCATTGGTAGTAATGTGTATACACAATCATCCATCCTAATATGAACCCAATGCTAATGTTATCCTAAGTTTTTATAATTTTATTTAATGCTTCAAATTCATCTTATATGATATGTCCCAGGTAAAAGGCTCAAAAAATAAGGAATGCAAAGCAGCAAAGTCAATAGTAAGCAAACTCTACTAAAAACATGTGATGTCTATTATTATCTAATTTACCCGTTCTATCTATTCTGAGAGAATACAAGTTCAGGATCTCCAATATCCTACATCAAGTAAAATCTCAGATTCATAGCCTTAAGGTTAAACATTAGAACTTAACAAATTCTGATTCAAAATCAGATAATATCGCCAACTGAAGTTAAATAATTAATCAATCAACTTAATTGATGTATCTCACTAACCCATAACCAATCCTGATCATAACAATCAAGATTTAGGGAATTATAGTCAAACTTCAAAATTAGGGTTTAAGTTCTAAAGCCAAGGTGGTATCATTTAAGGTTCTAGAGTTTTCTCATAATTCTAACTCTAAGGGTTGAGAATGTTAAGAAATGAAATTTCATTAAGATTAAATTATTAATATTAAAAAGGCTAAAAGACTAAATCGAAAGATAAAATACTCAGACTTATAACTTCTAATCCTGAATTAAGATTCAATCTATTCAGTAATTCTATTACTCAATAGTATTGAATTCATTAAAAGCTAGAAAATGAAAATTTATAAATTACAACACTTATGAATTTTTAAGGATTTCACTTAGGAATCTACTTAAGATTTACTTAGGATAGCATCAGATCATATTATTTGAATTTAATTTGACTGATTTATTTCATTAAAACATTTGAAATATTTCTAATTATTAAACTATAGGCTACATAAAATCATTTAGGTTTAATAGATTACTATATATATATATATATATATATGTATTTGACTATTTAGATCACCCAGAAGAAAATGCATGGGTCGGGGGCCGACCTGACCCGTTAATGTGCTTCTTCTGCAATGGATTCCCTGATGCCAGATGATTAGGGCAAGCTTCAAATGTCAAATTCCAATCGCTCAGTCAACACCACTGCTTCATTTTGATCGCTACTCCATCCCATGACTGAGATACGTTGTTTGCACCGGGAAGCTCTAAGTGGGGAGGCCAGATATGTCGGGATGCTACTTGACCGAGACCTATTTCTAGGGTTTACTGTATGGAGTAAATTCTCACCACAGAGGCAATTAATTGCCTAGAGCTCAATCCTGACACCATCAGAATGGTGAGGTAGAGCGAAGCCCTCAGCTTGCCCACCATGGGAACTATTGGATCAATAGTTTCCTACCCAGGCTCCAGCACTGTACAATGTTGTAGCAAACATGAGCAGGCAAATGTTAATAAGCCATGCCCGAATGAGCCACCCCGTATCGATCATTTGAGATTGATATGAAATACCCTTACTAACAATTGGTCGATGGGCATCAATTCTCAGTGAGGGATCGAATTACCTTCACTGGGTGACTGCCCAGGTTAGATAATGTTTTGCACTGTCTAAACTATTGTTGGTCTGAGGTAATGCCCTAACCATGACTAAATGATTCCAAGGTTCAATCACAACATCATAGAGATAAGGGATAGAACCCTTTTGTAATTTGGTAAAGGTTAGAATGCTAATTTTATTGATGAATCAATGGTCATGTGCATGTAGTCCTTTTACTCATGATGATCAACTAAGCTTCTTAAATCCCAACTCTATGGATTTACAAGCTCTAAACTAACTCATACTTAACACTAAGATAATAAAACTCATTAATTAAAAAATTTTAAGTTAGTAAGGAGCCTAATTCTAAGCTTAATATTATTTATAATTATTTGATTAAAATATTACTAAATTATTATCCAAATTTTCATATATTATCAGAATGTTATTTCTACTATGAAAATTTATTAAGTAGTATTTTCTTCTTGCATTTGCAAAACAATACCTTTATCTAATAACAAAATTCTATGCAACTAATTTCCACTAACGGTACTAAGATTTATGCAAGTGCTGTACACACTACACATAGAGCTCAAAAATAGTATGATTTAATTCATTCATAACTCAATAAAAGTCTTAAGTACTTAAAGTACCTTGCACATGTGATTTGAACTTGCAACTTGTTCATGTTTAAAATGATGCAGCTCTCGAGTTATGATTTTATTGAAGGTGTCCTGAAGTTCACACCTCATTGTGTTCCACATTCACAACACCATAATTAGTTCATCAAGACAAATCTAAATAGTGAATAACTAATGAGTCATTTTTTAAAGAATAAGAGAGTCGTTAGTCAACATGAGTCTTACTAAAATCACTCATAAAAACTATTACAACATGCTATAGAGGGATCTATAAGGTAACATCAAATAACTTGGTAAGATCTATGAATATTATCTCCATGAGCAAATAATAGAAATATACTTTCTATAATTAGTCAAAGGATCATACCATTTAACTAAAATTAAATCAATAAGATTACTAATAGTTAACTCAAGATTGAATGAACAAGATTATGATTGATGCTAAGAACAAATTCCTTATCTAATTATTGTATCATCTTAACTTGAATTTAAACACTAAAATCTATTAGAATTAAAAATGGCCATAAAACTCAAATTTAACTTTAAAGATGCATTAGCTAAATGATGGAAATCTACTAAATAAAAATTCTTCTATCTTAATTAAAATTAGCTCAAGAATATTATTAAAACTAACTTAATCTTTAATTAAGTGTCTTTAAATACCTAGACAATGATGATAAAGGGTAGGCATTAGAAAGCTCTTCAATCGGAAGTGCATTGGGGGCTCAACAATCCATGCACTCGATCAAACGTGCACCAATAGCTTGGATCTACAAATTCTGGTAGACTAGTGAGTCTTAGAAAGGTGGAGCCGACACAGGAGGTCGACATGATCTTCGATTAAAGTAGTGGAGGATCGTCTTATCTAATCGAAGCTTGGCAGAGAGGCTATGTAGTGCTTCATCCCACCACTTACGCATTAGAAAATTTGTTTAATGATGAGATGAGTCATCACTGGAGCTCTGATTAGTGTTAATGCTATAAATGCCCACTAAGACAATTATGTTATCAACATTAACCATTATGAGATATCTAAGTAGCTAAATACTTAGATATATGCAATATGAGTCTAAGTGCCCCAAATTATTGTTTGGTAAATAGTAATGGTAATTTAGAGTACTAAATAGAACTAAGTAAACTTTCATTACTGAATGCAAAAGCAATAAAAAAATACATCCTTCATCACATTTATGTAGTAGGAAAGGAACAAGAAATGCATACATCTTAGAAAAAGTACTAAAAGTAAAGACATAAAAGTGCTAAAATAAATGTTACATACCAACATTTAATGAAAGAAAAGTTAATGAAATACTAAAGGAAACTCTTTTCCAAAGAAAATGTAAACTAAAGCTAATGAGCTATAGTAGAGCCATCCACTTGTTTCAAATCCTCACCCAGTGTGAACTCCAAGAACAACTCTAGATCTAACATGCTGGTTTGGTATGTCAAGGCCCCATCCAAGAAAAAAAAAATCCAAATTATACAAATTCTCTGTGTACATTTTAGGCTAAATATTTTATTACTAGCATTTTAAAATATCACAAATTCACCCAAGAAAGTATAGGTGCAAACATGCAACAGGTAAAGGCAAGAAAGCTATAAATAAAATATTTATAACTTAAATAATATGAAGTAAATAGAAACATACCTCAATCCAAATGCTATATAAAGGACTTTGCAATTTTAAGGAAATGTTCTAAGCAAATATGATCAAATTGAACATGTTGGGTGTACAAGTAATTAAATTAATACTGTAAGAGATGGGAAATAAAAATTCTAACATTCTAACATGCATACATATAAAGCGCTAAAAAATCTGCTAAAAATAGAAAATACTAAAACATGCAAGAAAAAAAAACTGAAAATATAAGAAAATAGGAACTAAAATACATAACTGACTGAAAATATAAGTTACTGAAAATATGTCTAAGATAACCTGCTATAGCAGTAACTGGCTAATCGTAACCACCGAATAAAAAGTCCCACATTTATTATATAGCCACTCAAAGAGCTAGATCTGAGCCAAACTACAGAATCATGCATGTATCATTTAGCGAAATTTGTGGCTAAGTCTGAGTCGATATTATACAACTAGAGCCAAGGAGGTAGATTAACGATAACATACATTACTAAGTTATTATCTGATTTAATGTTTTATTTACTAATGTTATATATGAATTTGCAAAATCATTATGGTGTATTCATCAATTGCACAATAGTATTCTAATATGTCATGAACAAGGCTGAACGGCTCAAAACAAGGCAAAGCAATGCATCAAATCAAGGATTTAGCAAAATTCTGTAACAACATTTGTGTTATCATTTGTTATCTAATTTATTTGTTCTAACAATTCAGAGAATATACAGGCTCAAAATCTCCAATATCATACTATTTAGTATAATCCCAAATTCACGGTCCTATAAGGTTAAACTTTTGTGCTCAACAAGTTCTAATTCAAAATCAAATAATATCACTTATAGAAGTTAAATGATTCAATCAATCATCCTAATTGATAATTTTCACTAACTTAAACCAATCTTGATATACCTTATAAAGATTCAAAAACTAAGAGATTGAACTCCAAAACATGGGGCTTAGATTCTTAGCTTAGGATTATAGACTTCTAGGGTCTAAGCTACTCAAAACTAGACTTAATTAAGGTATAAATTGAGGGAAGCCTTATTGAGTATAATCAAACCTAATAGGATCAATTGGTTATAAAAGTATTGAAGTCAAGGGTTAAGAAGCATAGTGGGAATCATACATCCATATTTTAATTTAGATTGTACTAAAATTTACTAAGAGGTGACTTAGGAATACTTCTATTTAGTCAAATTAATCCTCAATATTGTATTATAATGCTAATCTAAGATTTACAGAAAAGAAAATAACATCTTAGATCCACCAAACAAAGATATTAAGGTTAACTACCTTAATTAGGTTAGATCTAGGGCTTAATCCAAGGAATTATTTATGGTCTAAAAATAAATCTATACTGATTTAATTCATTATGGATGCCTTACTAAGAGTTTTAGAAAAAGGATGTGGATTATAAATCTACATCATAAGAACTTTAGGGATTTTAACCTTAATTAATAAGATATAAGTATGGTTTGAACTAAATGTGCTAATAATCATTCAAATTGACCCAAACAAAAGTTCTAAACATTTACTTACTGATTTAAGGGGTATGGAACAGATTAGGGGTTCTAACCTCATCTTTTAGACACTTGAACTTTTCCCATTAAAATATCATTATTTAAGTGTCCAAAAAAGTTGACTTTAGATTTAGGACTACAAATTGAGTTTTTTCAATTTCAAATAGTCCCTTACTATTTAAGGAGAAGATTAAGATATGAGCATAATATACACTAATTGTTAATTAAGCTCAGTAGAGGGTGATTAGCAAATTTAATTATAGCAATTTAAATTTTAAGTTATGATTAGGTTCCTTAATATCTAAGGAGTCATTAGACACCTTAAATATTAAAATTATATCACAAACTCCTAAAATTTATTAATCAAGTTTTAAGACAATAGTGAGTGATTAACAAAATTAAACACATAAAATTATATTTAATTGGGTAACCAGGTTCTCCTCTATTTAATGAAAAGATCAAGACCTTAATCATAGATTTTGGCTAAGTATTAAGCCTATTGGTGACTAATCCATTTCTAGGTTAATTAGGGAGTATTTAAGAAAACTAATGGCATAAATTAAAATATTATTATAGATTTAAATTCTTAATGATTTTTTGAATAAAATGGTAGATTATATCACTATTTTTAGATTTAAATTGAGCACTTTATTTCATTAATTTAAATAAAAATATTATCATTAATTTAATTATTAGTTTAGGATTTATTAACTAAATTAACAGAAGAAATTTAAATACAAAAAATCAAATTATTTAAATAACATGTTCCAAAAGGCGCATGTTAGGGTAGACCCGACCCATTACTATGCAACTTCTCTTCCACAAAATTCTTTGATGACAGGGAATTAGGGTTTATACTCAGACATGCTAACAGTGCAATATTGGTCCCTACACCATACCTTGAGAATGGTGCGTCAACTAGGCTCAGAAGCCCTATGTCAAGCCAATTGGATTAGTGGGTCCTTACTCCACTGAAAGGTCTAACCTAGGGTTTATTGTGGGGAGCTAATTCTCCCCATAAAGGTGATGCCATTGCTTCCACTTCATCTTGAAATTATCAGCATTCCAAGATGAAGAGAAGTCCATCTAGCTACACTAAATGGTCAACTGGATCATTGGGACCCTACTTGCGATCTTGCATTGTAGGGCACTATCGCGGGTCCGATGATTCAAGGCCATCTGGGCTAGCTAGAGAACCTTAGATCCTATCAATCGATTGCCTGAACCTTGCAATAGCATTTGCTGGAAATTAGGTGCTAAGCAGCAGTGCCAATTGTCAGTGAAGCAGTTGAATGGCTGGTCTGACTAACAACACCCTTTCGATAATAATCTTCACTGTCTGGCTTATTGTCAGGTCTGGCCATTTCCTAACCTATATGCAAGCATCCCAAGAATAACTCTAATCTATCATAGCAACAACATAGTCTAAAATGACATGAATTGAGCTAAATTAGCTTAATGGGATGGTGGGGTACTGGGACAGAATTGCTGAGTTGAAATTAGAAGAATTAGGTGCACTCCAGTTTTGACATAAGAAGTTATTTGAGCTCCTAGCATTTGATTGGGGATGATGAGCCTCACATTTATAGTCATTTTCTTGTCTAGAATTAATGTTTTGATGCTATTTCAACTATGGAGAGAACATATTACAGAAATAAGGGATTTGGTTAAAATGGAGTGCTACAGTGTGCCAAAAGCACATCGTAGTAGGCCTTACCCAAAAGCCAGGCACTACAATGTGCTCTGGAAAATATAAACATGAGACCTAAGCGCTACAACATGCTACAAACATGCCGAAGTGGATCATTTTCGAGAGCCAAGCGCTCTAGCACACCCTTGTGGATATAACCCCTGAGAGCTAAGCCATACAACGCGCTACAGAGCATTATAGCGCGCTTCAAGCACTCCGCAGCAAAATGTAAAGTGTTTGAAAGGCTAAAAGCCTGACGCTATAGAGCACCACAGTACCCACCTTATTTATGCTCTGGAACAGGCATCCTTATCACCATTGGAAAGGGAAATAGACTTAACTTTTCCCCTTTCCATAGTAGGAATTAATGGCAAAACAATTAAAAATCTTCATTACCATTGGAATAAAAGAATAAACCTTAAATGCAATTCAACTTTCAAGGAGGTGAAGAGGTGGCTGTGTAAATGCTGAGAGCGTGTTTGGTAGGTTTTAAGAGTAAGGATTCGAGACTTAAAAAAGGTTCCCAAATTTCAGTTGAAGTGCTCTTGAACTCGAGTGTTGTTGTAAAGATCCATTGGGGGAGAGTCCCCTACACAAGCACAAAGAAAGCTACAGCCAAAGGAATAGGAGAAGAGTAGAGAGCGAGAAGTTAAGAAGCTTTAAGGAGGAGAGATACATGTGAATGTGACAATTGTTCCCTAGTATTATACTCTTATTTTACACTTTTTGTTTCCTTGTAAGAGCCATGCATAGAGCCATGCATAGGCTTAGTATCTCTTGTTGCTTTCCATGTATTTTTAATTTGATGGTAGCCTAAGCCCTCCTTGGGGAGGTTTGGGCATGAGAATGTATGGACATACGAATGTAATATAATGAACTCTTCATCTGAATGAATGTTATTTAAAATCTTAAATGTTTGTATGTTATGTGAATAAAAGAATTGGAAATTTATGATTCCATATATAAATCTATGGATAAATATTTTCATTATAAAAACTTCATAGAGCTCATTAATCGCCTTGTCCTAAGGCTGTTCATTCTTGAGCTTTAACGCCGCAAATGTTCGTAACAACATTTGTCGTGCGAAAATAGCCCATGCACAACCTTGGACAATGCTTGATTATTCAAGGAATGAGAAATGTTAACACTCTCTGAGCTCCCTCCATAGCTCACTCTTGATTAAAGCAAGGTGATTATTGCATGTTAAGCATGAGCCATGGAAAAAGCTCATTTAGCTTCGTAGACCATTTCCTTAGCTAAATCAAGAGTTGACACATATAAGCCGAGAGCCACAAATTGAGCTTTATAACTCACTCTAGGTTTAATCTAGGTTCTTGAAGCGCTAAGTGATATGGGTGATGTGACATAAACCCATTAGCCTATTAGCTCATTTTCTTAGCTAAATCAAGAGGGGATACATGTGAGCCATTAGTTCATGTGACTTCATAACTAAAATATATATTTTATAACTTAGATATAAGAAATGAACTCATAAGATAATGATCACATGAATGTTCATGTGCCAAAATTAAACCTACTTGGGTTCATTTCAAAGTGCTTGATAAGACTTGGTAGTAGATTTATTAGAGAATACTAAGTCTCTTGAATATAAACTAAGAAATTAATCCAATTCAAATAATATGAAGAGGAGTGCTTACACGAACCCATATAAACTTGCATGTTAAATCTCAACTCTCCCTAATTTTTTCAAAAGTAGTTTCAAATTAAGAAATTATGAAATTATCATTACGAACCAAAATAACAAATAAATTTGACACTTATACATTAGTGAAGTTAAGTATACTCTAGCAAAATAGAACATTGTTCCCAGTGGACGATAAATCTAAGAAACTTACCATCCCTTATTACTTCAGACCATGTACACTTGTGTGCAAGTGTAGACTACCCATTTTTTATCTGTCAGGGGATTTGAATACCAATCCTCACCCACAAAAATGTCAGGGGAGAAACTGGAATCACTAATTGCCTACTAGAATTGCAAGAAGAGATAGTAGAGGCATTGGGAGCAATTAGGGTTTCAAAGTGAGCACAGGAGCTCATACAGCCATCTGATTGATCAATTGGAAAGGCGAAATGGTTAAGATGCAATGGATCGTACCAACCAAGCATGGAGTGCATCGTAGCGGCTAAATCACAAGCACCATACAACGGCTGGAGGCAGATGTAAAAACCCTAGTATTTTGACCCATTATTGGGTAGTCCAATTGGCTTAAGAACATCGCCATTAGACTCCTAATATCATATAGATCCATCCCCTGAATTTTGGTGCAATTTGAAGATCGTTCATTTTTTAAGAATATTTTAAGCTATTTAATTAGCCTGAAAATTAAGAAAATTAAATTAACATTCAATTAAAATATCAACTTCATTTTTGAGTTCATCACCCACAAATTAGGTATGAGTGAATTTCTTGGATTTTTGGAGTTTGTTTAATAGATTAATTTTAATTATTTATTTTGATATAATTTAAATTAAATAATTCTTTAAATTATTGAGGCTGACGGTGTCAACCCACCTTTGATCAAACAGGGGGCTCGATCAGCATTGCCTATCATTTAATCACTCAAGATTAAATGGCTGCAACATGTGAGATACAGTATTAGTGTACGTCTCTCACGCGCAGCATGATCATGCGCATAGAGCATGCAAAAACCGTGCTTTGGCGTGCCAGACGAGCCCTCATAGCCTCTTCTTAAGCCAATTAACTATGCCATTCTCTTCCTTTCCTTGTCTGCTAGCTGTGTGGAGCTTGGTGAAGGATTGAAGTGCTTGCTGTCAACAAAATCACAAACCCTAGTGGAGCTCATTTAAACTAAGGTACGCAATTTTAACTGTTGATTTCTTCCTAATTACTCAATTTTGCATTTCATTTCTTCATTATGTCGATTGTAGTATTGTTTGGAACCAATTAGAGGTAATGATCAAGTCTAGCTAGCTCGGATGAGATCGAACCTGTACAGTAGTGTACAGTGTCCAAGCTCATCCAAGAGCTCAACTCCTCTTCCACTTTATCTTGTCATCCCTAATCACCTTTAAAGGATGGTGACAATCCTAGAAGTCAATTAGACCTGGTCGCAAAGTCTGGGGTTTACTGTGGGCGTCGTAATGCACATAGTAAACCCTGACTCTAATTGGGTCCTCTCATGAATTAAGCTGATTATGGTACCATTGGATAAAGCTTTTGATCCTATATTGTAGTACTCATAGACTATTTTCATTGAGTAGTAGCATGTCACCAGGGACCTCCGGAGTAGGTAGTTAGGTCAAACCCTAGTCCCTCTCTATCAACCCCATGATAGAAGACAAATAGTGTTAGGCAAGTAGACTCAACCCGAGCGGCACTATGTTGGGTTTTATGCAAGCAGCAGGCCCCCATGCGTGGTTCTGCGCATGTGGTTGACCCTCGAGCGCACGTGACAGCAGGCCCATACGCATGTATGTCATGCATGCAGGTCAAGTCTTAGGAATAGTAAACATGCATTATACGAATTTTATTAATTCAATATCTTTTGATTTATTTTTCCAAATATAATAAAATTATATATCATTTTGATCAGAAAATGAGAGGAACAATAATATGTAATTTAATTTTGATTTGAACTATTAATTTTGTTAATCAACTTTTAATTTTAATTAGGAGTAATTAAACTCTAATTAAGCCAAATGATGTCTAAATTGAACCTACATAATGTAATTTTAATCCTTATGCTATAAGGATCATATGTTTGTTGATTTTACTCCATTTGGACATTAATTAGAAAACTTGAATGTTTGGCACTTCAATTTCTTAATGAATGATTTACATGTTTAGAAACTTTATTTTTTTTAGTCTCCTAAACCCTAGGATACCAAAGATAGATCTAGATTGAGCCTTGATAACTCGTAGAGTATGAGTTTAGCAAAGAAGAACCTATGTATATTACTTGATGGTTTAAGTTTTAGTAAATATATAAATAAACTTCAACATAGAAATTTTAGGTTAGAGTGAATTCTTAGAACTTGATTTAACACTTGATTCTTGTAATAGATATAAACACTATGATGTATTTAGATTGACTAGTTTCCTATGATTATAAGAACCATTAGTAGGATCCATAAAATACTAGTTTGAGCAAGTCTTAGTTCCTTACATTCCTCGAGTGTAGGTTTATCCCTAGTCATCATAGTGTGTAACTTAGTATTATTAGCTCACTATAGTAGCGTAATTGCTTAGCTAACTCTAGGATTCTTAATGCTTTGACTAGAACCTAAAAGCTAGTGATTTGAAAACCTTCACTTAGTGCCTTGCATATTAGGACTACATTATCTTACTGTTAGTCAACATCGTGTAGTTGATGAATTAGTATATCTCTAAACCCTTAGATGCCTTAGTTAGCTTAAGATTAGAAATCCTATAATTTACCTTCTAGCTAAAGGATCCCTAGCAGTAGTCTAAATCTAGTAGCTTGAGAAAATAAGAAGTGTAATAGTAGTATAGGATTGCATTTCATCATGCATAAATACGTATAAATTATTTTGTCACTTAATTAACTCTCAAATAAATCACAACTTTCTAAGAAGAACCACAATTATATATAGTATTATGCTTCAATTAACTTAGAGATTATTAATGTCTAAGTCAATTGGGGGCTTGGTTAGCCACAATCATTAAGTAGATAACTCAATTAGACAATATTGGATATCACATGGCTTACAATTTACTTGAATTCTTTGAATGCTGATATGCTTTGAGATTATAACTTTGGACATACATTAAGATATTGTGCATGAATAAAATTTAAAAATATTAAATTTAGGGGTTTCATAAGGTGGACTATTATTGTAATAGCCCTAGGTTATTACCTAGCTTAACCTATGCTTAATTAAGATCTAAGGCTAGTGCCACTAAGTTTTAAACCTCATTAGGACCTAACCCTAAAAGTTTGGGAACATTCGGACCTCAATAGGTTAAATTGGTAATTTGGTCAAAGTTGGAACCCTAGAACATAGTTAAAATAATTTGATCTCCAAATGAATTCTTGACTCCATTTTTGAATTCCTCACCCAAAAGTTAGTTTAGGGTATAAGTTTGGAAAATTTTTGGAGATCAATTAATTCTAAATTAGATTTACAAATTATTGGATATTATTTGAGTAAATAAGTTAATTTTAATTAATTTTAATTAATTTCCCAACGGTCGGGACTGCTATCGGGACTGCAGCGGATCCAATACGGGGCCCCAATGGCGGCTCAGCACTCAGCGCCCAATCACTGGCTCAGCACGCATCATAGCACATTCCACCCAATGGCTTAGATCTAATCCTAATCGTGCATAATCTAATCAAATTTTAGGGTTATTAGAGCAAATTAGAATATCTAATTACTAAAACCAAAATATTCTTGCAGTTTACTGATTCTTAGGTCTTCTTGATCAAGATAATATATTGGATAACCTAATTTGGAGTTAAAATAGCTAAGTTATGGCTAAATAATATTCTAGGGTTTAAGGGTAATTAAAGAAGGGACCCAAACGCATTAGTCAAAATATGAACCTAATAGCAAAATTAATACTGCCAAAAGATTATTGGGATTCTCTTAATTAAAATGAGATCTATATTGGCTATGTTTGGAGCTAGGGTTGCAGAGTTATGGCTATTTGAAGTTTTCTAGGGTTTAGGGTTAAATAAGGGGTTCCTAAAATGTTACTATGCTAAATCATCAACAAATAGAAGAAAGAACACTATCATAAAATTTCTCATAATTTTCTGGTTAAAATGACAAAACATTAATATATTTGGATTATTGGTTTGCAAATTATGAGGGTTTAAAGTTCTACAATTTATCAATTAATTAACATAAGTAATTATTTAGTTTATTCTAATCCAAATCGGCTAGTCGAAGAAGGCAGCGGGACCCACTAGTAGCACTGAGTTGACTCGCGAGCCCCGCAGCAGAGCAAACGAACAGGCGCGGGTCCCATGCTCCACGTGTCGGGCAAAGGATACACGAGCAGCACTCAGCGGGCCCCACCATGTAGTCCTGTGAAGCAGACAACTCGCGGGTCGGGCTCGGGTTAACCCATAAGGTCGCAACTAGGGCATGATTTTTGGGGATCCTTTCGGTGACACTACAGGCTGGCCCGCATGGTGTTGCAAAAGTCTCAAAGAGGCCTTTCAAATGACATGTGAATCATCATGAGAGGTAGTCTAGGTGTCCCGTAAGGGCTAGCCCAATGTGCTAGGCTGTGGTTGACGAGCCTAACTATTGTAGGTCACTGTGGACTTAACGCAAAATTTGAATGATCGAGCATATTATGGTTCGATCAGATGATATAGTACTTCAATCAAACACGTGGAATAGGTATACGAATCAAAGAGATTAAGATTGCATAACAGGATGAGGGGAATTTAGCGTACCAAGATGGACGAATGAGGATCTTTGAGGCTTCAGGTCAACGTCACCAGACGTATTGCAACACTTGAGAGGTTCCAATTGACACGCTCTAAGCCATTGACCCTACTAATGTTTAATGGAGGCGACGACGGAGCCTACAAAGCTCCTAGCACATGACATTGTCCACGACCGCAACACGCGACGCGTGCCCAGAGGAGATGGGGATGGCGAGCTCAAAGCCCTTCGATCAGGATGATCGAATGGCTCTTATTATCGGTTCAATCAGATAGGGACCGGATGACGGAAGCAAGAAACAAAATGACGCTCGTGATGGTCTGTTAAATAAATTTAAATAATAATTATTTTGATTATTATTTCTAATTTTCTTAATTAAAATTAAATAATTAAAAAGCTTCCAAAAAGTTTTGATAATTCACCCATAGCTAATTGTTGGGTGAGGAACGCAACAGCGAAGATGGATTTTGATTTCGTTGAGTATTTAATTTTTCTTTTTTTCAGGGTATTTTAAATATACTAAAATATTCGATAAAATTCAATGACTTCCAATTGCTTCCAAAATATTACCCATAGCTAATTTGGTGGTGATGAGCGCAATGACAAAGTCCAATTTTCAATTTGAGGTCAATTTAATTGATCAAATTCTAGGGTTCTTAAAATTCTCATAATCAGGGTTTGATCCATTTGACACCTGATTTGGTCCAAAACTTCAGGGTGTGTTCCTAATGACTATTTAAGAGTAATGGAATCAAAATTAGGAGTAGGTTTAGTCCTAATTGACTAGGGTAACAAGGATTATTATAGATTCATTGGTAGGAGTTTTGTCCAAATAGAGATTCATCGCTGTCTAGACCGAGCTCTTCATTCGATCTTGGCATGGACTGATTGCTAGTCTACTCCCTAATCATTCATAAAGCTATCCTAAAGTAATCAAAGCAAGATTGAGCCTACACAACTCAATAAGGAGAATGGGGTACCTAATTATACTGCTCATACATGGCTCAATCGACTAGGATGTTGGCTGGGCTTCAGGAGGTAGCTTAGGGGATTCCAACATCGAACCGCACCCTCAGGTAGGCAAGATTGAGATGAGAAGTGTTGAACAATGTAGGCTGGGCTTCTAACAAATGGAAACTAAAATTGAGATCAACTGATTCTTAGTGAACAAAGAGGTTCACTGAGAATCACTCGAGCTATTTATAGCTCAAGGGCGTGCTTGGAGGTCTGGCTATGGGTTAAGCTCAGGTTGATGAGCTTGATGACTAATTGCTTGGATGGGGAAGCTAGGTCCTGCTTGGCCTGCTAGGATTATTGAACTGAATTGGGAAGGAAGCTAACGCTTTATTCGATGTGGAGCTGGGAGTGAGGAACAGCCTTTGACACGAATGACGGGGAGGATTTTCTCTGTCAGGATCGTGAACAAAACCAGGACAATGCTCCATAATGTGGGAGCTCTGGCATCCATCTAATATATCAAAGAATTCATGCAACCACCTTGATTGGCCTATTCGTAAAGTTAACCGCAGAATTTAATTTGACTGTTGAATCTTAGACATGATCCAATGCTCATAACTTAATCAAATGGAGTCCAAATTGGGTCTACTCCCAATTATTACACTCAGTATATTATAGAGAAGCTATAGCACTGAGTTTGCTGAACTTGGATATCCTTTGGAAAAGTTTTGTTTTTGGACCTTTCATATAACTCATTAATTACCCTTTTTGACCCCAATCTTATTTTGGCCATAACTTGGCCAAATGACTTCAGAATTTAATGATTGTAGACTCTATGGAATCCTTAGATAGTAAACAACATTAGTATAACTAAGAATTCAGATTTCACTAAGTAAAATTACTAAATTGCCCCTAATGAGTTAATACCTTAATTTGAGCTCATAAGGTTTAATCCTTATCCAATTTGGGTGTATTAACTATCTATTTTTATATTGGACAGTAAGTAACTATTTGGCATTAATAAATTTTAGCTTAGAACCCTAAAATTAGAAAGTTGCAATTTAGACCTTAAGTAGGGGCAAAATGGTCATTTTACCCAAATTTAGGGTTAATTATTCTTAAGCCTTAGAAACCTGAATTAATTAGTAAAATTGGTAATATAAATGATTTAAAATCAATATTAACTCATTTAATCTCATTAATCTGAATTCCAATAAAACTCATAATTCTTCCTGGGTTAGGATTCTTCTTTAAAACTTAAGGACTTTCTTTAGGATTTTGGATGTAGACTTAGGTTAGAGTTCATTCATTAAGTAAATAGGTCACTCAATGGATGAAACTTTGGTTTTAGTAGTTTTTAGATTTCATCCTTTATTTTAATTATTTTATATTTGAACCTTAGTATAAGCTTAGAGATCAATCTTATTAAGCTTGACTTTGCTTTGTAAGATAGCCCTAATTATAGCACGAGAGAGTTGGAATTAATCTTATAGCCTTAGTCTTTATAACCCATTGGATTAAGAGGTTAAACCCCAATATTTGAAGTTTAACTCTTAATCCCTCAATCTTAAATTGCATAAATTAAGATTAGCTTGGGGTTACTCAAATCATTAACTTAGGGCATTTTGATTTATTATTAAATTTATATAAGCATCATTGATTTAATTGTGTTAAAACCTAATTAGTTCTACTCACTTTTAACCTTATAGTGCCATAGTTTTGAGTTTATACTAGATAGTATGATATAGGAGATCATGAGCTTGTATAATCTCAGATTAGTAAGAACAGATTAAATTAGATAATAAGTGATATCACAGAGTTTTGTATAATGCTATTTATACTTTATTTTGATGCTTTGCTTCCTTGTTTTGAGTATTTATATATTGTGACATAATAAATGAACATAGGATCTTTGATGGATATCCTATGTTAGTTTTAAAACTTGCATGAGGCATATTCATGAATAGTTAGATTAAATGAATTTAATGAATTATATAACATTTTAATTGGAATGTGTCCTAAGTAGTCTACCTATACAATTGGATAATGATATTCCCAAGTGTTTGATCCTGGAGGGTGATAGTATTCCTAGGTGTTTGATCCTAGATGCTTCAGAAGATGTACTTAGTGGCTAGATGAGCCACCATTTTCTTATTATGGCAATTCTAAGTAGGCATATGTCCATAAGAGATAGCATTTATATTGTGTTCTTTTGTATTTATGCAGCCTGTCTGTATTTACTGTATTCTTAACATCTATATTTACATATTTAGCAGCCCTTAACTTGATACACAAGCATGTTAGGATGCTAGAATTTCTTCAATGTTTTTTATACTGCTTTTATTTATAAAAACCATCATGAATAAAAATTGATCATATTTAATTAGGATGTTTTCTTATACTTAGTAGCTTCTTTTACATTATATCATTTAATATATGAAAATTCATAGCTTAAAATATACTTAGATAATATATCTAACCTATATTTTTCTCTTTTTAGCTGGGGCCTTGGCATTGTGAAACCAACAATGTCAGTTTCTTAGTATTGTGAGGAGTTAGCACCTGTGGAGCAACAATTCCAGTAGGAGGAACATCTTGGAGCTGAGGAATGTTAGTTAGGTTGCTTCTTTTATTTAGTGAGGATGAGTGTCCTTTATTTCTGCTCATAACTCATTTAAAATATTATAATAATACAAGTACTATATGCATTTCATTTACTGCATACTTTATTTTGTGCTGTATGTTTTTTTTGCATTATGGTAACAATGGATGTAAACTTGATATTTATTTACTTCCGCACTCTGATTATTATGTATGTTATTTAGTGAATAATTCTGTTGTTATATAGTGCACATTCTTCCGTTATTAGTGGATTAGGGATTGTAACCTAATCTAATAATAAGTGAGGGATTTGTCAAGTGATGACCACCCCAACTTACCCTATCGAGACACGGGTCGCCACAAAATCGAAGTCATAATTGCACTAATCAAGATCTATAATCATCTCAATAGCATTTTGTAGATGCATGCTAGGTCCAGTGAAGATTATTGTCAATTGTTTGGGGCTTGGGATATATAACAACCCAATATTGTTACCCTGGTCAATTAGGACTAAACCAAGTCTTAATTTTGATTTCATCACTCTTAAATAGTCATTAGGACCTCACCCTGAAGTTTTGGTCTAAATTAGGGATCAAATGGATCAAGCTCTGATTTTGGGGATTTCAAGAACCCTAGAAATTGACATAATTACTATGACCTCATATCAAAAATTAGACTTTGCCATTGCGCTCATTGCCCCCAGATTAACTAGGAGTGATGTTTTGGAGGCAATTGGAAGTCATTGGAACTTAGTTGAACATTTTAATATATTTTAAATACCCAGAAAATGGGAAAATTGTAGACTCGTCGGAATTAAATTCTGGCTCTGCCACTGTGTTCCTCACCCCTTTAGCTAGGGGTGAGTAATTGGGAATTTCTGGAAGACATTTAGATAATTGAATTTAATTAATAAAATCAATTTAAAATTTACTAATAACATTAACTTATTAATAATATCCTTAATAGTCGCAGTTAGTTAATCACCATGTCGTTTGCTTTTTGAATGGTGTCGTCTGATCAGACGGTGCCTCCATCCATCTGTCAGATCAATTTGATTCGACGGCTAAGACTCGTCATCCCCGAGGCTACTCGCGAGCAAGTGCATGGCATGCAGCCACGACCCATGTCCAACCAGCGTGTGTGGTAGCCTTTGAAGGCTCCACCGAGCTCCCTTAATCCCCCCAGCTATGGCCACACATTCCTACGCAAGCTAAGGACCACCGAGTGCAACCCTAAGATCCCGGTTTGAACTCCCTCTACTACCTGCCGTCTATCAAAAGGTACGTCCGATCTCCCCCTATCTTTGTTCAATTATTGCAAACTATAGTTAGTAAACTTATTCTGCGTGCTTTATCTACAATTGAATGAGCCTGATCAAACTCAAATGAGTTTGATCGGTCACAATCAATTGATGGCGTATAGTAGACTACAGTACTTGCTGAATACTCTCCTTCTCCCGACCCCTTAGGGTTAAGGTTGGATCTCTCTGAGACATAGGACCTCGTAGTGGCTCATTCCTCCACCATTCGAAAGGTCTCTTCGAGACCTACCGAATGGCGGGCGAGCCGGCACCTATCGGCGGGGAATTTGCAGTCAAATCACGTGCCCTATCCATGGCTTCCTCCATATTCTTCGGTGATCCTCCGGGTCGGGTCGGGTCGGACCCGACCCGCGCCAGCACGTTCGGGCCGCGTGCGGTCTCTAAAGCATGGGTCCCGCCAGCGGTCGGCCTCTGCCCACATCAGTGCCGTAGGGTGGGTCCTACCCGCTATGATATGGGGCCCGCCGTCCAGTCCATATCGTTAATTGACCTATAGTTAATTAATTTAGTTATATTAAGCTATAATTTGAAATAGTAAGATTTAACTCAATTAATTGGAATAATCAGATTTATTAAATCACTGAAAATGTAAGTACCCATAACTCTCAAACCATAAGTCCAAATGCATTAAATATATATCTCATTTTGCTTAGAAAAATGAGAGGAATATTATGGTAGTGTCAAAATTCTTGTATGATACATATTTAACATAGTGACATTCAGAACCCCTCATTTAACCTAAATGCCCCTAAACTTCAAACACCCAAATCTTGGCACACACTGATCCAAGCATAGTCAATATGGGTCTCATTTTAATCAGGAAAACGCCTGGATTATTCTGGTAGTATTAATTTTGTTATTTGGTGTAGCATTTGACTAATCACTTTTAGGTACCTCCCTTAATTACCCTAATTGAATGAAAACTTCATTTGACTATAACTTAATCAATTCAGCTCCAAATCAGATCATCCATTATACCATTTTGATCATGAGAACCTAGTTAACCATAAACTGTAAGAAAAATTAGGGTTTGATGATTAGATTTCCCAAATTGTCCTAATTATCCTAGAGCTTGATTATATTATAACTTAACCAAATGGAGTCCAATTTGGGTCTACTCTCAATCATAGCATTCAGTGTGTTATAGGGAAGCTATAGCCACTGAGTTTGCAGAATTTGGATATTATTTAGAAAAGTTAGGTTTTTGACCTATTCCTACACCCATTAATTACCCTTTTAGACCCCAAACTTGAATTGACCATAACTCAACCGATATACATCAAGATTCAATATTCTTAGACTTTATGAAATCCTTGGACAGTAAACATCAATAAATTGACTAAAATTTTAAATTTCACTAGGTAAAATTATCAAACTACCCTCATATGTCAACATCCTTAAAGTGAACCCATATAATTTAATTCATGTCCAAAATTTGTGAACTTATTGTATATCTTTATGTTGGATAGCAAGGAATCATTTGGCATTAATAAATCTCAATTTGGAGCTCTTAATCAAAAAGTAGCATTTTAGATCTTTAAGTAGGGGCAAAATTATCATTTTGCCCAAATTAGGTTTAAGTGACCTTAAACCTTAGAAACTTAATCAAATCACTAAAATCAGTAGTATGAATGACTTGGAATCAATTGAGGACATTTCAGACTCATTATTTGGATATACTAAGAAAATCTTTAATTTTCACTTTAGGATTTCTCCCTTAAGGATAAAGACTAAGAAATTAGGTTAGACTTCACTCATTATGTAAATGGGTTATCTAATGAGTGAAACCTTAATTTTTATTAGTTTCTAGATTTCATCTTTTAGTGTGTCTAGTTTACATTTAAATTCTAGTTTAGACCATCTAAATTCATTAATCATGATGATTAATTAACTATTTAACCTAAGTAGGCATTACTGATTTAATTTGTTTTTACCTTATATGACTGTAGTGCTGAGGTTATGCTGGAAAGTAGAATGTTGGAGATCCTGAGCTCGTATAAATTTAGATAGTTATAATGGATTAAATTAGAAAACAAATGATAGCACAAAGTTTGTGTAGTGTTAATTATACCATGTTTTGCATACTTTACTTCCTTAATTCTGAACTTTACTTACTTTGCCATATTAGATGATGTATGAGAACTTTAATTACTTTGCCACATTAGATGATGTAAGATAACCTTACTTTGCCATATTAGATGATGTAGGATAACTTTATTTACTTTGCCTCATTATATGATGTGACTTACTTAATTTGCCACCACGGTATTATTGCTTATATTATGTATTCTTAATAATCTAAGGAATATCTCCTAAATGACTTATATTCTATATTCTTGATAATCTAGGGAATGTCTCATAGATGAATTATATTCCGTATTCCTATTAATCTAGGAAATGTCTCCTAGATGCAGGATGCCTGTATTCATTATACTTTGGGAAATATCTCCTAAGTAGTATCCTTCCTGTATCCCTGTAGCTTTGGGATATGTCTCCTGGATTCTTCCATACTTGATTTTGGACTATATTTTCTGTATTGCTTCAGTATTTTACATAGCATTTTTTGTGCACTTACTATATTTCAGCATTTACTTTACATGTATCAGTTGTACCTTTATACTTATAATTTTGTATTCCTTTAATATTTATGCAGCATTTATGTACTTTTCATATTTCTGTAACTCTTGATTTTTGCATATGTATATGAGCATTCTAAGATGCTATACTTACTTTAGTTCTATTTTTTTACATTTTATTTATAAAATCAGTATGAGTAAGCTTGATTAGACTTGCTTAGAGTGTCATGATATCATTAAATACATGAAATAATCAGCCTAAAATATACTTAGACAATATATCCAACTTGATTTTTTTTGTCTTTTCTTGGCTGGGGCTTTAGCATTGTGAAACCGACAATATCAAGTTCTGAGCAATTTGATGATCTAGTACTTAAGAAGGAGCCATTTCAGAAAGAGTAGCAGTTTGGAGCTGAGGAGCTTTAGCTTAGTCTGTCATTTATCTTAGTGATGATGAGTGATATTTTCTTTCTTTTAAACATTTAAAATTAATGTAATAATACAGGTACCTTATGTATTTTCTTTTTACTGCACTATTTATTCTGAGCTATATGTTTATCATTTATATATGTGCAATGGTGAAACTCGATGTAATACTTTACTGTTTTCTTACTTCAGCACTCTGTTGAATTGTATGTACTTAGTGGATGACTTTACTGCATTTACCTGGGCACATCCTTTCCTTATTAGTGGATTAGGAATTTGACCTAATTTAATGATAAGTGAGGGATGTGCCAGCGTGGCACACCGCCCCTTGATCTAATCTTGTGGTTTGGGGATGGGGCGCCATAGGATGTCCCGATCAATTGCGTTGATTAATCGGGCTACATCACTAAATAGTGCTGGAGCCCAAGTAGCCCACCCTTGGCACCCCGGTGGTGCAAGGATCAAGCCCTGGTCGTGGCTCAGTGTTGGGCCCTGTACCTGCCGCATTCATGCTAATACTGAGGTCAACATAATTACGAAGAGTACAGTCTCCAACTGTGACAATCCTCCCAACTATAGTCGAGTCAGGTATAAACCCAACTCGCCTTAGCTGAAAGACATGCCACTTGAAACTGAAGGTCAATCATCAAAATATCAAAGTAGCGGAAGCAGAAAAGAGTATAATAACCACATCATAGTATAGTAAGGAAAGTAGAACAATAACTCAGCTTAATATAACAGTGTAGAAAGTAAATACATCCAAAATATGAAATTATTATAGACTAAATTTTAAGAGAAATGGAACACTCATCCTCACAATTAAAAACAAAGCTAACTAGCTATACTAAACAGCAAAAAGGTCCTCCTTCTGGCCAAGCCCCTCTCCTGCAGGAACCTCAACAAACAGCTCTGAATCTGACATTATTGGTATCACAATGCCATGGCCCCAGCCAAGAAAGAGAAAACTTATAATTAGACAAATTGTCTAAGCACATTTTAGGCTGATTAAATGAGACTAAATATTTAAGATATCATATCTTTTACTAAATATGCAAGTAATTAAGGTGCAATAAGCCACAAGAAATAGGATAGCTATTAATTAACATTTATAAGAAATCAAAGCAAAGTATGTAAAGTAACATACCTCAACCAGGAGTTGTAATAAGGTTAAGCAGTAAATATATAATAAATAAAAGTACTGAAAGTAAACTCATTCTAACATGCTTATGATCATGTGAATATGTGCTAATTTTCATAAATAAATTTGAACTAAAGCATAAGAAAATTGAAATAAAACTAGCATCTTAAATATGTAAATACTGAATAAAATGCTGAACTGGATGTACTAAACATAAATGAATTGCAAAAGTGTACAGAAAATAGTAAAAATGCAAGTAAAACTAATGGTTAAACAAGCCACTGAATTGGAACTGAACTGAAAGTAGAAGTATGCCTGCAGTAGTACTGCCATAACAGGAAATGGGCTGATATAGGGCCACTGTACAGAAAGTTCAACATGTATCCGCCTAGGCACCCACAGAGCTAGGCCAAAGTTGAACTTATAGACTTAGACAGGTATCCCCCTAGCCAAGCACAGAGCTAGGTTCGAGTATAATCTATAACCAAAGAACTGAACTAAAGAGGCAGGCTAAATTAGAACACACTCTACTATACTGAATGAACTGAATGAGAATGAGCTGAATGAAGTTAAATCATATTTATGCAAATTCAAATCTAACATAGGGTACTCATCAAATATCCTATGTCCAACTAATTTGTCAAAGGAAAAATGCTCAAACACAAGGTATATGAAGCAGTAAAAATTAAGTAAGCAAGAGACTCAACTAGACATATATGATATCAATTGTTATCTAAATTTAATTTATTCTATCTATTCTGAGCTAGTACAAGCTTAGGATTTCCAATATCTATCTATCTAGTACAACTCAGATTTATGACCTTACAATTATCATTAACACTTAACAAGTTTTAATTTATAATCAGAATGATGACTACAAAGGTTAAGTAGTTAATCAACGACTTAATTATTGTATTTTGATAACTTAGACCCAAATCTTAATTATGCCAATAAAGATTAAGAATTTTGGGTTTAAACTCTATATTGGGGATATAAACTTGAATTCTAGGTACTAATCTTCTAAGGATCTAAGGATTCACACCCACGCTTATTCTAAAGGTAGAGGATCTTAGAAGCTGAAAGATTAAAGAAACTATGATCTTATGGAAAGGCTAAATATAGTTATCATAAAATAAAATAATCAAACAAGAACTTAAGAATCTAAGATTTAAGCTCAATCTATAGAATAATCTCATTATTCCATAGGTTGGACCAACCTAAACCCACTACAAGGATTTCAAGGAATTCAATTAATTAAGAATTTCAAGAATAAAATGATTCAATTCAAACTGGGTTTATAAAATGATAAACTTCTAAGAATCCAAGATCTTAAGGTTAAGTTAAGATTATGAATCACATGAATTATTATAAGGCTTAAGAACTTATGGCTTACTAGTCTAGACTTAAATATTAAATCAGCAAGTGTTAAATGAATTCATGCAGATTAGTAATTGCCAAAACAAGAAGTTCAATTTAAATCAACTTTCTTTTGAGTCTAATTAAGGTTGATTAAGGTCAAAATCAAAGTTACCTTCATAAATCTAGATCACATGATAAATTAATATATTATTTGGAAAATAAAAGTTATCATTAACTAATTATGCACTACAGCAAATGGGCACTTTAATTAACATTTTAAGAAATTCAAAATTTGAAATCTAGTTAAACAATTAAATTCCTAAGCATCATCCTAAGCATGGATTTTACAATTCACATATATATTTATTCAATGCATGATTTTATCAAAACCAGGTTCAATTTTGATATATTTTGGTCCCATTAAGGTCCTAGAGTCATTAAAATGCAAAAATATGCAATTTGGGCAAGACTAGGTAGTTTTGCGCCCTGTGGCACGATGTAGCGCTTCCTGGCCAAAAGCCATGCCCTACAGCACGCTGCGGCGCTAGCCGCTACAAGACCTAGGCGATACGGTGTACTGTGGCATTAGTCACTGCAAGACCTAGACATTTTCAGGTGTTGCAGCACTCTACGATGCTCTACAGCATAGCCAACTTGAGACACGGGCGCTATGGCACACTGTAGCACCTCTTGGCCGAGAGCCAGGTGCAACAGTGCTATGGCAGATTTCAGCATTGTGTAATGCTGCAACGCTTTCAAGCGCTGGGCGCGCTATGGCCCAGCCAACCCAAGACACGGGCACTATGGTGCATTGTCAATCCTTGGCTCAGAGCTAGGCGCTGCGGTGTGCTGCGGTGCTCGACGATGATATGTCGAACAGTGTCGGGTCAAGCCAGCCCACAACCTATGCTGTTCAGTAGTATTTGGTCGTCGGACCACGACTGACCCACGTGGTTTTGATCTGGGCTGACCCATCAGATCCCGTTCGACCCGATCGGCCCAGAGCCATTAAAATTAAGTATATTTGAATTTAATTCCTTTTCCTAAAGTTCTAATCATATGAATAATGTCATGAATTAGGGTTTGCAATATTTCTCTTAATACTTATCCAAACTTAATGAACTTATATACCCTTTTAATAAGAAAAATGTGTAGAATCTGAATATGGAATAATATTTAAGTTTCTGTGATTTGGTGTGTTAATTATTGCTTAATTTCAAACATTAATTAGTGCTTAACCTTCTAATTTGATACCTAAAATCTTCAAACTTAGTTTTTATGTGTTCACTAGATAGTAAAGAACATTATTGTATGCTTAATTTCTAAATTATGTAATGTGAATTGCTAATTATGACTTAATCACCTTTTTGTAGGATTAAGGAAGATTAGCAAATTTATTTATCCAAATAACATGTTCTTAGCTTCCATTGCTTCATTTTAATGTTCTAAACTTAATTGCAATGTTTGATTTCAATTTCCATGGTTAATCTTCTTAATTAGTTGCTAATTTTATAACGTCATAATTAGGTTAGATTAGCATTTTGGCATAACCAAAATGTGTTTTCTTACTGAATTTAGTTTCATTATTCAGTAAGCAAATCTAATGATAACCTTGTATTTCAATTTTGCACTAGTAAACTCCAATTGTACTTAACTTGCTTCAAAACTTAAATAGCCTTAATTATACTCCATAAGTAATTAAACCTAAATTGATTCACTGATTTAATACTTGGCAATTTTATCATTTGATCTTAGATTAGTATGTTAGATGAATTGAGCCTCATGATTGGAAATGTGATTTTTTCTTATCTTAACCTAAAGATTAATCCCCTTTAACTTTCTCTTAAGGAATGAAACCAACATGAACAAATCTTTGTTAATTTAATAAAATATGCTCGAGTATCAACCAATCAATTCCCAATAATTATATGATTTTACCATATAATTTAAGTGCTTATAGTTAAGATAGCATTTAGAAGGTTAGTATACTTGATTTTGCATCTTAACATAATGATTGAACTTATAAATCTCATGTAATTACACTACTTGATTTAAAATTAACTCATGGTAAGTATAGATTTCATGTAGTAAATATAAATTTTAGATCTTTAAAGTATAAAGATAGTCTTAAGTTTATGTAAATACTATACCCTAAGAAAGATAACCCTTGTGGTAGAAAATGCCTTAATTATTTATTTTGAGGAAAGATCTTAGATGAACCTTATCAACCCTAGATGATTGATCTTATGCCTTGTGGTAGGGTAACCTAAAGAGACTTAGATTGAGTAATCTTTTGTGGTAATTAACTAAAATTGAATAACTTATTTGTCACTTCATTAGAACCTACTATAATGAAGAATGGATTATATAATTTAAAATTCCTTGATTATAAATTAGTTTAATTAGAATTATAAGTGATAATAACATTAGTATCATCATGTGAAGATTGTAGTGCATATCTATAGAACTGAATTGACTTACTAGAATATGGAATTGGTTGATTTACCTTGAATAGAACTATAGAGTTTATATCTTATCTTACATAATTAGATAAGTACAATTTAGTTCTTGATAAACATCCCAAGTTCAGGGTATGTCATAAGTTGGGGATTAAATAACTTATTTAGAGAGAATAAACTATAAAAGAGTTATATACCTTACCTTTTTGTGTATTGATAAGTGCAGATAAATAAACTAAGTGCTTAAAGTCACCTTTCTTAGGATACACAAATCATGTATATGCACTCCTAAATATATGATGTATTAGGATGCTATGGAAGTATAGTCTTAAGTAATTGTTAACTTTAGTAGAGATAGACTTGAATTATATAGCTCATATAATTAAGCATACTAATTTATATAGCATTCAAGTGAGTGTGCATATTAAAGGGAATAGGTTAAATAGTTTTATACAATAAGAAAGGATATTTATTTTTGTCTATTCATTTTCTAGTTTTAATAATTTAAAATCACTTTGTGTATTAAACTCCTTAGCATATCATGAATCGTATAAGCTCACATATGATATGTTAACAGAGCGATTCTGCTCACACAGGATATGTTATCAGAGAAGTTATGCTCACCAAGAAAATGTGGGATGCTATTGGCATCAAAGTATGCATATTTGTGATATATATTCGATGGCATATTCAGATATATATACAGTGGCATACAACATAATTTTATTTTTAATTATTTCAGTCACAGCTTCTTTTAAGTGGATTTACTTTTAGTACTTTGTTTATTTACAAATTTTATGCATTTAGTTTTAGTATTTATATTTCAATTTCAGTTTACTTTAGTTTTCTGTAGTTTGATTTTATTTTATTTAATGATAAATAAAATGACTTAAATATAAGAAAATATTAATTGTAGCCTAAAATGTACTTGAACTTATTGTCTAATAAGACTTTCTCTTTTTTTTTTGTTGGGCCCCTGCATTGTGATATCGATAATGTTAGATACAGATTTGTTGGAGGAGGAGCCAGCTTTGAAGGCAACTCAAGAGATCCAGAAGAAGCTAGAGGAGCATTAGCTAGTTCAGCACTTACTTGCTCAGTTTACTTTTTTCTGTGAGAGGATGATATATTTTCTGTTATATGGCAAATTTTAGCCAGTTTTTGTTACGGCAGGACTATTCTAGGCACATGTCCAATTAAAGTAATTATTTTTAGTTCAGTTATTTTTAGTTTCAATTACTTTTAGTTCAGTTCATTTCAGCATTTTTAGTATTTTCAATATATTACAACACTTTCGGTACTTATGTATTTTTAGAATTTTTTTGATTTAATGTAGTACTTTTTATGCATGTTAAGATGCTAGTTTCAGTACTATTTTATTTACATTGTTCTTTTATCAGAAAATCACTATATATACATTGATCATATTTGTTTAGGGCCTTTCTTTATATTTAGTAGTTTACATTTATACACTATTTGACCTTTTATGCAGCTCTAGTTTGAGGTTTGTTTCTCTTACCTCATATTTTGTTTAAGTTATAAATGTATTGATTATAGCTTTTAATGTTCACTTGATGCTTTATAACTCTTATTTGCTTAGGATGATTTGTGATATCTTAAAATATAAGAAATTATAGGCCTAAAATATACTTAGACAATTTTTCTAACCAAGATTTTTTTTTCTTAGCTGGGGCCATGGCATGTACAAACTAACATGTCAGTCTTAGAGTAGCTTAAAAAATCAGATCCAGGTGAGAAGTATGAGCATGAAGAAGACTTTTTTGCAGTTGCTTAGTTTTTAATTTTTGCTAGAGAGAGAATATTTAATTTCAGTTTCAAACTTTTTTCCTTTATAACTATTTAAATAGCTTATAATAATTTAATTTCTACAATGTATATTTTTATTTCAGTACTATGTTTGGGATGTAATAATTACTCTCTATTTTATATTATTTCTATAATGTGATGAATAGATGTAATTATTTCAGTTAGCTTCTGCACTCTGTTAACTTATTGCACCTGACTATTTCTACTTCGAATTATAAATATCTATTTATGATAATCTGGGGCACAATCATATGTCTAAGTAGTTGATTACTTTGACTCCTTAGTAGTCTTAGCATTAGTAAAGTAAGTGGCCTCTTAGTAAATATTTAATTTGTTAATGCTAATCTGGGGTTATCCCCTAATGATGACCCGTCCCGTTGTTTAATTACACTCCCTTTGCGCGGAGCGGCGAGGCGGGGTACCACAACAATTTTCCCGACCTATAATTCTAATAGGATCTTCTATGAATAATATAAGTCTGGTTGAATTTTAATGGAAGGTATGCACAGTTGCTAGGATGAATTTTATAAATATCTATGGAGTGAAAGTACATTGAATACATTCTATAGTGCTTCCAAATATTCTAGAAGTCTTAACTTGTTTGCAGAATTTCAAACTCGGTCAAGTACTTAAAAGGGTCTAACGTATCTCGGGCTTAACATACCAGCCACGCTAAAATGATATATGCCTTTCATTGGACTCACTTTTAGATATGTCATATCTCTGATTTAAAATTCTAACATTCGATGTTTAGCATCATGATATTTCTTTTATCAATATTGAGCTATAGCAATCCTGCTCTTTATTAGATGAATTTTCTTATTAGTCTCCTCAACTATATCAGATATATATAATTGAACGTCTTCAATCCAAGCCAACGGTGTGCTACACTTTCTACCATATAGAGCATCATATGGGGCTATTTCAATGCAGGACTGATAGTTGTTGTTGTATGTAAACTCTGCTAATAGAAGGTGATCTTCCCAACTACCATCAAAGTCTAATACGCTTAAACTAAAAAGATCTTTAAGTACTTGATTTAGTCTGTTGGTCTGACCTTCTGTTTGAGGGTTGAAGGTTGTACTCATAGCCAATGCTATCCCTAAATCTTGATGTACTGCCTTCCAAAAATAGGAATAAATCTGTCATCACGATCCAAGATAATAGTTTTAGGGACTCCATGAAGCTCGATTATTTCTTTAATATATAACTTGGCCAGCTTTTTCACCGAATTTGTTTGCTTAATCAGACGAAAGTGTTCTAATTTCATTAGACGATCTGCAATTATCCAAATCGCATCTACTCCAGTACAGCTTCTGAGTAATCCCATTACAAATTCCAAAGAAATGACTGACTATTTCCACTCTGAGATATCTAATTTATGTAATAGTCCACCTGTCCTTTGATGTTCTGCCTTTACCAAACAACATTCATGATATTTAGCGACATATTCAGCTATGTCTTTCTTTAGTCCAGGCCACCGAAAGGCCTCTTTCAGATCCCTATACATTTTATTATTTTTAGAGTGAATTGTGTACCCTAAGTTATGAGCTTTAGTTAGAATTTAATTACAAATGTATGAATCATTTGAAATTTTTCATTAATGGATTTACCATTATAATATTTATGGTTGCTTTTTTGCTGAGGGCATCAACTACTACATTAACTTTACCAGGATGATATTGTATGTCTAAGTCCTAGTCGCTGATCAATTCCAACCATCACCTTTGCCGACAATTTAACTCTTTATGAATGAAAATATATTTTAAACATTTATAATTAGTAAAAATTTCACATCTCACTCTATATAAATAGTGCCTCCATATTCTTAAGGCAAACACAATCGCTACCAGTTCTAAGTCATACACTGGGTAGTTCCTTTCATGAATCTTTAATTGCTTAGATGCATAAACTACTACCTTCTTCTCTTGCATATGAACACATCCAAGCCCTACTATGGATGCGTTAGTATAAACTTGATAATTTCTTGTCTCTTGTGATAGTGTTAGGATTGTGGAGGTTGTTAACACTTGTTTTAATTGTTGAAAAGATTCCTTACATTTTTGACTCCAAATGAGATTTATTTGGTTAAAGGTACAGCTATTTGCCAAAATCCCTTAACAAATTTTTAATAATATCTAGATAAATCAAAAAAACTATGAATATTTGTCACGATCTTTGGTTGGGGCCATTCTTGAATGGCATTTATCATTTTCTGATCAACCTTGATTTCTTTGAGATCCACTACATGGCCTAAGAAAGCTACAAAATCCAGCTAAAATTCACATTTATAATATTTAGTGTATAGTTAATGATACCTTAAAATTTCTGGAAAGACTCTCAGATGATCTTCGTATTCTTCCTTGCTCTCAGAACAAATTATAACGATGAATACTATTACAAACTTATCCAAATACGAGCTAAGAATTCTTTGCATCAAGTCCAAAAAGATGGACAGAGCATTGGTTAGACCAAATGATATGACTATAACTCATAATGCCTGTAGCGAGTTCTAAATATTGTTTTTAGAATATATTCTTTTTTGAATATTAATTGATGTAGTCTTATCTTAGATCTATCTTGAAAAATATCTTAGCTCCAACTAATTGATCAAACATATCATTAATAAGCAGTAGAGGGTACTTATTCTTAATGGTTACGTTGTTGAGTTTATGATAATCGATGCACATTCGCATTTGTAACATCCCGTCCCGTCGCCGCACGCAACCGAGGTATTTTCAAGGAACAAAGACAATTGGCGGCGGAATGGTGCTTTATTCGAGAAGGGCTACTAAACCTTCCATGAATAAGAGATACCGTGAAATTCCTACTCAATGTAGCACTGAGAACTAATCCTTAAGATAAGTGTAAAATGCTTATCTTAAATATTAAATATAGTACTCATATACATTAGATTATGAGAGGTAGTTTTAAATAGGAATTCAATATATGAGTATTAGTATTACATATATACTGATCACATTATAATACTAAGTATAAGTAGTAATAATAACAGAGCACAGAAGCTATATCATTTATCCATATCATTCATCATAGAAGCTAAGTAAGAAAAACATTCATCTCAAAAAAGAAAGAAAAATTACATCCATAGTTAAGTTATTACAGACTATTTGCTTAAAATAAAAAGGCAGTAAGTAAACTAAATAATTAATAAAAGAAATAAGCCAATCATTGCTCCAAAAACTCCTCATGCATCTCTTAAGAAGCCTTCAGAGCCTGCTCCTCAAACTGCGCTGGATCTGACAAATTGTTGAATCCCAAAATGTTAGTTTCCCGGACGAAAGAAAAGAGAAAAGTATCTCATGTTAGATAATAAGTCTAACACATCAAAAGCTACTAAATACCTTTATAGTTTTAAAAGATTTAACATTTAAGTAAGCAAAACATTACTGCAGAAAAATCACTAAAACTGCTGAAAAGTATAAAACTATACATAACTGAAAGTAAAGTAAAATAGTAACTAAAAATCAGGTGCTAAAAATAGAAAACTATAAATAAATTGAACTGAATAAAAATGATGAATTAAAATTGTGTTGTATATCACTAAATATATGTATATATATGAACATGTCATACAATTTATATGCCTCAAATATGTGCAAACTTGATGTCACATGACATACCACAGAATCCTAGGTGAGCAAAATCGCTCCGCTAACAGATCCTATGTGAGCACAATGCTTCGCTAATATATCCTAAGTGAGCACAATGCTCTGCAAATGCAATGATATGATTATGCGATATGCAAAGGCTTTAATAACTGAATGCTCTTAATTTATTTTTAAGAAAAAAATAGAAAATAATCATAAACCAAGTAATTATCCATTTGCCTCCACGAATGAGGAGTTTAAATGTATGAACTATATCATTTTATTTTGATTCCACTAAATTCAACATTTAATTCATATTATAATTTCATAGCATCCTAATGCATCACATGTTAAGAGTACATATGCATGATCAGTATGTCCTAGGAAGGGTAACTTTAAACACTTAGTTTGTTTATTTGTACTTATCAATGCGCACAAGGATAAAGGACCGAATCCTATTATAGTCTATTCTCTCAAACTAAGCTATTAAATTCTCTACTTATAACATAACTTGGAGTGTCCTAAGTAAGATAAATTGAAACACTTAATTTGTTTAACTGCACTTATCGATGTGCACAAAGATAAGGGATAGAATCCTTATATAATTTATTCTCTCAAACTAAGTTGTTCAATCTTTTACTTATAACACACTCTGGATTTGGAATATTTATCCTGAATTGAACTGTACTTATCTAATTACTTAAGATAAGACCTAAACTCTATAGTTCTATTCAGGGTAAATCAACCAATTTCATATTCTACTGAATAACTCAGTTCTATGGATATGCACTACAATCTCCATATGATGAAACTAAAGTTCTCATTCTAACAATCTATTTAATGAACAAAGATTTATAAGCTAATGAATCATTTCTCTATTGTGGTAAGTCATATACAAATGGCTCCAAGGGAGTAACATATAAGTCATTCAATTTAGGATATTATCATAAATATAATCTCATACTAAGTCTTTCAGGTTATCCTACCACAGGGCATAAGGACAATCACATAAGGTTATTGTGGTCCATCTAAGGTCCTATCTCAAGAGATGACAATTAAGACATCCCTACCTCAAAGTATCTCCATTAAAGGTATAACTTTTTCTTAGACTTAGCACTATACTAATACTTTAAAGATCTTAAGTTTTCAAATCATCACATTCGAATCATAAACTAAATTCTAAGAGGTCAACATGATGAAATCCCATGTTACTTTACAAGTTCAATCATCTGATTTATATGCAAAAATCAAGTATGCAACTCTTTCATATTATAATTCAACCTAACACTCCAATTATGAGGTAAAATCATAAAACTCATAGAAATTGATTGTTGGCAAATCAATCATATTTTAGGGTCAGTATATGCCAGTTATCTTGCTCAGGAGAAAATCAAGAAGATATAAGATTTTGATTAAGATAATTAAATCACATTAACCCTTCTAAAGCCTAATCTCTAACTCACTATCCAAAGGTTGCCTGACAAATTAGCATGAGTTAGTAAATTTCATATAGATCAATGAGTGCAAAATTCATTGATTAAACTTAAGTTTAGATTAGTTACTGAGCTTGATTAGGTTTAATTAGAATTGAAACAATTTAAGACATGATTAAAGTTTATTTAAGCAAAATTCAACATGCAGGGTTTTCATTAAGTTATTTATCAATTAGTTAAGGTTCAAATCAACAATATATTTCATTTTGGTTAAGCCAATATGTTAAACTAAGCTAATTGGGTGTTATATAATTAATAATTTATTAAGAATATTAATAATGGAAATTGAAATCAAACCTTGCAATTGATTTTAAAATATTAAAGTAAAGCAATTAAAACTAGAAACATGCCATTTGGATAAAAAACCAATTCCATATTTAGAGTTGCATCTATATTTACACAATGCATGCTTTTGCCAAAACCAGTCGTTGTTTTAGCATAATTTTGCATTATTAGGGTTCGGGGGTCGACAAAATACGAAAAATATGACGTTTGTGCAAAAATGGGTGTTTCTGCGTGCTACGGCGCACTGTAACACTAGCCTGGCCGAGAGCCAAGCGTTATGACGAGTTTTTACACTGCAGCATCCTCCTGGCCGAGAGCCAGGCACTACGATGCACTACGGTGCCAAACATCCCGAGACACGGATGCTACGGTGTGCTATAGAGCTCCTTGGCCGAGAGCTACAGCGCATGGCCGAGAGCTACGACACGCTACGACGCCAAACATCCCGAAGGAAATTTTGCAATGATAAAAGACAAAAAAATCCCCCTGTGGCATCCAAATATTCTCGATTCATGGCACCTCAAGAGTGGCGCCATATATCGGTGGAAAGGTCTTTCCAAGACCTTCCCGTTCGTACCAAAATCGCCACAAAAATACAATTCTAACAACGCAAATAATGATGCCCTAGGTCTAAGTTTACAAAAATTTCTACTTACAAAAATGATTTCTTAATGGACAACATGAGCTTAGACCACTCAAATGTAGGTTCTTAAGGATGTGAAATAAGTGTACGAACAACAGGAAGTAGTCATTGGATCAAACCAATGGGGGAAAGGGAAAGTATTTTAGCTTGCAAATGGAGATTTCTTCTAAAGTTCCTTGGAAGCTTGGGAGCTCCTTCCTTCAGTAGCTGAGCAAAATGGGGAGAGTGGAGAGCTGAGAGAGGTAGCTTTAAGGAGGAGCCATGGGCTGGGAGAAGGAGCAAGTCCTCTCCCATCAGCAGCACGGGGAGAGTGGAGAGGGAACATGCGTGCACGGGAGGGGGAGAGGCGTACGCAGGAAAGGGAGGAAGGGAGTGGGTCCCAAGTGTAGAAGGAAAACTTAAATTAATTGAATTAATTATATTCTATTTTTTTTTTATAATTAATGCATTAAATTAATAAAAAAATTAGAAGGCTAGACAAGCTCTAAAAATTTTCAAAAATTCACCCCTAGCTAATTTGGGGGTGAGGAACTCAATGACGAAGTCGGATTTTGATTAAGAGATCAATTTAATTATCATAATTTCTTGGGTATTTAAATACATTAAAATATTCTGAGAAAATTCGATGACTTCCAAACACTTCCAAAACATCACCCCTAGCTAATTTGGGGGTGACGAGCGCAATGGCGAAGTCAGATTTCAATTTCGATGTCAAATTAAATATCACAATTTTCTAATTAATTAAATGTATTAAAATATTCATAATATTCTATTGAGCTTCGAATCGCTCCAAATTTGCAGGGTTTGGTCTAAACACCTTACAGAGACTAATGGAGATGATTATGAGTTAATTGACTAATAAATACTGATTAACAACCTTTTAGTTGTTACAGCATTGAACCCTTTTTTCTTTACAAAGAGCATTGGGGCTTCCCATGGTGACATGATTTGTGGAATAAAATAATTATTTATCAAATCTTGCAGTTCTTTGGGTGCCATGTGGTAAGGCGCCTTTGCTATTAGTTAAGTGCTATGAATTGACTCGATTGAGAGTTTGACTTCTCTTATTGATGATAATCCACACAAATCATCAGAGAATACATCTTCAAACTCCTTTATAATTTGAGTATCTACTAGAGGAATTTCTTCAATATTTTCTCCCATCATTGTTACTAAGTACGCTTTACATTGCTTCCGAATTAATTTTTTAATTTGTGAAGCATTGATTAAAGATGCTGAAATGCCTGCCTTTCCCATAAATACTTTAGGCTATCTCCCACCTATGATAATGACCTTCTTTCATTGATAATCAATCACAACTTTATACTTGCTGAGTCAATTCATTCATAGAATGATGTCAAAATTTACTATAGATAGTATTATTAATTTTGATTCATATGATTTGCCATTAATTGGTATATTATAGTTGCAATTTTTTTGTGCACTCATAAGGGCACCAGATGGTAACCCGACATTCAGAGCCTTAGCTAAGTTGTAATATGGCATTTCAAGAGTTTTGACAAATTTTTCTAAAATGAACGAGTGACTTGCACTAGTGTCAAATAAGGTGCCACATGAGTTGTCATTGAAATATAAGGTGTTTAAAATTTAAAATGATAGATAATTCATGCTTTATTTAAATATAATGTGAAAGATATTTATAAAAAAAAAGAATATGGTACTTGATATAACTTATTATCTTTTGGGGCTAGAACTGGGGTGAGAGTACAGATCCACACATGTGCAGCTTGCTTGAGAGCACTTGATATTCCCCATTGGTTAGCTGTTGGTGCTTTAGAAGTAATGGTTGGACCTTTCATTAGTATTAGAGCAACTGTAGGTACATGAGCTGGTCTGGCTACTGGTGCGAGTTCTTGTAGCGCCCCGCCCCATCGCTACGCACAAAAGAGATAATCACTCAGCGGCGGAGCAGTGTGCTACTAGGGAAGGTATTCTGCATATCCCTTAATAGCTGAAGGCTGCTAACTCAACCTCAAGAAGGGTTGAGAGCTAATACTTAAGATAAGAGTAGTATCTTTATCCTAGGTATTAAGCTAATACATACATTGGATTATGAGTACAAGAAAGAGAAATCCAATATATATATAATAACATCAGCATTTTCAGTATGTCAATCACATCACAATAATACTCATAAGTAATATAAGGACAGAGTGCGGAAGTTAAAAGTAAGCATCCGTAAATATTTATCATAGAAGTTGAATAAAATATTCATCTCAGAAAAGAAAAGCAAAACACATCCAGAGTTATTACAAACAGTTTAATGAAATACAAAAGTAAAGTCTAAATACTGGACTGAAAAATAACTAAGAAAAATAGTAAATGCTGGAGAAGAATTCACAAGTGCTCCACAAACTCATCCTGGATCTCCTAAGTATCCACCTGACCTATCTCCACTAACTGCTCTAGATCTAGCAAATTGTCGGATCCCAAAAGTACCACTTGCTAGATAATTAGTCTAATACATTGAAAACTATTCTAAACAGTTACAGTTATCTAAAACTTAACATTTAAATAGTTTAAATAAAACTGCAGAAAAATTATACATTAGCTGAAAATCTAAAAATAATATAAAGCAGAAGTAAAGTAAAGTTGAGCTGTAAACTGAATAATGAATGTAAGTAAAATAGTAAATGCTTTGAATTTGAGTAAGTAATGTTGTAAAACTATGTTGTATGCCACTGAGATTATGCATCTGAATATATCACTGAACTGTATGCCACTAATATGCTGACTTAGTATCACATAACACCCCATAGATTCCTAAGTGAGTGAACACTCTGCTAATAGAGTCCTTAGGTGAGCCAAATTTCTCTGTTAATGTTGGTATGAATTATGCATTTATGTTATGATAAGGCTTTAATGACTGTATGCTTAAATCATCAAAATCCAGGAAACTGCTTTAAAATTCAAGAAATGATTCCATTGTCTCCATCGTACATAATTCATCTAAATGAATTTGACTCCTAATTCTAATTCAATGAATGATCTTAATTAAGATTTAGGATTATCAACTGAAGAAGTTGTATATACATAATTAGTATATTTCCAAGAAAGGCAAATTTAACACTTTGTTTGTTTAACTATACTTGCTAAGTGCACGATGATAAGGGGCAGAACCCAGTCACAGTTTATTCTCTCAAATTAAGTTGTTAAATCCCCTAATTACAAGCATACTTATAGTGTCCTAAAAAGGGTGACTTGAGATACTTAGTTTGTTTAACTATACTTATCGAAGCGCACGATGATAAGGGGCAGAACCAGTCATAATTTATTCTCAAACTAAGTATTCAATTTCCCTAATTATAATACTATTAAGCTTGGAAGATTTACCCTAAGCTAGACTGTACTTATCTGATCACATAGAATAAGATCGAGGCTCTACAATCCTACTTAGAGTGACTCAACCAATCTTGGGTTTTACTGAAATGATTCAGCACTATGGATATACACTGTCACATCCAACTAACAATCTATGGATTCTAGCAATTCTATTTAATAGACAAGGTTTAACATACTAATGAATCCATACTCTATTAAAGTAAATCCTACATAAGGCTCTAAGGATGTGACCCAAAGTTCACTCAAAATTAGGATACTATCACATGGGAGAGAGTCTCATTCTAAGTCTTTAGGTGATCATACCACAAGGGTCTAAGATCAAGCATTTAAAGCTAATAAGGAGCATCTAAGTTCTTACCTCAAGATGTAAATAATAAGCTCTTTATACCTCAATAGATTACCTAATAATAAGGCTTAGTAACTAATGAATTATTAACACTAAGGCAAAATCATAAGATCTTGCACTAAGGTGAAAGAGTACTACTTTAAGATTTAGGATTAATTATCACTTCTACCATTCTTACTTCCATAGATTGATTTAATTACATCGGATGGGTAACCCATCTGATCACCACCTATGCTAAAATTCATGGGGTTCAACTATTTACATTATTAGGAATTAGTTATTTTGCAAATCAATATAGATATATAACTTATCTCATGCTAAGGGACTTATATAAGAGAAAATTAATGAGTTAAAGGTAAGTATTCAGATCTTCAATTGCATAACCTTATTATAGACCTTAGCACCTCTAGTTCAATGGTTTAAGATCAATGTCAAATCAATAAGTATCATTAGAATTATGCAAATTGATTTATCTTTCAATCAAGGTAATTTGATTAAAGTGATTATGGATTCAGACCTAAATCAGACAAGCTAGAGTTTAACTCCTAACTTAATCCAATCAAGATTAATGGTTTGA